>JAHLJT010008756.1:87505462-88105462 GCA_031308135.1 Acheta domesticus | reverse complement strand
TTAGTTTAGTTTTCCTATGAAACATCCATTGTGAAGTTTAAGTTCTTTTGATGCAACGAGTCACATTTAGTGATCAAGTGATGAAGATGAGGCATAAAGTGAACATTCACCGCTCATTAGGTCGTAAATCCGTCGCGACCATTAACCGCTCCATTTTTCACACAGTTGAGGAGGCAGCGCCAGCGACAGGTTTACAACCGGCGGGAGTCAGTCACGCAAGCCGCGGTGGCCGGTGTATGAGCCGCTTTAGAGTGTCGTAGATAGACTACTCAAAAGAGGAAAGTAACAGTGTAATAAAACAACATATATTTACTGCATTCGTACCAACAAACTTCAGGTATTTATTCCTATAGAAAAAAGAACAGTAAAAATCTGTATGTTACTTATGGAGAACAAACAATCAATGATCTGGAATCCCCACATCAGCTGTTTTACTAAAATATGTCGAAGGATTGATGCAGGTAGGAAAGATCACTTTTTGCAACATTTGATAGCAAGAAATATTCGCTCCTGTGCTATAAAAAAAATTTGCATCCGCAAATTACCTAATTTGGTTTTTATCTCTAATCGTGCCGCACGTCAAAGAATCGACGTCCTATGACGCGGAATTTGACAGCAGTTATTTTATAGTAATTCCGACGAAATAACTAAATTTCCCGTTAACGTCTCACAGATCTACAGCAAACCTGCAAAGAAAGTGCCCGTATCCACATTTGCTCCCTCAACCAGATAAATTAAAAGAAAAACATAATTACGTCAGTAAAAGTTTATTTTCTCTTATCTATTTTAAGAAAAGGATATGTATTTTATTATTACCTCAATTGTATTGGTTTTTTAACGAAAGGATTAAATATATGCAGAATAATGATGCGTAAACACTTATTTTTTGAGCACTGTAATTAAGATTTGAACTAGTGATGTTAGAGAATGACAAAGACTTCTCGTATGAATTAGTTTTCTAATTTCTTTAGTCTGGGCCAGATTTTCAGTACTGACCTATCCTCTTCCCTGTTGCTATCGATATTCAAGATTTCTTTTCACATTTTTTTCAATTTTTGGTCTCCTAATAGTAGAATTGAAATGTGACTTTAAGAATATTATAGGAGAGTAAAACTGGATATGCAAGAGTTCACTGAAGTATTTGGAGATGATTTTAAGAAAAAAAATCGTTTGAGCGTTTCTAAAAATGCGCAGTTTTGAATCCATTATCATATAGTGTTTTCGAAAATATTCATTAATATAATATGTAGTTAACTTTTACTTACCAATGGAATGATGTATAAGAAACCCAGCAGAATACATTGAAGCAGAACACATAGGCGTGTACCTTTGAACAGACAAAAGAATATCACAATTTGAATAACGGATAAATAATCATGTTAATAAATGGAAATGAGTAAAATAACTTCTGTTACATCGATTGATTGATTAGTGTTTCCGGGTCAGTTCATCAGTCTCGTAAGGGTAGTGCATGCTTTTATCGCTGGAGATCATGATGATATTCACCTGCTCGATTGCGAGATACAGAGTGCACCTACATGTCGGCTGGCGGAGTTTTCCCTAACCAGGTATCTTCCACATGAGTAAGTGTGTGAAAAGGGGTGAGGATATGACAAAGAAGAGGAAGAAAAGATCGCGCGTAGTCCATTAACTGTTTGCTAGGGTACTGCCCCGGCATTCGCCTGGTGTTGATTGGAGAAACAACGGAAAACTACCTGTCATAGCAGCCGGCCGCTAGAATTCTTCTGCAGACTGCGGCTAGCTAGGGTCTAGTTCAGAATAACAATAATATTTATATTTTGTTTAACCATATGTGTTTATTGTCTAAAATTGTCTTACTTGTCTAAACAAATGTTTCAGGAAGTTTTATTTATTTTTTACCTTAAAATTTTCTACGTTTCGCCAGATAGAATATGCTTTTAATTCTAAAGGCAAACATTAAAGTTCAAATTTTGAATATATATGTTACTTATTTCCTATATAATTTTGATAATTTCAAGAAAGTCTTTACGCATATACACAACCTTACATTAGACCACCTTTACGAATTTTCTGGGAAGTGGTACAGTTCAAAAATTCAATGAGTGTAAATTGCTTCATGAGAATACTTACAAAAGAAGATTGAAACACCACTCATGAGGGAAGAATAATTGATTTAGCGTCAATGGACTACAATCCCGGTGGTGGTACATTAACCCTCGGATGCAATCGTGAATTCACCTACTCCATTACACAGGTGGGGTCAGATAGACCCCCCCAGGCTTATAAATTACAGTTACGTGTTTCTTTTTCAGAATCTTATTCTGGAATTTGAATGAATGAATGAATGAATGAATGAATGAATATATTTTATTGGCTTTAACCTTAATTATACGCCATTATACAATTATGTACATCATTAATCAATGAAACAGTCAGATCAATACAGTTACTCAGAAACATAAAAAAATACAAAAACAGAAATTACAAAAACAAATTAATTACAAAAAGCAACATAAAACTAACAAAACTTTTAGTGCATTTACACGTTCACAGGTCATGTTACAATGAGTTTTCAAAAAACATGACTTTTCATAGCATTCTATTATGGAAACCTAATTATACGCCAGTATACAGTTATGAAAACATTAATCAATGAAATGGCCAATTCAATAAGTTACTCAAAAATAGAAAAATTATAAAAAACACAAAAAACACATTAATTACAAAAAATCTAGTTAAAAAAGTTGAATACTAATTTATTATTTTCTTTGATAAATATTTTAAATGCTCAGATATTCACCTTATTCACATTCAAATTAATATCAGTTATCTTTTATTCAGTTTTGTTATTCAGTTAGTTTCAGATACAGCAAATTCATTCAAATAGAGCAAATATTCTGGAATTTAGTCATTAATGGTTTTCACAATACAAAATGATCCTTTGATGACATGTATTGACGTTTAGAAATACTTTTGTCAGATGTTAAAGAAAGTATCCCCAATTAAGAAAGCACTATCATCAGTACGATGTTGATTCTGGAGTGAATATCACCAAATTTTGTAGAAACGTGTTGTATTAGGATAACACATGTATTCTATTTTACTGTATTTGTGCAAATTTAAGTAGGTATGCAAATTATTCGAAAGCATTTGTTGGGGACACTGTCATAATGCCACGAGTCGTTCCACTCGATGTATGCAAAATATTGTGTTCGCGCGTCTGACAAGGTAGAGGAAGAAGGAAGGACCACGAACGACTACTCTCATCTAGTAGTTCTGATGTTATGTGATTCTTTTCTTCAGCAGAATCAGTTTTCTCTTCTGCAGTTTCCTCACTAGAACTTCCAAACGATTCGGAAAATCTTGCACCATCACGTCATCGTCACATTATCTGCGTCATAGTCTAATATTTCACTTTCTTTTGCAATAGTGGAGTATTCATCAAGACATTTTCTATTTCCTTTTCGCTAAGCGGTTTCCACGCCATGGTTCACACTGTGTAACAAAAATTTGTGTAACACAAATCAAACCAAACAATGCGTTGTGAAAGAATCAAACTCAAACGCAACAAAGCCTAAGCGTACCTATTGAGACAATGCTGGACGCATTTAGTATCATGATATACAAAAATCATGATATACAAATCGTTTTGCAGTGATACCACATTACATCCTAACAAAAGGGAAGTAGTACGGAAGGGTACGATCTACAAAAATAATTACATATCCCTAATGGAATAAATAGATGGATAAGGTAAGAACGTCCCCAAAATTGTAACGGCCTTCTTTGTGTAATAAGTGTTCAAATCAAGATTTAAAAATAGTAAAAGTAAAAAAATATTATTGTTACAATAAGTAAGACTGTAATAAGCGATGAACTCGGAGAAAAAAAATTGTAGAAGACACAACCGGAAAAACTAATGTTGGGGTCAGATTGACCCCACGTTTGCATCCGAGGGTTAAAAGTTTTCCAAAAATATAAACATATGTATACAATGTAAAAATATAAGAAAATAAAAATATGAAATTAAATTGATTAAATCTGTAATATCACACACCTGTTTAATCAATTTGTAAATGTATGTCAATTCAGGAAGTGTGGTGTTCTATCATGAACCTCATGATGAATCAATAATCTTATAAATTACATTCTCACAAGAACTAGAAATTCACAGCTAGTAATCGTATCGCCAATAACGATCAAGTGTCAGTAATGTGGCGTTTACGAATTTCCGGAGAAAACGAAATTCATAAAACTATTAGTATATTTAGATTATTTGATTCAGAAATTCCACAAGCATAAATTTCACCATCGAATCAGTCAAGTGGACTGCTGATGATTCAGAAAGTTGGGCCGGCAAGAGCTAACCGCGGGGAAAAGTGCGCGAAAGCCTGATTTAGCATCTCGTTCCGGCTACAGCTCTGGCGAACGGGACATGCGCGGAGGCGGAGAAGGCGTTGCGCAACGGCCGCTCCTCGCAGTGCGGATGCGCATTCATTAGGCAATGGTGGCGACGGGGGCGGCGGCGGCTACGGCGACGACGGCGACGACGGCGACGATGGCGACGACGGCGGCGTCGGCGGTGGCAGCGACGGCGGCGGCGGCGGCGACGGGGCGGGGGCGGCGGCGACGGGGCGGGGGCGGCGGCGACGGGGGCGGGGGCGGCGGCGGCGGGGGCGGCGACGGGGGTGGCGACGGCGACGACGGCGGCGGCGGCGGTGACGGGGAGGCGGCGGCGGCGGCGACGATTACAGAGCCGACGGCGGCGGTGACGGCGACGGGGGCGGCGGCGACGGCGACGGCGGCGGCGGCGGGGGCGGCGCCGGCGCCGGAGCAAGTGAATCAGCGCGCCATATGGAAGGTGCTTGACATGGGTCGGGTCGCCTCGCCTCGCGACGCCTCGCCTTGCTTCGCCCCAACTCGCCCCACCGCCCTCGTTTCGGCCGCCCAGTTGCTAACTGCAACCGGTTCGCGTATTTATTATTACATAGTACTTCATAAATTTTATCGTAACGTAATCGCAAGGGCCACCTTCGCCTCTAGAACGCGAAGTAGCTTCTTGAACCCAAGATTGAAAGTCTTTCCCCATCCCGGATTTAAGGCTCTTCCACTTTTGGAAACCATCTAGGATTTGAGTGCAACTTTCTCGCAATTATGGATTAATGATGGTTGAGGTATGTTTGTACATTTTCAAAAATTAAATATTCAGCAATGTAGGGAACTCTTTGGGTCCATTTCTTATTTTTTCGTGTTCAAGAGAATTTGTCGAAACAAACGTATGCACCTTTCTCCATGTCACTTTTTAAATAATCATCCTTTAAATTGACCACATCTGACTAATGAAATTAATAATGATAAAAAACCAATAGAAAATATTGATTATCCCGTGCGCTCTAATATTCTAGTATTTCTCAGTCCCTTTCCAACGTCACTAGTCTCTGGTGCTTAACATCTCTCAACCTTATCTTAGACTCATTTGTTGCAATTGCCGTCACAAACCTGCAACAATTTCCTTGCATTTGAGAGCTGCTGCGAATTCAGCTCACTGGGGCAGATCTACTCTCCCCACCAAGTGGAAAGTGGTATGCAATAAATGTGAAACAAAGACCAGTTTCGTCAAACAATAGGCGATGACAATAGTGGGTGCTTTGAATATGCGATGTACAAGAAGCATTGCCCTTTCTGAGAACGGTATAATTTCGAATCAAATGCCTTCTGGCTCTCATTCAAAACACAATGACTCAATGGCGGAAGCTTTGTGTGGAATTACTAACGATTTACCTCCATACCAATACAGTACGACACATTTGCATGCAGCATTCTTCGTGACATTTGCAATCAATGATGCAACTGTACCTAAATTACTACATTTCGATAAGCATTTTCAACCTGCAACTTCTTTCTCTATTTTCTTGATCGAGAATGAATGATGAAAAATGGCGTTTTTTAATATGCAATTTAAAAAAATAAATTTCAGGGATATGTGGAATGCTGCCTCTATTGCGAAATCGTGATATATTGGTTAATTCATATACGAAATATCTTTGAACGTTTTCTTAGAATTTAAAATGAGGAGTGAAATAAAAGTGTACGTACGCACTAGTTTCTTCTGCATGTATACTGAACGTAAGCCGTACTTAGTAAGTACTTAGATCTGGAGAAGAACTTGAATAGATTTTGAAGTAATATTGAATCATTCATTCAATGTATCAATTCATGAAAATATTTTACCATTACAGAAATACTTTTTTCGTTATTACACATTGCATTAAAGCTCTATTTTTACGAAAGCATGGTGTACAAACAAGAAACCATTCAGGCTTTATTTAAAGTAAAATAAAAGTTAGAATAATGACAAAGTAGGTTATTGAAATAAACGTGGAAAATGTCAACTGTTGTATAGACAGGTAAGGATTCAAGGAGGTGAACAGAGAAGATGAGAAATTATTGCAAGAAATCCACAATATTCTTAGGTAGTTATCAAAGAAAATAGTATTATACATTCAGCAGCTACCGTAATGTATTTTCAAATCGAATAATTTGCTTAGGGTAATAATATTCAATGCAATAGATAGACTCCAGTGCTAGACATGCTAGACACTCTGAAATTTATGTAAATAAGAGAGAGAATTCAGTACAAGACACTAATTTTTATTTTTAAATTAATTAAAAATCATAACAGGAGATTTAGTAAGCAATATCCAAAGAGTGAAAGATAAAACAAGGGAAACAAGGCAAGCACAACATTTAGTAATTAATTTTAGTAAAGCTGTACAGGCAGAAAATAGACTATTTGACAAAGGATTTGAATTATATAATAAATTACCGTTAGAAATAAAAAAATGTGAATAAATTAAAGAATTTAAAAGAAAAATTACAAAACACATAAAAGTAGAAAATGAATTTTGTAAATAGATAACAGAGCACACCTATAGATGTAAGCAATGTATGTAAATCTGTATTTTATGTAACAAATTATCGAGAAGGCTAAATAAACTATATCTATCTATCCGTTAGCACAGTAACAGTATTTTGACATTTACGATTATATGATGTTCTTACCCAATATTATTCCATTTTCGCTTATTTTTGGTACTTCAACATACATACGTAATCAATTATCCAGTCTCACAAGCTCGCTGCAAATAAGACACAAAATAGGAATTCCCGATAAAGAAAAGATACTCTGCCACCAGAATGCCTATTCTCCAATTACTATTAACAGCCTTGCTTCCTTCAACAGTTGTTTTGATTCTGGAATGCGACATTACCGTCACTCAGGCGGACCAGGAAAAAATCCAAATGTCACTTCCAAGGAGACAGAGGAAAGAAAAGGTGCATCATTCTGAAGGCCAGGCGTAATAGCACTCTAAGGAATACAATGAATCTCCATTTACATTCAGGGCAAATTCACCGGTAGCACCGAGAGAAGCACTATTGGTGTGAGATGGAGGAATCTTACGTGCCAATTTCTAGTAACAGGTATACGTTATTGTGTAAAACTGAGAAATAAAACACTCAATAGTATTACATTTCTCTATCTTGATTGTGTTTCTTATTATGCTTAAGAAAATTGTATTTAATGCTTATGTGTGCTTTCTAAAACTGATGGCACTAATTTGGTTTGGAGAAAGAACGAATTCTAAGTTTTCTCGAAACCGATTTATAAAAGAATATCGAATCACTTAAATTTCAAAAATCTTAATCTTTCGAATCCTTTATATTGGTTTAACATTACACAAAAGGAAAGGAAGAAAAGAGGAAGGAGGAAGAAAGGACGGATTCAAGAAAGACGTGTGGGTTTCGTGCAGCACAGAACAGAGAAGTTTAGAGTTGCATAACAAAGCATTGTGCGGGCTAGTTGTGTAATATCATTAGTGTATTTATGAATATTTCGATTTATGTGTTACGTATGTTGCGTATGAATATTTAATATATGTATTGAGTGCTAATCGATGTATGATATGTTGCTGTGGCTCCTGTAATAATAATATTAATGAACTGCCTATGCTGGTATATGTGTGTAAAGTATTATTTGATTGATAGCATATTTTGTATAGTTTGTTTTTCTCCCGATCTATATTCCGTCCAATTTATTTTCAAATTTATTTCTCATTGTATGAGCGGACCCTACCGCGAGGTAGGAGACCTTTTCCTTCAAGGAAAGTACTTGAGTTGACAATAAATGTATACACAAAAGGGAAAACTGACGAAATAGAAATATTGTGAAGGAAACAGGATTATTATTTATTATTTATTTATTTATTTATAGTCGCATCAACTGCGAGGTTATTAGCGACTATTCTGTAATTTTACAATAAGGTACATACATTAAGTTTACAAGGTTCTGTAAGTTTACATAGCATGGTTACTTTTTTTTTACAATTATACATTTTTGTTCAGTGAATAGTGAGACATTACAGTTTATATTACACCAGGGGTTGGAAATATTTTACTACATGTGATAATTTACACAGTACGTATGCTTAAAAACAATATTACAGTTTGTTTTACAGTTCGACATTAATTGATTTGCAAAATTTTAAAATTTTTTCTTGTAGGGAGCTTGAATAAAGTAAAGCATCAGAATTAAAGTTCTGTAAGATTGTTTGGCGGGATTGATTGTACATAGGACATTCCTGAATAATATGTATTATTGTTATTTGTTCATTACATATATTACAAATTGGGGGAGTATTCTGGTTTATTAGGTAGAGGTGAGTAAGCCTCGTGTGTTCTGATCTAATTCTGGTGATTGTAACTTGATCTTTGCGGCACAATTTTTTGAAGTTTGCAGGTTGTAGAAGTTTTTTATCTTCTTATGAATACTACTAGCCTTATAAATTTTCCAATCTTCGCTCCACTTGGTTTTCATTTTTCCACACAAGTACTTCCAGATATCATTTGTCGTGTGTGCTATGTTATGCACATTTTTTACTGACCGGAGGTCGACTAGTGATGTTGGAATCTGACTTCCTGGTGCAGCCAGTGGTATATCCAGAAGAGGGGGAATCCAAAAGATAACAAGTTTTTTACCAAGCCGTTGAATAAGATGGTGTAGTTCTTGAATCTTGACAGCCATTTCAGAGTTTGAAGTTTTGTTGGAGCATAGTTTTATTGTAGAGAGTGAGTTTGTGAATACAATTATATTTGAGTCCAGCGATTGATATATCATTTTTAGTGCTGTCATTAAAGCATAACTTTCAGTGCTATTAGAACTGCAGTAGTGATGTAGTAAGAAACTAAATTTTTCATTGGGTGTATATACGATGGCTTCATTATCTTGTTCACTATTTTTGTTACTAATATAAAAATGGGAGTAGTTTTTATACTTCTGGATTACTTCTTTAAATAGTGTGTTCCAATCTTCTTTTGTTAAATTGCTATTGTTATAATCAGTGAGTGATAGCTCTAATGTCATTTTTTCTATGGTCCATGGCGGTATTTGGAATTGTCTATGTTTCTCAGCACTTATACTTTTAATGTTTAGTTCTTTAAGTTGCTGGGTTATTCTACTGTACATAGGTTTATATCGAAAGTGACTACTATAGATATTCTGTAGCTGAGGAAAAATGTCATTGTGTATTATAGGGTTAGTAGACGAGGCAGCTTTGGCAGCATACTTGAGATTGAGAGTTTTCCTTCGGTGGTTTAATGAGGTTTCTTGTGCTTCAATAAGTATACTTCCTATAGGGGTGGTGTGGAAGCATCCAGTGCATATTCTAAGCCCTTTATTGTGTATTGATTCTATTTTCCTCAGCTCTTTTTTGTTAGCAGATTGGTATAAGAGTGAACCATAATCGATTTTTGATCGAATGATAGCTTTATATGTTAATAGCAGAAGGTTTTTATCAGCACCCCAGTTGTTGTTGGAGAGGCATTTAATAACGTTAAGTCTCTTCTTGCATTCCATTATTAGTTCTTGTATGTGGATCTTCCAAGTTAATTTTGGGTCAAATTGTAGTCCAAGAATTTTCATTTTGTTGACAAAGCGAAGGGGTTGAGTTCCAAGCTGGAGTTTAGGAGATACTGTATCAATTCTCTTTGAGAAAAACATGCATTCTGTTTTCTTGGCAGAAAATTTAAACCCTGTGCTCAAAGACCATTCAAAAATTGTGTTTAGAGCTTTTTGCATGGTCTTTTGAGTAGATGGGACAGATTTTCCTTTGCATAGTACAGTAATGTCATCCGCATATTTTCTTATAATAACTGGTGGTTGAACCCCCTTGTCTATATCATTAATTGATAGTAGGAAAAGAGTCACGCTTAGAACGGATCCTTGAGGTACACCATTTTCAATCTGTTTAATATCTGAAAGTTGCCCATTGATCCTAACTTGTAATTTGCGATCAAGAGAAAAGTTTTTAATAAAATCATACATATTTCCTTTTATTCCTATTATCTGCAAAATCTTCAAGATCCGTCGTTTCCATACCATGTCGTACGCTTTCTCTATATCCAGGCTAACAGCAATTACGTGTTGATTGTTCATAAATGCCTCCTGAATTTGACTATCAACACTAATTAGATGTGACATAGTGGAGTGTCCAGATCGAAAGCCGAATTGATTATCATTTATGATTTTCTGAGTATCAAGGAACCATCTGAGACGTTTGTTGATAATTTTCTCGAGTATTTTGCACATGTTGCATGTAAGTGATATAGGACGGTAGTTATCAGATTTGGATGGGTCTTTACCAGGTTTAGCAACAGGTACTACTATGGCCATCTTCCAGATCTTGGGAAATACTCTTTTCGTCCAAATATAGTTATATACATCTAGTAAAACTTCCTTTCCAAGTGTGGGGAGATTTTTGATGAGGATATTCGGAATATTGTCCGGACCAGGAGAGGAATTATTGGTGGATTCAATGGTCGTAAGAAGTTCTTCCATGGTTATGGGATTATTTAGTTGAAGGGGTGAGCATTTGTCATCATAATCATCAGGAAGTTCTTCTTTTTCTTCTTCATTTTTATATTCTTGAAAGACATCGGAGAAGTTCTGAGAGCTAGAATTTCTGACAAAAGTATCAGCTAGTACGTTGGCAATATCTGCAGATTGTGCAATGATTTTGTTTCCGTCTTGAATAAAATGTATCTGGCTATATCTTTTGTGTCCTTGAATTGCATTTATTTTCTTCCATGATTCTCTTATACTATTGTTCGAGCTAATAGACGACACAAAATTTTTCCAGGAGTTGCTTTTACTCTCTTTAAGGATTCTTCTGGTGAGAGCTCTTGTTCGTTTGTATTCAATTTTGTTATCGTCAGTTTTATGTTTTTTGTACCGGTTGTAAGCATGATTGGATATTTTAATAGCTTCTTTACACTTCTCATTCCACCATGGAACAAATTTGGTCTTCAAAGATGGTGTATAAGTTCCTATTGCCTCATTTGCTGCTTGTTTAATTATATCTGAGAAGTTGGTAACTATGGAATCCACATTCTCATTCATGAAATTATTGAAGTCAAAATCATGAAGGGATGTATTGATTATGTCACTATATTTCTTCCAATTAGCTTGGCTAAATTTCCATTTTTGGATTCCGTAAGTGTTACTATCCACATCAAATGGAAAATCAACTTTTGTGAATACTGGAAAGTGGTCACTATCATGAGGAGTTTCTTCCACCCACCAGCTGCATTTGTGAGCCAGATTAGTGGAGCTTAGAGTGAGGTCAATAGTACTAAAGTTACCACTACTTATATTTATATGGGTAGGTTGACCATTATTTAACAAGATCAGGAAACAGGATTACTAAGTAGATTCCAGAAAACTTAAATAAAATTAAATAGGTTTTTAATGTTTTAAAAATATAATGAAATTAATTCACGTTTTTAATGCTTTTAAATTCACAAATAATCTAAAGAGAATTGTGTAACGTCATGTTATAAAATTACCAACATCATACAATTGATTCGTGTATCAAGTCGATAGTGTGATAGTGGATACACTATGCAGTACTACAGAAAATGTTTATGAATGAAATAAATGGTGATTAATAAACAGTATTAAAATTAGCAGAGTTTATTAAAAAGTGTTTAACGCAGATTTACAGATAATTTACAGCATTTGCAATGAGCACAATTCAAAGAACAGTATTCAAAGACCAGTACTTAATAAACTGTAACATTGAAGAGTCGAAACGCTCTTGAAGACTGACCCACCTGGAAGAGGTACTTCATGAAATCCTTTCCCACCACCACTTTTCGAGAGAATGGCCTTGTTCTGCAGTATGATACAACAACGATAAAAGAATGAAAAACGAGAGTAAAGTTGGGAAGGTAAAGAGAAATTTCAAATGAAATTATTTAAAGACTGCCCTTCTTGATATGATTTTTAATTTCTTCGAAGGTCCATTGATTTTTTAGGCAGACATTCACAAATTTGGTCAAAAAACGTAAAAAGTCATTATAAAAAGCTGTTAAACATAAAATTGTGAATGTATACCTTAAAAATCAATGAACTTTCCAAGAAATTACAGATAAAGGGAAACTTCTGAATTTTTGTTAGGCTTCAGAGCATCTTATTCCTGTTTTCGAATAATATACTAACTATTCCTGTTTTCTCGTCCTCCAAGATTCTCAATCTTTCAGGATTTGGGGAATTTCAGAAATTTCATGCCCCATATTCCATTTAATTATTCAACTCATTTCTTTACAGATTTACAAAAGGAAAATTCTTAGCCTTGAATAATGACTAATCATTCCTTCTTATATTTCACATTATTTAATTCTATATGAAAATGACTGTGACGAAAGTGTTTCAGTAGTCTTTAAGACGAAATGATCAATTTGAGAACAGGTGTTGTCAAGTATACATTTTCTATTCTGAATTAAGAATAAATATAAATAATATATATTAATATAATAAATATTAATACCTGACAACACTTTTTCTTAAATTATTAGAAGGTATCAATTTCAACGGCGATATTATTAAAACTAATCAATATTGAAATCAATACTCATCGAAAGTCTACTTACTACTTATATCTGCATAAAAATTAAGATAACATTTCCGATGATAGGGTAAAATGTTTCGTCGAGTATGCGCCATTATCTTTTGCATGATACTTTTTGTTATTGAATGGCAAGAATTCGATAAAGAAAATACTCTATGACCATTTAGTATCATCCTTGGGGTTATAGTTTAAAAATATATTGATAAAAACTTGATCGCCCACGTCTTCGGCAAAGTAAGCGACCTTCGACACAGAAGACTCTTCTGCTCTCTCTAGCCGCGTTTGCTATTGGCTCCTTCTCTTTTTATTTTCCAAGGATAACGTGGCTTAAGTGCGGACTCCGATTCTGAGATAGGTATTTCAATTACGCTCTATCGGAGTGTGATGGCTTGAAGCGAAGTAAACAGCAAGACATTAAATCAGCAGTAACTCCTCTTTAAAGCAGCTGTAACGGGAAACAAAAGAGGTGCGGGTCGGATGAGTGCTGAGCAATAAGCTACAAATATATATTTTTCCAATGATCATAATATTCAAGGCGTATTGACGCACAAATGAACCACTGCGGGCATTTGAAAAATGTCTGGCAAACACAGCTAATACACTAAAGTCCGTATTTTTAGCGAACAAATAATATTTTGACATGTTTAGAACATTTTGGTATTCGTATTATTTCCCCAGTAACATTCACTGTCAAACACAAGTCGAGGATTTTACTTATTCGCTTTTCAATTCTTTAAACCAAGGCCTCGTCTCTTTTTTTGGTATTCCAATCGGTAACGCATTGTATTACAACGTTTCCTAACATTTAACAAAAATTATGTTACAATCAAAAATTGTATAGCCACTCGAGTTAGAATAATTATGAGAGTAGACGTCATTTTATTCCAAAATTTACTATTACATTCTCTAGAATTGAAATTTTTGCTTGACCAATTTCGCTAGCCAAATACCTTGCAGTCGAACGATTAATTCTGTAAGAAAGGTCACAACTCTATTACCTTTCTTACCTTATAACTAACGTATCAGAAAAGGGGCAGATTTGCCGCTCTCTCTTCATCATCTGAAAATACGAGTACTTATTTTGGCAGATATGCAAGAAAAGTACTCCTGAGAAATTGGCCAAATTGTCATGTGAAAAGAAATGGAAGAGGGAAAGAAAACAGAATAGTGAAGATCAAGCTCTGAATTTGCTCTACTATTCTTTTGCAATTCATTTCTATTGTTCTGTTGTTGTTCTGTAAAATGGTCCATATATAAAAACTACTCTCGCTTTTATTTAAACCGGACGTCACCAATTTCCCGATATACCATTACTCAAGCAACCGAAACCAGTCATGCAAGTTCATCGCATCTTGTTTCAAGTTAGAGATCATGACGCGATTTCCATAAAAAAGAGTTCAGAGAAGTACCAAGAAATTACGAAGAAACTATTTTCTCTTCTGTGACACGAAGGGAAAATTACTGAGTATAAAAACTTCTCTTCATTTCCGGTAGTGTTTTTGACCTTCACACTACTCTAGAATCTCAACTCCCAAGTCATTCTGAAAATTGTATCCGGTCTACAATAGTATAAGAGTTATCGTAGCGCAGTTTTCCACAGATAGCAAAGTAATTTGTTGAGAACTATAAACAGACTTAAGTGAAATTTATATTATTAGAATGAATGCCTTTTTTGGCTTCCGTATCACATGTATATTATTTATTCGATCTAAAGCATGTTGGCGGTGCTTTGAGTATATTAGCGTAAACCTGCACGTTTCTACTTTACAAATTGAAGTCGAAAGATTTAAAGAAACAAAGAACTAGATGGCTCACCTATAATATTGCTTCAGGAAATTACGAGCATACGTTGCTATTTGTTCAGCCTCAGCCCAAACTTCATTAGTAATCCTGAGTGCAGTAATCATGTTCTCGTAGCATCCAGAATGGTTATATTCGCCCTTTTTGGCACACAATTGAATTGTAGTGAACAAGGGATCATTCTTTCACATTTTGTTCGTTTAAATTTGTAAAAATTTCAAAATGTATTTGATCTCACCGTCATTTTACGATCGGTTATTATTCTCAATGCAATTGTGTTTTCTCTTGTCTTGATAAATTCAATAAATCTATCTGAAGATTCGCATTTGTATCATACAAATTCAATGAAATAACTCCGATTGTAGTCGTCAACTATCAACATCATATGTATTCTTACCCAAAGATTCAAGTGGCACAGGCCCCCTAGATCTAAGTGCAACACCTCTTTATGTGCTTTAAGTGCCACAAGTTAGCAATATTTTCATTTAATTAAAAACCAATCTTCTTTGTACTATCCTTTGTGCTTTGATTGTCGTCAGTATTTTAAATCAAATTCATACGAATATAATCTCCATTTTTCATACCTACGTTCATTTTGAAGACAAAACTATCCCCATCAAAACAAAAGTGTGTAATAAGAACATTGTCATCTGTACCATAGAATACATTTATAGCATTTTTCTTATCAAAAACGAGCTTTTTATTCTTCTTCTTCTTCTTCATGAGACGTCGCAGATATAAGGTTTGAATTAATATTAGACACATACAACAATATTTACGTATTAACTGTAGTAATGTTGACTTTTCAAATACTACAAAACATTTTCCGAACGTAATCAGAATACAACGTTATTTGTGGTCTACTGTCAATATTTCCTTCTTTGATATTTTATCACTCAATAAATCATGCCTAGACGTCATATGTGACGTGCAGCCAGAGTCTAGCAACCATTTATCTTCTCGTTCATTCGTGAAATCATTTTTATCTCTAATGGTTTGTTCTCCCCTCAAACTACTATTCGATTGTTCGACTTTTCCTACATTTCCATTCCCGTTCCAATCTTCTATTCACGAACTGATTTTTGATGTCAATCTCGCATATTTTTTTCTGTTGCTTGAGGGGATAGCTCAATGATTTTTTTTGACATTTGGTTGCAATATGATGCTATGCAGATGTTATTGCATATTTTTCTTTGGTCGCCGCCGGAAGGTTTAATAAATAATTATTTGTTTAACATTAATAGTTGACTCTTGTTCTTTATTCTTAATAACTTCAATAATTTTTATGTGTATTTTTTGAGAGCCTCAGAGGCCCTGCATATGCATTCATGTAATTTCCCGGATCGATACATCCTAGGGTTAAACTTTGGTGAACTTAAAAAAAAAATAGCAAAAATCAAAATAACAGACGCTGAAAATATCATACAGCATGTTCCTCCAAAACATTTCCCTAGAGCATGCATTCTCTACGAAGGTGCCATCACAAACTGTAATCCCGCGTAACCACATGGAGGAAGGAAAATGCCGCTGGGTACTACCAGCGTGACGGCCTTGATATGCGCAGCCACCTAAATCGGTGGACACGAAACCAATTACTCAGCGACAATCTTCTGCCAAAAACATAACGGGCCAAGGATGGTTGCGCAAAGGCGCGCGCTCTGCCGAGAGCAAGCAACGCGGCGCGGCGCGGCGAGGCGCTCCCGCGCCCTCGGTCGGCGTCGTCCCTGGCCTCGGGCGCCGCGACGCCCAGAGCTCTCGGGCAGAGGGCGAGGAATTAGCGCGCGGAGCTGTGTGTTACGCTGGAATTCTTAACAGGCGTGTGGTTAGGAAACGAATTATCTGATTGGATATTAAAAACTTAATAATCTGGATTTATTTGACGAAAACTATCGACTCAGATGGTTCTGGGCATCAACTGATGTCACTGCTTTGCCTCTGACCGGAAGGTCCTAAGGTTCGAGGAATTAGTACGCGAAGCTGTGTGTTATGCAGGAATTCTTAACAGGCGTGTGTTTAGGAAACGAATTGGATATTAAAAACTTAATAATCTGGATTTATTTGACGAAAACTATCGATTCAGATGGTTCTGGGCATCAACTGATGTCACTGCTTTGCCTCTGACCGGAAGGTCCTAAGGTTTGAGGAATTAGTATGCGAAGCTGTGTGTTATGCAGGAATTCTTAACAGGCGTGTGGTTAGGAAATGTATTATCTGATTGGATATTACAAACATAATAGGCTGCATTTATTCGACGAATACTGCCAGCTGAGATTGCGCAGAGCATCCACTGATTTCGTTGCATTGCCTCTGACTCTGAGTACCCTAAGAATTGGCGACGTACTGCGCGAGATCTTTCTTTTCTCTTCCTTTCCTATCGTCTCATCTTCCACAAAAACACTTACACTGTCACGCACGACTATACCACACATGACGGGAGACCAGTTGAGATATTTAGAGCTCGATCCGCCTGGGACGGCTCCCTGCTGCCGGGAAACACCTTTGCTTGAAGAAAACTTCACAAGCCGACGTGTAGGACGGCGTCAGATCTCACCGTTCAGCGGGAGGAAACAACGTCCCCTTCCATGTTGAAATATACACTACGCTTATGGGACTAATGACCATAGCAATTGTCGCGCCATAAAACACAAAATAATCAATGGACGAAATCTCGTCTAACTTTGGTCTCTTTGGCCTGAAAAAATGGCTCAATTTATTGACATCTAAAAATTATTAATTCGTTTCTATGATAATACTTTTTCACTAAAATCAATTAGCACAAAACATCGATGTTAAATAAAAACAACTGCCTAAAACAAATCGATATTATGAAAAAATGATGTCGATGACGTATCCTTAGAAGGCACTGGAGGACGAGAGCAGAAAAAAGCGGCCATTGGAGCGGGATAAGGTACGGCCATAGACGAGACATTAGAGGGTGATAGGTAGGCGATATCCAGAGAGAAGTGACGGTAGAGTGGCATTGTGTGATGGATGGGCAATAAGAAGGCAAGAGACAACGGGCGGGATACGGTGAGACACGTGAACGGCATTCGAACGGTTGACGAGCGATGGACAAGTGATGGACGAGCGATGCAGGAGAGATGAACGAGCGAGGGATGAGCGATGGACAATTGACGAGCGATGCACGAACGAGTGGCGAACGACATGTGAACATTGGGCGAGCATTAGGCGAAAAGTGGGTGGGGTGATGGAAGGAATAGAGTAGAGAGTATACTTCAGTTCTTCTTTCTTGGCGCGTGGGGGCGTGTCATTAAAATGGAATATCTCATGGTATTGCGTGTCGTTCTTAGTTGTGCCGCTAGGAGTCGCATGATCGCCAGCACTGCTCGATACAGTCGCGATCATGCGACTCCTAGCGGCTCAACCGACAACGACGCGAAATACCGTGAGATATTCCATTTCGATGACACACCCCGACGCGCCAAGAAAGAAAAACCGAAGCATAAAAGGAGGGACGTTGCGCGGGCGAGCGATGGGTGGGCGGGTGAAGGGCAAGGGATTTGGGCGGAAGGCTGTTGGGCGGTGCCGCCTAGCGACGAAAGCGGAGGAACGCTTCGGAGCGTGTGCTTGGGACGCCACCGCCGCCGCCGCCGCCGCCACCTCCTTTTCCCAGGGCGGAGAAGAGAAGGCCATCGGGGCCTTTCTCCCACTGCGACGCAGTTGGCGCGCCACTGGAAATATCCCACGCGATCCGCTCAAGAGGCGATCCAAACACATCTGCCCATATCTATAACTGAGATTATTCCTTTCTGTCTTGAGATTTATGAAAGGAAGTAAAACTGATGGTGTCATGACGCAGATTTTTTATTCAAAAAGAAGTTTCATTTTTCATTATCTGCTACAATCTTGGAAATTAAAGTTTGTTTTACGAATTCACTTAAATTACTACGGCAGACACTGAACCCTGAAGCATCTGTTACAGAAATGATCTGTTAAAAATATGATATTGTCTACATTTTTAATGAATATGATTGTCATATCTAACTATATTTACGTGTTATGCATTTTCAATACAATTAAACGGCTTTGTGAAGAAGCGGATCCTGGCAGTCTATCTTTCCCAACATAAACTAAAATATTTCTCACTCTTGACTTGTTTGTGAGGAGTATGATTATTAAAAAATGTTTACGGCTGAAATGATTTCGAACAGATGTCCCCATTGCTATATTGGTTACATTCGACACTAAAGAAAGCAAGTTTTCAGAAGATATCTCGAACTTTGATATTGTACACCAGCACGACTTGTTTTTCACTGAGCATAAGACTCGAGCGAGGAGCAGAGTACATCTTCACGAACTGTAGAAAAAAACATTCGTCTTTTAAGCTTCTCATTCAGACTTATATCCTACTCTTAATTCTCCCATTTTCAGCCTAATCAATTGAGTTTCACTTCTTAGCTTCTTGTATCCCGTTCTCGCACCCCACATCTCTCATTCTCCCTTCATCACTATCCCTCTATATTCATCCCTCTCTCTCTTCATCTCCCTCCATCTCTCTCCCCCTCTCTCTCTCTCCCTCTCCCTCTTTCCCCCTCTCTCTCTCCCACACACATACACCCTCTCTCTTTCTCTCCCATGACGTACTCCCCATTTCTCTTCTTATTGCCACCCACCGCCGACACCCATCCTCTCCTTCCCTGCGCGCTCCCCACGGCTCCAGGGCCTTGCACAACGAGCGCACGAGGGCGGGCCTCCTCCCGGCTGACCTTCTCCGCGAGCCCCTTCCCCCTCTTTCTTCCTCCTCCTCCGTCTGCTCTTCGCTCTCCTCCTCCTCCGTCTCCCACTCGCCAAGAAGCTCCTCTTCGCGAAGGCTCGCCACCGCCGCCGCCGCCGTCGCCATCACTGGATTCCATTCGCGTTGCAACACATCTGGGTTAGTCACTCGCGCCCCACGGCGCCGGGCCGCGCCGCCCCGCCCCGCCTCGCCCCGGGCCACCCTTGGCCCGCCCCCGCCGCTGTACACGATTCGCGAGAGGGCGGGGCCGCGTGATGGAGATCGAACCCGGGACGCCGAAGCCATTACAGGCGCAGATGTCAGTGCGGGAGAAGCGGAATTTAAAGGTTCGTTCCTGAAGAATCGTACCTAATAGAACCCTACAAAAAATTAGTGAGACCTCCGCATTTACCCTTTAAGAGCATTAAAGCACTGAGTGTTACATTTAGTGTAAGTCACATTGTGTGTAAGTGACTTTGAGTGAAAGTCTCGTTGTCTGTGAGTCACACTGAGCGTACGTTGCATTGAGTATATATCGCATTGAGTGTAGATAGCAATTAAAGTAAGTCACGCGCGAATACCGAAGGATTAAATTGTAGATTCTTAATGTCCTCGTACTTTAGCTCATCTGCCGCAAGTCGCTGTTCCACGAGAGAGCATTTCATAATAAACAATATTCTCAAAATTAACTATCTCTCCAGAAAATGTTGTAGGAAATAAAATGTAAGAAATGTAAGAAAGAAAAAATAGAAATTACTGCGAGCATCTTACTCACACTTATAAAATTGGTTATTTTTTTTTTAATTTTTACGTTCCCAAATAGTACAATTGAAATGTGACCAGGAATATTACACAATAGTAAAATGTTATTCCATATGCAATTTTTCATTGAAACAATTGCAGCCGAGAAATGCCGTTTTAGGTTTCTAAAAATGCACAATTTGGAATTCATTTTTACAGAAAACTTTTAAGTTTTCGAACAAATTCATAAAAATCATTTGAAGCACTTGAACTAACAAGTGTAATAATATATTAGAAACCAATGTAATGTAAATTTTAACGACGTGTGAAATATTAAAAAAGGACTTTCTAACATTTTTGAGGATGTAAGAAAATGACGTTTATGTGATGCTATTCTGTGTATAAAGATTTCAGAAAAAAATTGGCGGCGTTATGAAGAAAATTTAATTTTTCAATCACCCACATTTCCTTTAAAATTACACAAAAACTACTGATATTTTGAAAACAAACATACGTGATATTTATTAAAGAGTTATCTGTGGAGACCAAATTTCATTTCAAGAACAACCCTCTGTCTTCGTAGTACGAAGGGTTCAAAAAAATTGAAACTTTCATAATTTTGGGAAACAGTGAAAATCGGACCTACACCAACTTTATAAGTGTACCAATATTTAGTACTATTGTTACAAGTAATTTAAGGAAGAAAATTGTAGCAATTTTTGACAAAATGTTAAAAATGTCAGTATTTCAACAGATGCTCTTTCCTCAGAATTCAAAGAATTCGTTTCTAATTCACAAGTTTTCAATCCTGGTCAAATAGATTGAAAAATATTCATTTTAGAAAAAATACGAATAGTTTAGGCGCTAGTGTTTCTCACAGACAAGGATGTTTTGAAAAACACCTTTTTTGCTATAAGGGAACCCCAAAACGGTTATGTCTGCAAAAATCTCAAAGTCTATTTTTCACAGCATTGCATAAATTTCTTTATATTAAGTATAGTACTATCAATTTACACGTAGGAGAATATGTTACAAAAGCGTATGTCTCGTAGTAGATGCTAGATGTACCTCCAAATTAAACTGGCTCTCTGCTGATTCTTTTCTTTCAATCGAAAGGAAAAAGCCACCTTCTAGAGTTTGGCGACTCTTTCAACGTATCTAGGTTTCCTGCTGGCGAGACTTTACTTCAGTGCGCCAATGTCAAATAAGTAGTAAATTCATTTATTAAAATACTAAAAGTGAGCAAACCATGTTTTCACTTTAATGAGTTCAGTCGCTTATATCTCTGTATCTCAGAGGCTTACATGGTTAAATTATACTTTCTTGTAAATTATTTCTTTATTTTGTAAATTTATTTTATTGTATTGAAGTATGAATGAAGACTTAATTAATGTAAAAGTAAGATATTGTTCATCAAGTTCTCACACTTTGCAAAATTACTCACAATTGCAAAATTAAAGACAGATTTAATCGTCTCGATCCCTTTGCATTACCGCGGATACATTCTTTGCGAGACACTCTTAGAACGCATTCAGGTAGTCAAACTATCATATGTAGTCGTACATTGAAGCCAACTGAAGCATAATCCATTAATCATTAAGACATAAATGGAAGTTAAGTAATATAGTATATCTAGAAAATACCTATTAAGTTGTTTGTAGGGAATATGTATAAATGACTTGAATATTGATATTGACTATTGAAATTAGGTGTTCTAAAATTTGTAGATTTTAATTCAAGAAAAAAAATATACATTTTTAAAATTAGTAAATAATGAAGTTATCTTCGTTTTCATATTAAACCCAAAAAATAATAACACAAATTATTATTCAACACGTCACGATTTCTACAAAGTTGAAGAAATGCTAGAGAAATAAAATATGTCGAATGAAATACAAGTCATATTTGTAAGCCAGTCAGCTAATTAATGTTTTTCTATTGAGATGTAACTGTCAACACTGAAAATTGCTTGCAGTTAGCACCTTTTATTTAGTACATATGATCAATAGTTTGAAAATGCAATTGTACTCGTATTGACACAAACGTTAACATCATGGTAACACAATTATTTACTTAGTTTCCTAAGCCGTCATTATTAAAGGTGTGAATTACTCAAGAACATGTAAAAAGAAACCAAAGTATATTTTAAATAACTTGTAATTTTAATTAATATCTTTCTAGCTGTAGTAGAGTCTTTGCCAAAGCTCAAAAGAGTTCACTCTTCTAAAAATTACACCACATACTTTGACGTCACCACACCCTTCAAACCACTCACTTCACCCCAACTGAATATCACTGGTTGCTTAATATCGATAGCTGATCCTCATCAAAGAGTCGTTTGCAAGTCTGCATTCTGAGTTCCTTCGAGTCAACGACGACGACTGAGGCAAGCGGGCTTCCAACTTATTCAACGGAGCGATCTCCATCCCAATTATTGTCCCTCACGCGTCACGCGGCCGGACTCAACGCGTTCGCAGGTTGCGCTTCACCTCTCTGGCCGCGATCCTTAACAAGTGTCCGTAGCCGCTACCATCCAGCGTCCCTTCACTTCTCTCCCGCAGAATGCCGACAACCACTCCATTAGCAGCTCGGGCACGAGGTGGCGGTCGCCGAGGTTGCGATGAATCCTACGACGCTCGTTTCTTAACAACGCCGCCAAAGTACAGGTGAAGTGTGTCGAGGGTCCCGGAGCCGTATTTGCAGTGCTCATATTTGTTGCAGCCTCCGAATAGCACGCGGTCCTCTTCCATTCGGCCTTTTCTCGATCTCTGGCTATTCATTTCGCCTGCCTACTCTCGGAGTCGCACGCACACACGCGTGTACGTAGGAAGGTGTGGTCCTTCGGGTGTCTTTCACAACCTCATTTTTATTTTCACTCCTGTCTTTCTACTGTAAGATTCCTCCATTCAGTTTGCGTTGTGTGAACTCCCATGTCTTTCAATCGGGGCTATGAATAATAGTGGCTCTGAATAGTAATAGGCTATGAATAATAGCACAATCATTCGGTACGTCAAGAATTTAGTGATGAAAACAAATGCAAATGAGAAATTGGATGTGAAAACGTTTTGGGATTAATGATAAAAATTAGGATATGAGGGATAAAAAATGAGTTAGAAACTTTGGTAGCTTGACTTTAGCCATATTACATTTGTTACAGACTACTTTCACAATTTCGTCGCTTTTCCTCGTTCCTCCCCGTGTAATTAACTAGTTCCCAGTAAAACACATTGAAATCATAGGCAATTCTCAGATATTATGTGATATACATTTTTATTAGAACGATAATATACCTATCTGGCTTCTTAGACAATCAACAGGTAGTGGGCTTTTTGTTTGTTTGTATCTTTGGCTTAGTATCCCGCATAAGAACATCAAAACTGAAGAAAAAACTCAGTACTCACCAATAAGAAAAGTTACAGCAAGAATTCGAACCCGAGGTCTCCTAAATGTGAGGACTGGCAAAACACGCACTTACTGAGCTTAGTAACCAGGTATAAAAGACCAGTTATTAAAGTTCCGTTAAATACAACGAGGTATGTAATTGATCTTTACAGACTGCATGCTGCATCTTTCGCTCGATCACTCCTTCATTATGAGACTGGAATTATCTCCATATTACCGCTCCTTAACTTCAATGAGACGCTAATTTGTAAGTGCCGCAAAAATATGACGCTGGTAAATCCCTCAAAGCTGGCTACCCGTTCCATCAGCGGACAGTCCAGGACTGAATTAAAGAAACAGGTGCTAAGATGAAAGCGCGATGAACCATCAACATTATGCAAATCACTCAGGAATGGACGTAAATGGATGGCTTCATCCGTGTGTAAAGTCCATGTAAGTACCATGTAAATCAAGACGTTGACATACTTGGTTATTCTTAATAATTCACCAACTCACTTTATCTGTCTCAAAGATAATACATGAAAGGAAACGCCGTGGCTAGAAAGATGACAAGGCCATTTAGTAGAGACGCATGGTATTTCTTCTAAGAAGCCTCAGTCTTCGTGGCTTACGGTGGACATTCACATTCAAAAGTTTTTATTCGAACGCTAGTCTTTTATTGCGTTACGGCGAGAAAAGTAAATACCCGCTCTCTGGCGAAAGGTAATACATCATTTTGCTGCTGTGGGCGGTACTGAATAATTCTCGCACTCTCCGGTAACATTTCCGGGTGAAACTGCAAATCGCCATTTGCCACAGTAGAAATGAGTTGTGAGAGTAATGATTTGTGATTCGTTAATAGGTTAAGCAGGTTGTTTGCTCTTGCTCATGAGAAGGTTCTGAAGTTAAGCAATGTGCGAATAATTTTCAAGAGAATTGCACTTAAATACTATAAGTACAATTGATTGACACTGAAAACATTTCCTATGTAACAGATGATGGAGAGGTATGATGGAGAATATTATCGTCATATTTTAATTTTCATGATTCTATCTGCCTTAATTTTGTTAATAGAACTCAAAATTCTGCATTTTATCATCTATATAAGTTAAAAGAGCAAAATAATCCAGTGATAGTTATTGTGTGAGAGATTGACGATAAATGAGTGACAGAAATGTTATAAACAGTCAACGAATATGGACATTTGTAACAACTGTAGTTGTCCACTTGTTCTAACAGTTTGAGTGAATTGTCATGAACGTCAAAGTCGAAACCGAACAAATGACCTGATACTTTGGATTCGACCGAGACTATTTCAGGATATGAGTGATAGAAAACGGAAGATTTGGAGACGTAAGTAACTTCACATTAGACATATTATCAATGAGATGAAGGTCGTCAAACTTCTGAGGGACACGAGGCAATGTGGTAATAGGTTTTTGAGTAATACATAGATTAGTTATTTTCTAAACAAGAAATACGTTGTATTAACGTTTCATAAGTGGTGGTTTTCTCTACGGTAGTTGAACAAACATCGGTAAAACTAGAGTCTAACACGATTCATAATCAAAAAGTTACCTAGAAAGAGAAAGCGCAGTGGAAGGATTATCACAGAGGCAGAGAGAAAATGGGACAACACAGGCGACTAACAGTCAAGAAGAGAAGCAAACAAGTGGACAAATAGAAAGAAGAGAGACTGCATCACATTACGGTAGACACAACGCTTCCCTCTTCATGAAGCAGTGCTCTTTGCTGGAAAACGAAACTCGCTCTCTGTCATGTCAACAATACACTGCAGCAATTGCAGTCCTTGTTAACATACAAAACGGACATTTGCACTAAGGGAATATTTTGCCTTCTCAAATTAAAAGAAATAAATTCAGCTTAAATTGTGCAGCGTAAATTTTACAGCATCCTCAAAAACATTTGGAACGATTAAAAATAGATTTATTATGTGTGGAAAAATGAAACGTGGAAAAATAACTGGTTGAAATAACCGGTTGAAAAAGAGAAAATATGCTTTAAACTCCTTCGTAACTATCACAAAACCTTACTCCGCACATACATTACACAAGCCACAGGAAATTACAGATGTTGAATTAGAGAATAGGGAAGAGTGACACACATGCTCGTTCATTCTAACAATCTTAGATCATCCCTTCAACTCATCTGATATTTTGCTTAAAAATTATTGACTTTCAAACAATTCATCTCTGTTCTTTTGTGACCAAATGATAGTAAATAACGTAAGAAACAGGAATTTGTTAGTGAGTGGTGTGATAATAATACTTATGTGATAAATAAATTAGCAATAATAGACATACAGCAAAAACTGAAGAAAGGACATAATCCTCTATTTAAGACATTTTTTTTATAATCAAGAGTGTTGTCACCCACGGATTAACAAGCTGGACACCGCAAGTGACACATCCTCGGCAAAATCTCGAACGCACATGTGCCACAACAGCAGACACAATATCTGCATCCGATTGTTTCCTAATGATCAATTGATGTTTCCGGGCGCGTCAACGGCCAAGGTCATTAGTCCCAAAAGAGTAGTCCATGTTTTGTCATGGGACGTGGCTTTCATATTTCACATTTGGATGACGAAATCCGGCGCCAACTACACGTTAGCTTGCAAAGTTTTCCACTACCAAATATCTCCCAACAGCGAGAAACCGCCTCAGCAGGGACAAGCTTAAGCTCCCGACTCCTCACCCTACTGGTGTGGAGGTGTAGTGCATTTAAGTGTAAGTGTGTGTATGTAAGAGGTGAGGACAGGGCAACGAAGGCGAAGGAAAGATCATGGGCGGTCATGGCCCGTTTCTTAGGGTACTGGTTCGGCATTCACCTGGCTGGCGTAGAGTTGCCCTTCAGTAGCGACTGGATTCGATCTAGATACTTCGCAGCCAATGTTAAAAATTCTGCCATCGTTGGGACTCGAACCAGAGGACATTCCGTTCAGAGGCACTGAAGTGACGTAAATTGATGCCCTGAGCAACCTATGCCGGTGATTGTTTCGTAAGATTTCCGAGGAAGGAATCCTACCAAGATTCCTTCTTGTCGACTATGAAGTCCGAATGGAGAGATCATAAATTGAACTCATTTACACAGACATATAATCTGAACGTACTAAGTCGCTAGCACCCGACCGATTAATTTGCAAAATCTATTAATTGTTTGATCAATGACATTTGAGATCATTCTTACTGACCATGATACAACTCACATCCAACGAAATTTGCAGTTTTCCCGATTATTAATATTTTCAGAGTCTCTAGGTTGATGGATTCCACCTGCGTTTGTACGCGCCTCGACAAAATAGCTATAGAAGTGTCAGAAGCAGTCTCTGCGAGTTTCACGGTAATTTTATGGAAGCAAAGATATAGGAAATGGAAGAAACATCGCTCATAAATATTTTCTATTAAAATAATAGAGTGAAGAAACTGAAATTTCTTTCTGTATATGAAGAGGTATTCAGGGTGTGCATGATTCATTCTCATACGACAAATTCTCAAATCATTAACTCATTTAATTGGAAAGTTTTCCTGTCTAAACACAATGTTATCAGTTGGCTTTCAGAACCCGCTAAATTTCGTGAAATCCTGGCAATCTGATAACAGCAACATAAAAGCGGTAGGATTGATACGTAATTAGGAAATAATCTAATTTACTTGTTTCTTCTTTCTGTATTAAATAAGAACAAAATTGAAATAAAGTTCATAACACTTCTGAACACACATTCACTTTGTTGAAAATTGACCCTGTGACTTGTTGATTGTGAGAAGGAATGCCTTGATTGCATCTTTCAGTGATCCCTAGCCTCAGCAGTTCTAGCAGTCCCATAACTCCAAACTCTCACCAACCACCGAATTGAGCGTCGCGAAAACTACCAAATTGTACCGCCAGGTGGCGTTTTAATAATACAAAATAATGCGATTTTATAGCAAACAGATCAGTTCTTAATTTTTCAATACTTGTGGATACACGCTTTCTAAATCATCTCTTTTGGCAGCATTTTCTTAAGTAATAATGAGCAAAAAATGAAGTGTCTATTTTGCTGAAGTTCATCAAAGTTAAAATTACACTCTTGGGATAAAACACATTAAGTTACAATGCATATTTTTTCTAATGTTTCAACTATTTCTTTTAACAAATAAAGAAGAACCAAAATGATATCATGTTTATAATTATGTTTTCTACAAAATGTATTTGTTTCAGCTGCTGTTGCGTCTGTCGCAGATCGCAGAAAACTACTAATTGCAAGTACTGCGATTCCTGTGGTCAGACAGTGAGATTTTGCTCGAGATTTCCCGGATACTTGATTCTAAAGACATGAAACAATAGTTTTAAGAGAAAGGTTCAAAGAGTCAGTACATTTAACTATAGTTCGGTGAACAAAGAAAACAGGATGTACTCTATGTGCTGCAATAGCATTGGTTTGCGACTGTTAACAACGCATGACGGTAGCTACGGAGGCGTTTTGTAGGGTGCGTGTTGCGGGCTCCGAGCGGGCGCGTTACGAAAGGCGACGCGGGAGTGGAGAGCGGTCGAGTAGCCGCTACCCCCACCGCCCCCGCTGCCGTCCTCACCGCCACCGCCGCTACCACCGCCACCACCACCACCACCGTCGCCTCCGCCGCCTCCACGACCGCCGCCACGACCACCCCCGCCGCAGCTCTGCCGCCTCCACGAGCGTCGCCATCACCGTTGCCGTCGCGCCGCTCAAGCCGCGCCCGCCACCACCGCGCCCTCCACCACCGCACCCGCCACAACCACCGCCCCCGCCGCAACCACCGCCCCCGCCGCTCCCGTCGCAACCACCGCTCCCGCTACTACCACCGTCCCCACCGTCATTGCCCCCGCCGCCCCCATCGTCACCTCCGCCCCCGCCGCCACCATCACAGCCCCGCCGCCTCCACGACCGTCACCCCCCCCGCCGCCGCGGCCGCTTCGCGGTCCAGCGCGTCTTTCCCTGCGGCCGTCACGCTCATTGCCCCGGGCGGCGCACAATATGCTCCATTAGAGCAAACGCACGCGGCCCGCAGCCGCGAACATCTGCGCGGCGAAAGCTCTCGATGATGTGGGAATCGAGTGGCTCCGTCTTGCGACTGCGCTCGCTTTTAACTTCCTCGTTTATTCGTGAGTGTGAATGAGCATTGATTCCGGGCGCGTCAGCCACGGAAGTAATTAGTCACATAAGTATTGTGCGTGTTATATCTCGGAGGGCGGCGGTACTTCTCCACTGTTCAAACCTGAGGTTCCGTACCGACCCACCTACACGTCGGATTGTGTGGTTTTCCTTCTACAGGTATCGCCCCTGAGCAGAACACCCCCAGCCGGACAGAGATATAAGCTCCCGACAGGTTTCCCGTCATGTATGATAATGTAGTGCATGCAGTGGTAAGCGTTTACCCGTATACACACAAATATAACGGGAGATCAAGGAACAAAGGTAAAGAAGAAATGAGCACGCGATCCACAGCTTGTGTATTGGGGTATCGCTCCAATATTCGCTTGGTATTGATCAGTGAAACTAAGGAAAACTACAGTTCAGAGCAATCGGGGCCAGAAATGTCACGCAGACAGTCGTTGAATTCGAACCAGTAAAAATTTACATAAGTAGTGTCGAACATCCGACACGAAGCCTCCACTTGGCGGAATGACAAGAATTTCGGCAGTAGCTAGATAACTACGACGATTTCAGCTGCTGTGTGGGGGAAACGAAGTTTCTCCAATCAACACCAGGCAATCGCCGGAGCAGTACCCTAACCGATGAGCCACGGACCTCGCGCTATCATTCCTTCCTCTTACTTGTCCTATTCACACCCCTTACTTACACATAAATTACACTACCACACATGACATGAGATTAGACGGGAGCTTAGAGCTAGTCCCGACTAAGTTGGTGCATCGCTTGTGCGGGTTACCTAGTTGGGGGAAAACCCCGCTAGCCGATGTGTGGGCCGAAGTCGGATCTCACCATCCAGCGGGGAAAGATCACCTCTACCTCCTTCGATAAATAATTCACTACACTTAAGGGACTAATGAGATTAGAATTATCTACTCGCTCGGAAACGTCAAACTATGAATCAATCCATTTCCCACTCAACGATACTGTAAAGACAATGATGTTACGCTGAGGAAACGGCTATTTTCACCTTTTTCTACTTCAGTGAATCGATTTGAAGACCTCGGGACAATAACATGCTATGCCACAGTACTTAAGTATTGAGAAAACGGAGAGTAAAGGTTTATAAATTGCATTCTACACATAGGGATAAAGAACAATAATTTACGAATAACACTGCTGCTACGAATAACATTGCTGCGAATCTTTAAAATAGAAACCCTACATCTAGATACATCTATGAAAGTCGAAATACACTAATATTTCAATTTCATCGGAAATGTGGCATAGCATGTTACTGCCCCAAGATCTTCATTTCTATCGTAGGAATTATTCGCAGCCCGATTCCTTTTTGTAAAGTATAGAGATGGATCCAGAATGTTGACCGACAGTGTTGACCTACTAAATCTGGAAAACAGGTAACGGAGTGTTTTGAGAAGAATGCTGGAAAATGTTGAGGTTTGAAAAGAATACTAAACCACAGAAATAAAAAAAAGATATATGATGAGAAAGGTTTGCTAGAAAGTGAATGATGCGAACAACTAAAGACATAAAGGAATAAACACCATTTAAGGAACAGACGACCAAGAGCGATACTTCGGAACAGTTTCGTTGAATTTATTGCTCGCCCTCTCATCCTTGAAGGAATTATTTATTTAAAATTACATTCTTCGTATCATCTGTTTTGCCTTCTATATGCATCTCACTTATTTCTCTTCCTCTCATTTCCTTTCCATCGCTTCACTTTTGCATATATATTCCTACATTTCCGTTCTTCCATTCTTTCTGCCTTTTCTCTCCGTAATACACAAATTAGAGGGAATATGCACTCTCACATTTACAATTATGTTGCTTTAAGGATGACAAACATAAAATGTAACTGAGCTTTAGTGGTATTTGGTATTTGTGAGATCCAGCATTCCATTCTTATCCTATTCATTTACTTTCGCGCTCACTTCTGAGGGTGAATGAGTTCATGAACCTTTCACATTGACGCAACTCTCGAAAACACATAGTTACTGCACGCGAGGAGGAAAAGTTAGTAAGTATTGGAAGAAGATATCATAAGAATAGTTATGGAGAGGTCGTGTGTGTGAAAGAATTACTTAGAATTGCAAACTGAATCTTTGAATTGCTCTCTGCACGAACATCTCAAAAAGCTTGTTTCAGGTGACAGGAGCCCAGATAATACTTGGTTCTTGCTATTGCCACACTGTATGCCATACTTACTATTGCTAACTGTATTTGACAATCGATGTTCTAAAAAGCATGTTCCTTGAGAAGCTTTAATGTGTACTTCGCTTTTTAAACATCTCACTCTGGAACACAACTGTAAATAGCAAGCCTGACAGCAGCCCAGTCATATGCATCACATCGTGAACACCATTTCATTTTTAACTATTACTAACTTTCTTCATATGGTTTCAAACTACTGCACGAATCAACATTTATTATAACACGAGAATAATCTTACAAGGTACTAAATACATATAACTGCAAAAATAAAGATTTCTCAGAAATAGTTATTACTGCTAGTTTATCACTTCAACGTTAAATTATTTAAATATTCATCCTTGCTTCTAATTTGCGTGATATTCAAGATATATATGCGATGTCATAAATCAGAGGTAACTAGTAGTTAGAACATACGTGTCCTCACACTCAAGAGTTACAACTGAATGTACTGTAGTTTCGTATACACAGGAACAATCGAAATTATTATGATAATCACATTCTGATAAAACTATTATTATGTATAATGCCAGAATCAGTAATAAAACCAGAACAGTAAATCAAACTATTTTAAGATATGTTGACTTTAAAAAATGAATTTTCAGTTAGAATTATAAATTTACTATTTCAATGAACGAGGAAAAGAAAACGAAATGGATGACAATAATTTTATTGGAATTGATCAGTGATATCTTTGTTAAGTACATTACAAATAATGTTGTTTGAATAAGAAATTGCACTCACTCTACAGATCACAAACGGCACACATCATAAAATCACACATTTCAATCTACAATTGTTAATTTCGTGATACATTTTAATACACAATCAGATATTTTCAACTTCTGGCGCGCGCGCGTACACACACACACACACGCACACACATACACATACACAGGATGACAAGGAAAATTGGACCGAATAGGAAATCTGTAACGATTATTCAATTTAGAAATATTTCGTAGACACAATTCACGAGATATTATCAGATAAATAGAAACGGATCCTGTATTTCTCTCTATTTACTGAAAAGTACTCGTTTGCTTGGAAAACAATTAAAAATGTTGACGTGAAGATCTCTTTTGCTCGATACGGTGGTAACCAGTCGAACTTTCTTCTCTGTTTAAAAAAACAGAACGATTTAAATTGCGTATGTCAACGAGACTAATCGTGAACAAAGGTGAGGTTACAACAAACAGACAATGTGTGAACGCGTTTGTTGCGCAGGATCTGGTTCGCCTGTGACATGAGCGCAAGCGTGTCGACGCAAGCATGTAGAAGTCACGATTTAGCTTTGTGAAGAAATTTACATTTGTGTTGCACGGGAATACGTTGAGATACACCGGTGATTCCATTGTCGTCGTCAAGATGTTGCGGACAACTATGAAATCCTGAAAAAAGTAATTGTCGTAAAAACTGGAAACTTTTCAGCTCTAAATAGGCAATTTTCGATGTCTCGTATCGTTCAAAAATGTGCTGTGGCTTTTATAGAAAAAACTCTCCGAAGAACGGTCACATCACAAGAATTATAATTAACCTAAAACGTTTACAATAATAAATATTTTTCATTTTAAGTTCCCGTGCCGTCATTTACTGGAACACTCCACAGAACAACGTCTTCAATGACTATAAACCTTTGTGGTTGAAAAAAAAACGGATCGCGCGCCACAAACTTTTCATTTGAATGGTCGAGAGATCACCTTCGAGGTTTCGACGATTCGTCTCAAAAGCTCCCCTTTTCAATTTTTACTTTCCCCTCATACAACATACGCAGTATAGAGAAAGTTATGTAATGCTACAACGAAAAATAGAAATTTTTGGAAATAACAATTCATATTAGTACCGCAAAAGAGGGCAAATCTTGTTCCTATATGAAGTAAATTCCTTCCTCTGCCACGTTGTTGTAGTCAGAATTTACTTTGCGGATCCTTATAATTAAAAAAAAACTAGTTTATCGGAAAACATCTGTCCGCCCGTTCGTCCATCTGTGAACAATGTTAGCGGCTAAACTGCAAAGGATTTTCACCAAAATTGATATTCCCTTATCGATCTGGTCGATGTTGCGGCCCCTTGAATTTGAAACGGATATTTTAATTTGGAGGTAATTTAAATGAAGTCTGAGCATTTTCAATTTTTTCTCAAAAATGGCTCCAAATATTTGGATTATATTTTTGTTTTGGATAGGGCAGAGTTCGCTTATAAAAGTGGTGAAGGTCTGATTTCACTTAATTCTCTAAATTTTCAAAAATTTCAAATGTTTGAAATTTTTCGGTGTCTTTTTATGCCTACAATATTGAAGTGAATTTTTGATTTATCGAATGAATTCTGTATTCTCAAAGATTTTCTCAAAAAGGCTTCAATTTTTTCTATAAAATTTCTTTAGGGATAGTGTAAAGTACTTTGAATAACATGACACACACATCAGTATTCTTTTGATTTTTCAAAAATTTTACAATTCTTTTTTTAAATTTCTCTCACGTCGCTTTTTTAGTACTACTACCTTGGTTATATTTTATTCAATTCATAAATACAAGCGCTTAAAATTATTTCTGATGAAATTTCTTGAAAATAAAACCTTTCTGTGAAATAGCGTTCATGTGTACGCATTTTTAAAATGTCTCAAATGACATTTTCTCAAAAACGGCTCCAAAGTTCTCAATTGAAATGTGAAATAAGACCAGTCTTCTATAATGTTCTGAAAGTCATATTTCAATTTTACATTTAGAAAACGACAATTTTGTTATTATTTCCTAGGTGCCTGGGATCACTAGCTTATTCTCTTTCTCTACCAATGTAACAATTCCTGTTCTCGTACGTGTACGAAATTATATCACCACCTTAACTGACCTCAATAAACTGGAATATACTTTGCATTATTGAGAAGCCCAGTTAATGTTTGTACATGCAAATTAAAAAGGTTATTATTGTTATGTATTTTAATATCATATTATATTATGTATATATCACTATTGTTTTTAATATTGTAACAACCAGGAAAAAGAGAAAACAGTGTCTCTGATGGAATGGTGGTGTACTATGTTGAGTCTGTATGATTTGAATTTGAAAAATCTTAACCACTTAAAGCATAAAATTATAAAACTTTTTCACGGTTTATTTATTTATTACACCTGAGTTATTTAGAAGTTAAATGTCCAATGGAGCTTGAAACTAGAAGTACAATATTAGACATTTTGAAGATACGCAAAATAGATGGAAAACTAAGCAGCTACCATGCACGAGATGCCAATGATTTCGTTAGATATATAGAAAGACTGATAAAATACAAAACAATTAAACATTTTTGATTTCGAATGAGAAAATTAAGTATTTGAATATGTTCATTAGCAATTTCTCTCATCGGTTAAGAAATTGCTCATACTCTGTGCATCATTGCATATGACACATCTGACGCCATGCGACGAGGAAGGAAGAAAGAAGTAACACAGATCATGTCAAGGGCTTATGAACCTAAAAATTCAAAAAAACAATGGCGTAATAACTTCATATACATTCATTAAACAGTTCATTTGACAATAATTTAAATGAATGAAAATAAAAGCTGCCAATTTGTACCTGAAGTTAGCGACACTCGATTTCAGAAATGTAAAATGAAATAAATGATTACAATTTGTTTTAAACAATTTTATGTTACTATGTCAAGAAAAGTGATTGTCTTAAAATTGGATTTAGAAACTTTATCAATAAAAAGTATTAGACACAGTCATAATTTAAATGATAAAGGGGAAGAAAGAAACTTCAGTTTTTGTGCGAACAGTATTAAAACCCGTATTTCTCCGCCTCCAGAATCACAATTTCTACACACCAGACAGCAACATTTTGGATGCGGCAGGCCACTAGTTTAATATAAAAAGTGTACGATTCGGTTCCTTACGCCATCCTTCCTGGGATTCGGGCTGACCATATCGACACAACTTTCGGAGCGAGCGCTCATCTGCAAAGTTCATTGTCGAAGCTGGGCAGGGAATTCCAGCGGCGGTGGAGGCGGGGAGCGGAGAGCGGGGAGCGGCGCGCGCCCCTGACGGGGCTGAGTGCTGGAGGTCCTTTGACTAATGTGGCGGCGCGCGTGGGCGGACAGGCCTGACTCACCACGCGGGCCGTCACCGGGCGCCGTTCGTTAGCTCGGCGCGTACGAGCGCGCCAACGACAACTCACGAGAACCTCAAATTGCTTTGTGTGCAGTGGCTGGACACTCGAGGGGCAGAACGTGTGAGGGGAAAAGCGTTCTGACGCAGAAGATCGGATCGACCGTCCATTGTCGAAGTGTGAATTCAAGTTCAAAGACATACAGTGATATAACTTGAGTGGGCGGTGGCTTGTGAGTACAATAACGGGAAAGCAAAATCAGAAATGTCCCATTTCCTTTCTAAACAAGTGGTGCTAAAATAACACGTACTTTCTCACCTATTTTCCACGCAAAATAACGCGACACATACTCAAATTTCGAAAAATTGTAAAAATTTATTTCAAAATCTATCTTTAAGGAACAGATTTCATTCAGGGAAAAATATCTATCTTTAATATTTAAGTTCTAGGAAGATGTCGAAAAATTTTGAACTTTTGCAATTTTTGAAAAATTAGATTTACAGCGAATGTGAGACCTGCACTATTCTCTTAAACGTTCCTCACACTATCTAACAACACAATTTAATCAAAAATAATGAAGCCATTTTTTTTAATTTGGAAAATGGACCAGGGGCATAATGCAAAGTACCCCTCTAAATTGAAATGTCAGTTTCACATTCAAGGGGCCGTGACATTAGCCAGATATATTGAGGAATATCAATTTTGGAGAAAATCGACTAAATGGATTGGCCGCTAGCGTTGTTCACAGACGACAGACAGGCTGTCAGGACAGACGTTTTGGCGTCTTTAGATATTTCGGTTTCATACTCGTACATCAACCCACAAAATGTGGATTCTGGCTACACCACGTGTTAGAGGATTTTCCGTAAATTTAGCAACCGGATTTATCGACTTTTTCGTTACCAGGGCTCAGTAATAAGAGTTTCTCCGCCGAAAATTCGTCAGTTTTCCGCGTATCATTACATAATTTTTCTCTTTACTCCGTAGCGAGAAAGTAAAAATATTGTGATTATACAAGATTAAAAGAAAGAATACTGATCGCAGTTAACACATACCATTAGTGAAACTAGAGCTGGTTCAAGATCAGGATCCACTTCCCTCATTTCAAACTAATAACATAAATATGCCAAGTAATTTTTCACGTTACAAGAACACAACATTGTTTCTGAAAAAAAATTCGCTACTAAATGCGATCCCTTTGCAGTATTTAGGTTTTGGTCTCAAATATTACGTTAATAGTTTTTAAACGGTTATGTTTTTCTATAAGTTACGTTTCGATATGTAAGCACTAGCAGTTTTTCTGTATGAATCTTCCTCAATACTGTAAAAGATGCAAAACAACGAAAAATTGTTTACAAAGCTTTTCTGAGTAATATCTTAATGAGCAAAACTTGGATAATCATTTTTAGACTTTATATAATTCAGTTATAGCTGCATCTAACTCAATGCGAAAAAGTGCACTTTACGATATGTACTCAGATAAACTTTAAGAGGATTTCTTTCTTCTATTAAAATGTCATTTCATAAAAAACAGTTCAGATTGCATACAAAATAGTGTGCTACAGCAGTGTAGTATACGAGGTAGGGGGAAAAGTATTCAGAAGATGATGCAAAACCCGAACATAAGCATCTTAACATAAGCATCTTAGATGGCCAAGTACGTGTAATATATTTCAGTATATTCTTATTTTCAATATATACGTACTTCCTTTGACTTGTTCTTTTTATTCATTTTCAAGGTACAGTTTGTATCGTTGTACGAATGCAAGGACATACATACATTTGAAGGAAATAACCAGTAAATAGAGATTTAATTACCTTCGCCTCCACGTCCAAACTACCTCAAAACTGGTTCCAATGTCTATTACATTGGAAAAAATGTAACCAATAATTCAGAGAACGTTAGATATTTGTTTAAGATGAGAAGTTGGTAAGGTCACAGAAAAGGGAGAAAAAGAAGGAAATACAAAATAAAGAAAAGAAAGGGTGACAGGGAGATTGGATGAGACGATAGAGAAAGGGGGCGTCAGAAGGGGAAGTTGAAAGGGAAGAAGAGGAGGAAGATAAAGAGGAAGAGGAGAGAGGGAGGGAAGCACAGTGCGGAAAAAGGGAGGATGATGCGAAGAGAGAAGAGAAAAAAGGTATCGAAAAAGAGTTCCAGAAAGGGAGCAGAGGAAGTAGATGTTGAGATAAAACTATCGGCTTATAAAGACGCCCACTGTAATAATAATAGTAATAATAATAGTAATAATAATATGAATAGTAATATTAATAGTAATAATAATAGTAATAATGATACTAGTAATAATAATACAAAAACAACAACTTGGCTAAACTCCCAGGTAACTCAAAAGACTGGAAAGTCCAAGAAATTGCTTTATTTGGAGCAGTCCACATTTTGCGCAAAGTATTGTAGAGGCACCGACATGTCGCCGTCGCGACGTCCCTAGGTCTGCTCCTTAGATAGCTGGTTGCAAGCTGGTGCAGATTTTATTTTGAGCCAACTCATAACATCTTTAGTCGTGATGTAGTGGAGTAATAATAATAATAATAATAATAATAATAATAATAATAACAATAATAAATATCTGAACACTTATATGTTATTAACGCAATTAGTACAGGAAATGAATTATTGGCGTACGAATGAAACGTTAACGGACGAGGTGACGATAGCAGCCGAGTCCGACATATTGAAATAAGAGTGTCAAAACAGTTTCGGAGGAGTGGCGTAGGGGAAGGTAGTACACAGTGAGACACGGTACTTAGTGCTCCACCATTGAAATTTCGCGTTTAAAATAAGACAACCTACTCAATAACTTCCATGCAATGCAGCCAGTATAACTGCACCTCTGAATCCAGTATGGCCGTTAGGGTTCGTGGGGAAGACTTGTTTTGCTTCTGCTGGTCTTGTTTGATGTCAAAAGTTTTTTGTTTTATTTTTTGTTAGAGTTTCTGAATAAAAATACAAAAGGTGAGTCTAGAATTTTTTTTTAATTTGTAATGTCGGTGAAAGTAAATATTTTGGTATAAATCCCAATTGTTATCTGTGGTTTAAAATGATTATATTTCTTGTGGTGGTTGAATACTTAATAACATGTAAAGTACATAGTGGGACAACAAACAAAGTTACACAATGGGAGTGTCCCAATATGCCCTACTGCAGTCGTAATCAATGAAGTCGCATTAATTTTTTCATTAAGTGTCCTGTGGGACAACCATTAATGAAATTATCATTATTTTAGATGTCACGAAAGTTGAAAGAGCGAAAAATCGCCGAATTTACAGAAGAGGGCATGAAACTCGGAGTAGCGTTTGTATTAGAAGGATCTCTTACACTAGCAACATGGCAATTTGGTGTCTCAAAATCAACCCTTCAGCGTTTTGTTGCACAAAAAAGTCTGCATTAGGAGAAACTAAAATGTTTACCACTGTGTAATACCCGCGGTATATAGCGGGGCACTTGTGAGATTTTTCTAAACATTCTTAAATACATGAAATTTGTTTAAGTTTTTTCATGGTGTCTAAATAAATACTTTACACATTAAAAATAAAATCAGTCACTTATTAAAATCGAACCCGCAAAAAATTCTAAACTTTTTCTGTCTCACTGTGAACTATTTTCCCCTATATAAATTTTTAGTACAAATTCATGGGAACAAGCATATGCTCTTATGATCATTCTCAATACGATTAGTCAGCTATGTTGATTCACGCCGTCCCAGTGTTCTCTTTACTTCGCAATACTCAAATATTTATACGGCCTTGTCGTCTTTGCGACACACTTCACATATTTTGCACGGCAAAATAGACTTTTCCTTACGCGTACCGCAAAGTAACACTTACCCATCAATAAACAGAAGGCAAGTACAAGTTTCCATGCGCGGGTGCTGAAAAATGGGCGTCTATAAATTACGTACCGCAATTCTGGGGTTTTTGAGTAACTCCTCTTCCCACTGCAACGCCTTCTTGAACTCCTGAATAATTGAATATTCTTTGCGGCAACCCACCATTTTTAATAAGTAAAAATAAATTATAAATCGGAAAAAAATTGAATTTATTTTATTTGTGTTATGTATTAAAATGTATGGTAATTAAATTCAAAATAAGTTGGCGAAGTAAACCACACCTAACAATAGGACTGGAGCCAATTTTTGAGTGAAGGAACGACTCACAGGCGAGAAAATTTCTGAGAAGCTGTGTTCACGCCATAATGAATGCATGCTTAAGAGTCTACAGCGAAAATTTAATTGGATTCTAGACTGTAGATCAGTTTTGAATTTGTTCTTCGTAATCTAACAGATTCAATCAACATACTATTGACGGAAAAATATTTCAATATATTGTAATAACTTCACATCACAAACTTTTAATCCATGTCATCGATAAATTGAGTAATTTTTTAATTTATTTATTTTTAAATTGTTAATATTTTCATGATTTAGAGGAAGAGTGAATAAAACGAATTATTTCAGAAAATATTGATTTTGTAAAAAAATAACAGCATTTCGTAACATTTAACCAATAACCCCTAACCGTATTTTGACGAATCAAAAGATCCCCCCTTTTAATAATACAACAGTATTAATTATATTTATTAAATATTATCTTGATACATTTTCGTTTATGCATATAGAGGAAATGAAGTCAGCCCTTATAGATGGTTATAGAAACGAGCATAAATAAACACGTCCTGGAAAGATGAACCCTCGCTGTGTAATAACATATGGGAAAGAGGAAGCGATGCTTCTTGTAATACACAGAAATATATTGAAGGAGGCATAATCGTGCGTAAAGGAAAAAAGATACTCCCTTCCTGCTGACGACCATCGAACCGACATCAACACATTTGCTGCTGACCATCAACACATTTGATACGTTGCTGCTTATCATTAGATGGGACACGTGTGGGTGGTTTCGGTCTATATTAGTTAAGACATATGTCAAACGTAGGGGGGAAGTGGGAGTTTTTTGTCGTTATTCTGAGTTTATCTTTATTATTTTCAGAATTGTAACAAAAATAATTTGAATAACATTAATGCCATATAATTGTGAATTGAATTAAAATAACGGACATTTCTATGCAAACGCAAATAGAGTAAGAAATAAATGGTAACTTTTTCATTCTTTGAATTCATTCATTGATTTCTGAATATTAGGAAGTGGCGCTGTAAGGCCCCCGCTGGAGGTGAAAGCTAGGAAAGTAGCGCGAAACAGAACTTCCAGAATTCGCTGAAATGTACAGACAGCCCGCTTGCATGCGACTAGGTAAGCTATAGTACGTCGTATGTCGATGCACACGAGTTACAAAATATTAAAAACGCAATATTGATAAACTCTTTAATTATCAAATAATGACGTGAACAGAGCAGGGCTACTGAACCATATAAGTGCGAACATAACAATTAGTGTTCACAGCAAAGGATTGCAAACATATGATTAGATCAAATTAATTAAATAATTAATACAATAAATAACAAAAGTTTTACAGGCTCCTTTCAATGGCAGGCCCAAGTCGATTGAATTAAATATATATGAATTATTCACGGTTAATTTTACAAAGTTACGCAGCGTAATTTTGACTCAAATACCCTCCTCTCCTCTTTAGCGTTAAGGTGGCTCCACACATTCGCTATTCCCACGCTCTCCCAGCTCGCCCTACCCACCGCGTGACGGTCTTTTGGACACATCAAAGGAAGCGAACATTCGCCGAACACATCAGCTGTTCGGGATTGGCCAAACAGTGGCTCGCTGCTCGGCGAATAGCGAATGTGTGGAGCCGCCTTTACGTAATTACGACCGCAAACACCTTTTTCGCGGAAAGACCCCCTGGCGTAGCCCCTCGATTGATTGATTGATTGATTGATTCTTCATGATTCCGGGCGCGTCAATTGCTTAGGTCATTAGTCCCGTAGATGTAGTGAATGTTTTTCATCCGGAGGTGGCGGTTCCCCGCTGGTGAGATCCGGCGCCGACCTACCGTCGACTAGCGGGATTTTCCCCTAACCAGGTACCTCCCACCAGCGGGGCACCGCCCTAGCCGGGACAAGCTCTACGCTCGCCCGGGACAAGCTCTACGCAAGCCCTACGCTGACCGGTCTCCCGGCATGTGTGGTAATGTAGTGCATGTTAGAGTGTGTAAGAGGTGATGATGGGAGAAGGAAGAGGAAGGAAAGATCGCGAGCGGTCCGTGGTCCATTTGTAAGGGTACTGTTCCGGCATTTGCCTGGTGTAGGTTGGAGAAACCACGGAAAACTACCGATCAGGGCAGCCGGTCGCTAGAATTCTCCTCCAGACAGCGAGTGAATTAGATCTAGCTGAAAAGCTAGTGTTGAAAATCCTGCCGCCGCCGGGACTCGAACCTAAGACCTCCCGGTCCGTGGGACTGCTGTACATCAGTTGATGCACTGGGCCATCTCTCCCGGTGTAACCCCTCCGGAGCGGAGCTTCTTGCCCCTTTTATCCGCGCAGTGCTGTTGCTGCACCCGTGCCAGCGCGCGCTGTGCGCGCGGGCGCGTGTGTACGTGTGTGTGTGTATGAAGCGCCTGCGCACGCGAGTGGAAGATGCACGAGGCCTCCGCGCCGCGGCGCTGACCTTTGGATGGGGGTCGCCGCAGCACGTGCGCGCGCGGGGGCGAGGGGGGGGGCGGGCGTCGCGCTTTATAAACTCCGGAGTGTCGCCGGAGCGGCGAAATCGTGCGCTGTAAATCAAGGGCACGGCACCAACGGGTGAGGCAGAGCAGGTCTCTTCGCGCATTCCGCGTTGCTGGATGGTGCAAATACTTTCATCACGATATCTTCGGCAAACTGAGTTTTTAATGCGCTCTGCTTGGTGATGGCATTTCATAAATTAAGATATTGGGATCGTTTTTGAAACAAGGAAGAGAATTTACAATGGCTTTCATAAATAACTGGCCAGAGATAGTTTTTTTCATTTTATGGTTCTCTTGCAAAATTCGAAACACGAAGATAAAATAAAAATATAGCAAAATTGTTATTTAAGTCATGCTACACATAAGATAAACAAATTTTGAACTTAAAAGCGTAAAAGGTGTAACAAATATAAGTTTATGTGTGAATGTGTAACAATATCACGTCACATTAATATTCGGACAGGTAATGGAAAAACCCTCTTTCCCGCTCCCCTACTTGTTAGGATGTACAATAACCGTACCATAATTTAACTCAGAATTGCTCAGATCACAATGATGCAGTCAGTTACTTTGTAGATTTCCAGTATCTGCAAACAACAAGGAAAGATTGCTTCGAGCAAATATAGTTTGAAACGACGAAACGTCTGTCTGTCAGCCTGTCTGTAAATAACGCCAGCTACTAAAGAGTTCAGCAGATTTTATCCAAAATTAATATTTCCTAATCGATCTCGCTGGTGTCATGGCTCCTCGAATTTGAAACCGGTATTTTAATTTTGGGGGTACTTTACGTGAAACCCCTGGGCCATTTTTAAAATTATCAAAGAAATGGCTCCATCGTTTTTGATCAAATTTGTTTGTTGGATAGTGTGAAGAATGTTTAAAAGAATGGTGTAGATTTCATGTTTGTTTAAAATTCTGATTGTCCGAAAATTGCAGAAGTTCAAAATTTGAGTCTTCCTACAACTAAAATATGAAGATAAAGATTATTCCGTAATAAAATGTGTTTCTTAAAGATATATTTTAAAAGAATATCATGTACCCTTTTCCGAAAATTTGAGTACTTTTCGCGTAATTTTGCGTGAAAATTCGGGCAAGAACTGTTTTAGCTGTTTTAGCACCACTAGTTCACCAAGCAAAAGGGCATTCTTCCAGGGAGATTGTCAGTTTTTTAGGAAAGAGCAAGAGCACAGTGCACGGCATCATTCAAAGGTTTGAGAAAAAGAATAGATTCGAATCCACATCTTAACAATAACACAAAGAAGATAAGAGAACGAGAGCAACTGTTTTTTTTAAATCATGGTAGACGTACGGCACAAACCAAACTAAGAATTGCATTCGTAAAACTTCCATTTATGAAGCATGGAGGGGGAAATGTAATGGTGTGGAGATGTGCAGCAACTTCTGGTGTAAGGGAATTAATGTTTATTAAAGATACCATTGACGAACGTCAGTATCGAAATTTGTGGAAGGAAAATGTATAAAAATCTGCAGACAAACTGTGCATGAGTATTTCCTTCAAAATTCTTCAAGGCCAAAACACAAGTCAGATTTAGTGTGTAAGTGGTTGTATAATTGCCCCCCCCCGTTGTCGTATAAGCGCTGGAAACCTTTTTTTATTGTCCTGATGTCAACCCCATTGAGAATCTACGGCGTGAATTGAAGTGTAGTATCAGGAGATTACCAATTGGGCGCAATTATCGCTTACAATTCATAAGGAGGAAATAATGGCCACAAATTCAACACATATCAAAATTTTTTTAGTTAATGACAAGACGGTTATAAACACTTATTGGTAGCCACCTTTCTGCTACGAAGTATACATTTAGTTATCTTTTTTATTCATGTTATTTACATTTTATTTTATGTGTTCTCATATTCATGTGATCAATGCAAAGGACAATTTATTTTGTTTCCTTGTTTAATTGCAATTGTTTTGTACACTCGAAAATGTGTTTCATATTGTTTTCTCTTCATAAAGGAACAAAATGTGTTTCGAATCTTTTGTTTGAATTTCTCCATACAATCGAAATAACACAGAATAAACATTTCCTCTGAATATCTTCCTGTTCAAAAATTTGTGAGAACAACTTTAAAAATTAGTAATTGAAAGGATACGTAGCTTGAGCATAATTTATTTTGTTCTTCCAAAACTCGAAAGATTAAATGTTAGAATGAAACCTTGAATTGGTAATTCACGACCTATCCATGATCCTACAACTTTCACGATACATTTCATACAAAACAACATCGTTTGGTGAATATTGTAAATCAATAACGTCTAAAATAAGATTTCGGCGTTGAACAAAACATGTCATAACTTCAATTAAATGTTTCATTCTTGTTACAACTTCTGTTTAACACTGTTACTATATTCAATTGAACACATATAGACGTAGCTTTTGTAATCTCACTTTTGTGATGTATTTTTAATGAGAAGTTACTCATCATTGACATTTTCTGTAACATTGTATTTATTACCATTATGAATTTAAACTAGTTGACGAAATGTTTGGATATTACAAAGCAAAGACTTCAAATTTCTCTTGCAACAGGAACCTCAATATCTATGCTGATTGATTAAGAAACATACGGCTTAATAAAACTATCTTTAGGCGGACACAAGTTATCCTTCGAATGTCTCTTGAAACAAAAGGATTGTCATAACACAATGAATACAGTAGGGTTCGCGAAACGTACGTATTGAGAGCCCATTATTCACCTTCGATTGTATTCAATCCATTGTTTTTCGATGATTTGTACAATGAGAGTAAAAGATGATAAAGCAATTGTCAACTATTAATTTTTCTAAGAGATTTAAGAAAAAAATAATTTGACTGAACAAGAAATTTTATTTTTTACCAATACTTTGAGTTTGTTTTTGCCTTCAATACGGACCCCGATTTACACTGCATAATGGTAATATGAAAACAGTTAAATTATGCTACATGTACTCTTATGGAGAAAATTATGAAAGAGAATTTTGAGAGGGAAATATGAACAGACAAACGAGTCAAGTTAACATTGATAATTAGAAAATTAGTAACAATTAGTAAATAAGTCCTCGGGATTTTTGTCGCCGCTCGATCAGTAGAACCAGCTAACGCCCTTGATGCAGAAATAACTATTATTCTGCTCTTCATCCAGTTAGACGAGATACTCAACATTCAATGGCAAGACAACATTCTGGAATCCACATTGTTGAAATCGCGGTTCATCCAAATACCAATTCATCTAAATAACAAACTCATTTAGCAATAGAACATTGCCGATGGGACATTCCACAATCCGCATTCCTTCGCAAATCCTCCACCTCCTCGTTGTGACATTTGGCAGCGACTCCATGTCACAGAATAACGGATAGCAAAAGTTCACACGGAGAATGGCTCACGAGTCCATTGTGTTGGGCCGCATAATCCAATGATCTCATTGCCGTAAGTAAGAGAACACCCACGGGGGTCCCATAACAATTGCCATTAGCGGTGATATTTCGCGTTTCCCATCGGAGCGGCGAGCGCCGTGCAAGGGCGGGGCGACACTGAGCGACGCGGGAGTCTTCAGCTATCGCCAATCACTGTTTACATTCACGCCCCTGGGACGGACGTCTCCCGCTGCCGCTGCCGCTGCCGCCGCTGTGGCAGGATGATTGCCTTCGTGATAAAGCGCCTTCCTTGGCTGACGAGAAAAAAGAGGGATTTCGCAGTCTCCGGCCGGTTTTTTTTTGCCGAGGACCTCAGGCTTCTGCTTCGTCGGTCTACTCCAGGCTTCCGCGTTCATTGATTTATTTTCTCTTCGTGCTCGTCGTCAGGAATGTTTCTGGTCGTTATTCGGTGAGCAAGGCGACGGATGCTCCCGAGCCGAGACGAATCGAAAAGTGGTCTATAATTAAATTGGCCTATGGTGTAAGAGTCGAATTTGAAAGTATTTTTGTCGTTTTATATGTCAGTAAAAAATAATAAAAGGTTTAAGCAATAGTATTTTACGTATACTTTTTTTGCTTAGTAATCAAGTAACATTTGAAAGCTTAACATTTATCCAGTGTATTTGAAGGTATTACTTCATTTTTTTATTATCTACCATATCATTATTCTTTTGTAGTAATAGAGTAACCGGCATCAGTTGCTTCGTTACGCACGGTCTGACTCCTTCCGGTTCTCCAATCGATTCAAATGAGGTGTCTTTCATCGCATCTTCGTCATTTTATGAGGAACTGATTATCATTTACAGACCCATCCAAACACTTCTAATAAATTCCTCTATAAAAGTGGTTTTTGTTTTTTAAGCACATAAAACGCGTGTTGGGTGGCTCATGGCACATACAGAGGGGATTAATAGCTTTTTTATTCCTCTCGATAAGATAAATCGATTGGCACATTTTTTCAGCACGTTCCTCCAGGATATTCTGGAAGGAAATCTAGAAAAACATTTTTTTGTTCAATGCACCTACGACTACATTCGTTAAACGCTGTGAATCTCTATCCTCTTTCTGCATTTTCAGGAATAAATACAATAATAATATGGTTTACCTAATTCAACCTAATTTTGTAATGAAACAAAAATGTTAGAAGTATTTTAATCGATACTTTTTCTTGCAACTTTGTATGTCCAAGAATGCTTAATGGACGAGTCGAGCAACAGTAATATGTTTAAAACTTATCTTTGATATGAATTTATTTGAAAAGGACAAATAAACCTTTTTAACATTAAAATACTCGTTATATTTCTTTATATTGAATATCCATTTTTAATGATAATCATTAATGAAAAAAATAACATTCGAGAAAATTACTAGCAACCTCTGTACCGATAAGAGAAACATTATAAAACATCTGAGCGTCTTTCCAGAAAAATAAACTTTGGTCTCTCTTGTGCATATTTGCAATCCTATAACAAATATACCCTGAGCGTGATTTATTTATGGAATTAAATGCCAAATTATTCTTGAAATTTTCTAACGATTTTCCATTTATTTCTCGATTATATTGCTTCATTGTAATAACTGATAAAATTAAAAGAGAATAATGAATATTAAACGGAGTTTCCCACTAGTCTCTTTTATGGACGTACATTCTACACATTAGTGTGTAATATTTTAAATCTCATTACTTTACGTTCACAATTTTATTACAATGGACGTAACAAACCCAGGATCTTTACATTGAAGAGCATGAGTCTTCAGCGATTCATGTTTTGTCTACAGAGTACCTGTATAGCGTTTCATTGCTTCATTTGCCTTGAGAAGGCATTTCGAGGCAAATTCTTAATGTCACCCACGTCTGCTGCAAGGACTTTCCTATTCTGCATGTTCATCTAAACACTCAAGCGTCGTTTTTCTAGCCAATAAGCTAATTTTTTGGACATAAATACTCAGAAACATTTTAAATTCAGCTTCATCCAAAACAGGGGAAAGATTGTATTTCTCTGATTTGGTTTGAAAATTTGTCACTTCAATTTTATTATTTCTTTCAATTAAGCATTTTAAAGAATCTTGTAATACAATATGGTTTCGTAGTTGCGTCAATATATTGAGATCGCAGGATTTATGATTGATTTGGACATTTTAGTTTCATATGCAAGGGATATTTTACTCACCCAAAAACGACCACCTGCATTTCTGGGTTAATCCCACCTACGCTACGTCGCGATACAAAGACACCGTGAGGCAGGCATCCAGATACACAGAAACGTATCGCTTCCAGTAGCGTCCCCTCAATTAAACCAGCGTGGGGCTGCCGAGCCAGCATGATTTATTGACGTAACCGGGCCCGTAAACTGCTTCGCTGACTAGTCTAATTATAATATTATGTATTGTATCTATTAACGTGTTTCGATTGCGAAGTTTTAGAGCAGTTTTGTCAAGGTCGATGCAACTAGCGGAAGTCCGTGGCACGAGAACCGTGACGAAATCGCTTCTCCACGCAGTTCATAACCCCGCCGCAAGAGCAGCGCCATCACCATTGTAAAACGGCGGGGTTACTAATAGTTTCCTCTCCTGACGCTAGTGGCGCAGAGAAACTCGTGGCATGGCACGGTGCCGCGTGGCGTGCCACAGCCACCAGTAGCAGACCTTGACACCACTGTTTTAGAGTAATCACCGCTCAGGGGGTTAGATCGCTCTCCCCGCCTGGCCAGGTAACCAGTTCGTCTTCCAGGTGCGATCACCATGGTACTTTGTAAGATTCCCTTTCCATCGCATAATGTGGCCCACGAGCCATTAGATGCAGCGTTTATCTAACTCGACAAGAGTGGCCAGCTAACCTTTATATTAAGCATGTGTCGAACTATACAATTGTGGTCCGCGGGCCCGTGAGCTTGGTCCGGGAGACAGACAGAAGGGAACGGAACTGTCCAGGTGATCTTGTACATGCCTGACATATCATGGAGAAAGGTAGTAAATGCGTAGAAGTGATGTGCAATGGGTAGGAGAATCTACCATGCCACGAAATACTGGGAAACATCCGCGCCCAATGGGTTTCGAATCTGCAGCACTTCTGATAGAGATCGCTACGGGCTTGACGATCTCGGCCGTGCGTAGTCCCATTAGTGTTGTGAATGTTTTATCCCACGGTGGCTGTGTCCTTCATTATACACATCTGCTTGCGGGGAACTTCCCCCACGATGTCTCCTCAACGGGGCACCGCGCCAGCTGCGAAAAGTTCTCGTCTTCCGACATGTGTGATAGAGTAGCGCATGCGCTTATGTGTGGGGTAGAGGATAAGACAAGGAAGAGAAAGGAGCGCGGTTCGTGGCCGATTTATTAAGGTATTCGCGGTGGCCTGGTATTAATCGTAGAGACCACGGAAACAACTGATCAGGGTAGCCGGCCGCTAGAAATCTCCTCCAGACAGCGGCTGAGTTCGTCCGAGCTATCTTTGTTCAATACAGCACCGAACAATGGAAGAAATGCTGCGAGCTTGTGCAGAGAATATATGCTCTATCTGAGTTATTATATGTCATTCAGATAATGTGATGGACCAACACATTGATGAATTCGTCATTTCTTTGGACACTACTGTCATTGAGAGTTCCTCTTCTGACGATGAGGGCAGTAATGACGGCCAGTGCGATCGCTGCGTCTCGCAGTCGTCTTTCCTTGCCGCCTCCGCTCTTCCTTATTGCCATCGCCGAGAGGGAAAATATCAGCTTCCACAGGGTGGGGGAAGCCTCCGAGCCTTCACCAAAAGTATGTCCGCCATGATTTTTTTTTGAGAACGAAACAGCTACAGTTCGTATAGAAAATCAGCCAGTCATGACTGGAACCATCGGACTTTTGGTCAGAATCACTGACAGGTAGCGGCATTGCTGACTCTGAGCTATAGTGCGATTTTTCTAACTCTGCCCCTATGGCCACCATGGAATATCACAAGGCATTTCGCATCTTTCTCCGTTGTGCCTCTAGAAGTCGCATGATCGCAAGCACTGATTGATACGGTCGCAATCATGCGATACCTGGCGGCACAACCAGAGGCGTATCTAGGAATTCAGGTGCCTGTGGCAAGCATAAAATTTGCGCTCCTGTCAGGATACTTCAAATGAGGGTTGTTGTTATTTGTTTTAGCGGGTATACTCTAAATGGCGCCCCTTGTGAATGGCGCCCATGACACGTGCCATGTCTGCCATACCGTAGATACGCCTCTGGGCACAACTGAGAACGTCGCGAAATTCCGTGACATATTCCATTGTAAAGACGTGCCTTGAGGGGCAATGTTAGAAAAATCGCAGAATAAATTAGTTGGTCTCTGCCAACTTGGAGCTACCAGCTTCCCAGGTTGGTACTGGATTCGATTTTAAGCTAAGAAACCAAATCTGGCGCGAGGTGTGTCGGCTTGAGCGCTGCCATTTCGCCAGACGCTCACCCTTGCACGTGGGTATCGACGGAAAATAGGGTAACCGAGCGGAGAGTTCAATTTACCCCTAGGACTTTTATATGTGTGTTTGCAACAGAGGCCACATTCCTGCGGTTTAACAGGTTACAGGCCCAACTTGCGGTGGCACGGGCTGTGAAATCCGAACACAACCCTGTCTCCTCACTGCGCCCGCGTTGACACTAACGCTGGAAATCTGGGCTCCTGTCCAGGAGGTTGGCACATGAGAGGCCAAAAATGATGCCGTTCCGGCAAATCAATAATTAATAACAATCTTTGACATTAATTACCTATTCAGAACTTACATTTTCGTTTACGAAACATTCCTCGTTGGACTTATATTTTTTCCCAAAAAATGCGCGCAAATTCTAAAGAAAGGAGCACACACTTCTTTTCACGAAGTGTTTTTTTTGGGTGGGGATTAGCTCTTTGGCGCCAGATCTTCAGCTGTTGGTAAATTGCTTTCAAACACGACCGCAGCGCCTTCTGGTCACCTGGCAAGCCGCTGTACTATTACTACTACATTGCTCGCCTAAATAAATGCCAAACTGTTTCTCCCCGCTCCCAATACAGGTAAAGCTTGGCTATTTATTCAATGATCACTGATTCTTTCTTATAAATCTTCATCCATTGTGTTTTTGTAGAGATCATTGAGAGAATTATTTGCAAAATTTATGTATCACATCCCCAGTACATCATAGCTCTCACAGTACATCATTTGAAGTTCTATTTCGCTGCCTTTACAAGGATATTTCAATTCCTCATCGCACGTCTATTAAATAGTATTAAGTAACGTCTTCTCCGCGGACGGGATTGAGGTCGCGGCATCGAGTCGCAGTCCCACATATGGGATATTAAATCCCACCCGAGGCCGCAATCCCAATTTCCCCGTGTGGAAAACGTATAATCAGATTAATGTATTATGTTTATTACTGAAAGAGAATTACCAATTACATTCTTTCAATCCTCTTTCAAACCAATGCACGGTTCATAAACTTAGTCGTATGGCGGATTACATGAAAAGAGGAAACCTTCTTCTTAATTGTCTTTTCTCATTCCCGATCGTAACAATCAGTTAATGTTTTTTCCCTCAGTTTTCTGCTAACCGGAACAACTACTCAGCGCTGCAGATTTTCGTTTTTCATCAAAGTATTACTGTTCGTAGGTTGCAAAATAGAAGAAATAATTTGAATATAAATCACTTGTTCACTATTAATAACAATTCATTCATATAGAATGATTAATTCAAAATACTCTAGGCCTTCAACATTGTGAATATCAACAGATGTGAGGGGCACGATAGATTAGACGAAGAAGAGAGTTTATTATTCAGAAATAGATTCACTTATCTGTTGTCTCACTGTAAATTTTAGTACCAATTTAATAAAAGAAAAACTATCCAACGATTTTTTTCCTGCCTGCTTTTCAGAATGTCAACGAAATGTGGCATCGCTTTGTCACTGAAAATATTAATTTCTCTCACTGTTATTGTCTTGTTCAGATAGCACTTCACAAAAATGTTTGCACTTTTCTTCACATTTCACACATGTATCTAATGTTAAATATGACCAAATTCGCTCAATTCCAAGTGACGAACGATGTCAAGAGTTTTAGCGAATACACGCGTACGCACTGCTGTCTCAGAAGCAGCTCTCTTCATACGAGCGTTCGCCGAAACTTGCACCGGGAGAGGTGGCTCAGGGCATCAACAGATGCCACGGCTATGCCTGTGACAGCGAGGTTAGTCACAACGGGGGCAGGATTTTCGACACTGGCTTGATAGCTAGATCGAGTTCAGTCAATGTCTGGAGGAGAATTCTAGCGGCCGGCTACTTCGAACATTCATATATGCCGGAAGACCGGTCTTGAGCTTAGAACTTGTCCTGGCTGGGGCGGTGACCCCCTGTTTGGGGAAATACCCGGTACCCGTTGGGAGGTCGACGCCGGTCCTCACCGTCCAGCAGTGGGAAGATCACAGCCACCACCCGCGATAAAATACTCGCACTAAACGTAAATCCCGCACTAAACGTACGGGATTAATGACCTTAGCAGTTGACGCGCCCGGAATCACTAAGCAACCAACTAAACACCAACTGAAACTTACACAAGAGGAAATATAAATCTCGTCTTCGAAATTCTTGTAATTTTCGTTGGAACAATGTCCGGTCGTATGTATTTTTGATAGAACGAGAGAGACACGCTAGATAAATTGAGGGTTTGAGGAAATTTGCTGTAAGCACTACACTACGAGGGAAGAGACAGGGGGAAACCGTTCATTTAGGCAGAGGTGACACTCAGCAGTTCTCGTATTGCAAAGCATCATTCATTTATCTTGTTAAAATTCCTTCACATTTTTGGTTGGTCTCAATCAAGTTGCTTGCAATCCAAGAATCTTCTGTCATATTATTTGCATCAAGTGAAGTTAACTTACAAATAGTGCATATGTCTTTACATTACATTTAAAATTAGCGTAAGAAACTTAAAATTCTTTAAACGTTTTTAAAATGATAATTTACATAACGAAGCTATCGAATAAAACAGTTTTTAATACCATCTTTAATTAATTCAATTGAACTGAACTTCACGAAATAGAGAACAACTATTGTTTTATATTTCGTAAATCATTTTTCTAAATCCTAAAAGAGAAGACAAAATTGAATCTCTCACCTCTGGACGAAACATAGTACACAATAAAATATACTTGACTGGCAAAATGTGAATTTAAGGAATCATATTAATCTTAACTCCCCACACCGTTAATCGGAGCGCCTGACAGGTGTTTTATTGAAAACCTTGACCTGAGTCTGTCGTTGTGGACATTTTAACGTCTTTTTGAACCTTCTTGATGTTACATATGTCTCTGAAGCTCATGAACTTTCTTCTTCAGTATATGCCTCTAGGTTTATCACCGTGCGAATATTTTACAGTGAAAAATGGCCATGTACTGCGACAGAAACGACTTCAACAAGACTCCCTGCCAGCCCGTGGCATTTTAATCATCACCTCCGTAACCTCTTGAGAGTTCTAAACTGTTAGCCTTCACCGATGGCCCGGCCTGACAACTCTATTTGTGTAAGACACGTTGCAAGAGATGGCCAGACAGGACAAATAAGATCTTATCAAAGTCTCAGTTGGGCAATATTTCTCTCTTTCCACATTTACAATAACAAAACCTGATATATTATGTCACAAGTTTCTTGGTGGCTTTCTATTTAGCTTGAAAGGACAACTCTCCAATTATTGTTCCCTTCAGCTTAATTGTTTCGTTCAAATGACGTTATTTTAAAAAAATTGTATCACATTATGAAAGAGAAATTTTTGATGTATTATACTTTAAACTTTAACAATAGACGTCTCAATTAAATATTCAATATTGTTAATTATTATATAAATTACTTTCTGTGAGACTCAAAAGCCAATATTTAATGATTAAGTTGAATTTTTACATGTCTGTCGAAATTACACGACAAAAATAGATTAGTTTGATCTCCCAAACTGCCAGTTGAATTTCAACTTGAAATGGGAAGATAATTTGTCTCATATCATATACATTTTCTTCACATGTCTAAATAAATAATTTCGAAATTTTCATTAAATATACTTTTGTAGTCATTAAAAGTGCATTTCGCCGCTTAATTTTTTCTATTATTGCTCGTTTGAAAACGATGTAATCTAGCTGTGGACCTGCGACAATTAACGAGAGAAAGGAAACAACATTAAATCCGACGGTTTTAAATGCAAGGAAGATGTAAATTACAAGCATCACAGTTTGTCACGTTTTCATTAATCAGAAATAACCATAAACACCTCTGACACTTGAATACTTTATTCACTTTCTCCAGAATTTTATGCAAGTCTCTCTTCGGGTTCACCCACGCTCTGAAACGTGTTCCGAATCTTTCATCTTATCCTCTCTGCTCGTCAGTAAAATGCCGGTAGTTCTGGAGAAATTCCAAGACGCCACAGTCTCTACAGATTTGAGAGGTGCCGGCGCTTTCCTTCTCAGAAACAAGGGAGAAATTTATAATCGTCGCTGATCTTCGAGTTAAAAATGTTCGATTCCACAATAAACAAAGAGGGATTCTGCCGGAAGGAAACTACATTGACGCGATGTTGAAGAGAATATGGCAAAGCTTCAAAGAAAAACTTTCGCTCACACATTGTTTGTACGTTGTTTTTGTGCATCACTCACAAAAGCGTCTTGAGTAACCAGGATATCTTCCTAGCATCATGAAGAAATCTTTGAAATAGAAATCTTTAATATATTACAGAAACTTCAAAAAGAGGAAATAATTACAACTTATTAATTAATATGAGTTTTATTTGAAAATATTATGTGTAGTTGCAGTGTAAATTATGCTTACAAACGGATGACAGTGACTTCGAATGTGGTCCGTCATTCCTATATGTATGGCAGCTGGTTAAATGAAAATACCATGACTCAAATATATTCACATAAGAAAGACAGAAAAGCTACGAGCATGACTCACAAAAACGTTGATGTACGTTTATGTTAATTTTGACTTCACTAGAACAACTCAGTAGATCTGACTAAAAAGTAGACAGATTCTCAGATTATGGACTTCTGGTTGAAAAATATTTTGACTCTTTGAATACAACAGAGACATGTTCAACACGTTCTGTGTATTCAATTCCAAAAATTGATAATATCTTCAAATTTCAGAAATATCATTGAATTATTGTCGAGAATGAATGAAGAATATTGAAGTGAACAGAGTGCAAATATATTACATATTTTATTATTACATATTATTGGCAACGTTTGGAGAAATATTGTCGTATTAGGTTATGAAAGTAGGACTCGTTAAAAAATCAGTTATTTGAATATTGCTATTGAAGAAATTCGAGATTTCCTGAAATAATTTATTGCGGGTAATTATCGGAGTTGAACAAATATTCTCGCTGGAATAGTAAGATTGCATAGGTTTGATATTCAATGGCTATGTCATGCTATAGACTACTTCACATCGAAAATATTCAAATATAATTAGCACAGAATTTATTCCCCCAAGCTTCTAAGATGGCTCTTGGGCAGCGTACTTGCTTTCCGTGATGTGATCCCGGGTTCAATTTCAGGTATTCAACGTGGTATCTCCCACCAGCGAGGTATCGCCTCAGTCGGGACAAACCTTCAGCTGTCCGGCTGGACTCCTGGCATTTGTGGTAGTGAGGTGCATGTAAGTTTGTGTGTGTGAATGTAAGGATGAGAATAGGATAAGGAAGAGGAAGGTCAGATGGTGCGCGATCCATGGCCCATTTGTTAGGGTACAGCTACCCATCAGGTAGCCGGCCGCTAGAATTTTCCTTCAGACAGCGGCTGAATTGAATGTAGCTAGGTAGCTCATGTTGAAAATCATACCACTGACAGGTGACAGGCACTGCTGTGGCATTAATTGATGCCCTGAGCTATGCGACATATGTGCTGCAGCGTCAATGGCATCTAGGTGCGGCGTGTCTCTCTTCTTGTAAACCGCTCTTAAGAGTTACAAGGGCGCAACAAACGGGGAGACAAGATTGTAAACCAGGTGAGAGAACCTGGAGATTACAACTCAGTCGCAGAGGGGAGTAACGACCTTATGACTGACAGATGTAAGTGTGGGCGAAACACAGAAATGACGTACCTTACCATACCATATATTATAATAACGATTTGCGTTACTTATTGCTTGACTTTGAATCCGATAATACATTCTTTAAATGAGAAATTTTAATTTTTCAATGGAAAATTAAATTTCTAAATAGTAAATAAAATGCTTTCTAAGAAGACAACACGTTAAGATAATATTGATTATAACACTGTTCCTCGTGGATACTACCGAAGACATTGTCGACAGAATATAGAGGAGTTATTCTAACAGGGAACACTTCGACAGCTCGGGAAACAAATGAACGTCATGCATGGCGATGACATCGCAAGAGGTAATGATGCAGCCATTTACAAATGATCTAACAGTAAACAAAGTACTGACAAAATGAGTGTATTGTCATAACTTGCAATGATATTCACAGCAGTGACCAAGCAGTAGCTGTCAAAGCAGTCACTTAAAGTAATCCATTTGTATTTAGTGCGAATAAAAATTATAGGTAAAGATGTTCACATGGTCACACATGTACTAGTTGGACGATTTATTCCTAGGTCCTTTTGACATGCCTTGGCTTCTATGTGAAAAGACATGTAAATACATGACAGGTCACCGTGCCATACAGGATTCACAAGAAATCTCAGAGGCAGAGCAGAAACAATGGGTGTCCTTGCGCACGATTCCGCGTTAGCAGAGCATAGATCGCAAATGAACGCAAAGTCGGGACACTTATTTGAACCGCGGCCGGAGGGGCAGCGGAGGTAGTAGGGACGGCGGAGGTAGCAGGGACGGCGGAGGTAGCAGGGACGGCGGAGGTAGCAGGGACGGCGGAGGTAGCAGGGACGGTGGAGGTAGCAGGGACGGCGGAGGTAGCAGGGACGGCGGAGGTAGCAGGGACGGCGGAGTGTGAATGTGTATGTGTGTGCATGAGGTCGACACTCGCGAGAGCTGGTTTGGCTCCTGCGAAGCGGAAACCGATATGAGCGCTGCGGACGGCAAGAAAAGTGCTTCTCTTGGGGCAGCAAGTAGAGAAGTGATGTTGAGCGGTGGGGGTGGGTAGTATAGCAATGGATGCTTAACGTCTGCGAGTGCTACGTAGACTATGTTTTTGCTGCGAATATGGTTTGGTTGACTGATTCTTTTGTATTTCTATGCTCTGGTAGATATAACGCATGTTATTTAAGGAAGTAGGTCCTCCAACTGGGCGTCAAATCAGGCGCAGAGTTACATTCGGCTTACGCGTTTTTCTGCATCTAGTTAGCCTTTATTTCCACCAGCGGGGCATCGTCCCTGCCGGGAAAAGCTCTAAGTCAGTGTTGTCAAGGTCGATGCCACGAGCGAGAGTCCGTGGCAAGAGTGCCACGACGAAATCGCCCCTCCAAGTAGTTCATTACCCCGCCACCTGTGACAACGCCATCCCTACTGGAAAACGGCAGGGTTACTAATAGTTTCCTTTCCCGACGCTAGTTGCTGCAGAGAAGCTCGTGGCATGCTACGGTGCCATGACTCGTACCACTGCCACCAGTAGAAGACCTTGACACTACTGCTCTAAGCCCTCGAGTGGTCTCGCGGCATCTGTAGTGGTGTAGTGCATGCAATTTTGTGTTTAATTGATCGATTAATGATTCCGGACGCGTCTTCTACAAAGGTCATTAGTCCCGTAAGTGTAGTACACGTTTCTTCTCGGGAGGTGGCGGTGATCTTCTCCCGTTGGATTGTAAGATTCGACGTTGACCTTTCTGTCGGGTAGCGAATATATCCCCAACCAGGTTACTCCCACCAGCGGGGCATCGCCCCAGCCGGGACAATCTCTAAGTTCCCGACTGATCTTCCGAAATATGTGGTAGTGTAGTGCATGTAAGAGAATGTGGAAGTAAGGGGTGACGATAGGACAAGGAAGAGGAAGGAAAGATCACAATCACTACGCGATCCGTGGCCCGTTTGTTCGGGTACTGCTCCGGCATTCGGCTGGTGTTGATCGGAGAAACTACGGATAACTACCGATCAGAGCAGAACTCTCCTCCAGGCAGCAACAGAAATTTCCCTTTCTAGCTAGTGTCGAAAATCCTGTCAAAGCCGGAACATAAACCTAGTATCTCATGGACAGATGCAATGCGCGAACATCAGTTGGTGCCGTGGAGACAGTGCGGCCGGTCACTAGAATTTTCCTCCAGACAGCAGCTGAATTAGACCCCAACTTTATAGCTCGTACCAAAAATTCACCACGGGCGGGACTCGAATCCTAGACCTTCCGGTCAAAGGCGCTGCAGTTACAACAGTCGATGACATGAGCTATCTGAGCCCGCGCAACGGTGGTGGGAGCGGCAGGGCCGACCGTGTGGTCGAGGAGGTAGTGTGGCGGAGGTGGAGGGGGTAAGCGAGCGGTGGAGGAGGTGGGCGGAGGGGCGGGACCTATACCAGCACAATAGCGCCGTCTTGATCGCGCCGGCCGCCCGGTTCCTCCGGTGTCGGTCGGAAGGTCGCGTGGCGCGAAGCGATGCGATGCGATGCGACGCGGCATATAAAGCAGGTGAGGCGCCGCATTGTTCCAGCGCCGTGCCATCGCCGCCATTAATCTCTCCCAAATGAAAAGTTCAATGCTTCGCCCTTCCTCTCGCGCCCCTGCGTGCCGCTGCCACTGCGACTCGCGAGAAGCCAGTCCCAGTTCGCATGTCGAGTAATGGCTCCCCGCTGGGCAACCTGCTACGCGTCTGTCAAACGAAACTGGGGCACGACACTTCACGGGGCAGGAGTACGACCCGAGTGGGCCGCGACCAAGAGTTAAGCTTAACAGAAAAGGGTGTTTTTGACACCTGTAACGTTCCGCTTCTGCCACCAATTTCCTTTGGATGCATCTTCTGCTACATCTTCTGTTACTACTTATTTTCTATGAAGTAACAGTTCAATTTTTAAATTTATATTTTATTTCAAATTATTACAATCTTTGTACATTGAAAACTATTATGATTACAATTTTTTCTTGACAGAAACATCAGTACGTTCAATTCTGTCTCTATTCATGTTCAATATCTGTTGCTAACCTCATTTGAAAAGTTAAGTAGATCAACCGTTTCTTTTTTACGAAAATGTAAATAAACATATAAGAACTGTACGAAACGTTACACACTCCATAAACGAATTTTCTCATTAAAACCATGCTGAATACAATGGTTATGTAACGGTCAATGGAATGTGTTCTCTTCAGTTTCTTATTCTAGATCAGATTACTCGAACAAACCTTATTTCTTGTTTAAATCCCTGCTGTAGGCGTTTATGCCTTTTCCCTTCTACTCAAGCACCATAGAGAAAGTATTGTAATTTTGCGGGAAAAAATGGAAATTTTCGTCAGAAAAACCCTTATTGTCGAGCCGTAGTAACGAAAAAGTGGATAAATCTGTTCCAATATGTAGTGAATTACTTCCTCTAACACATTGTGTAGCCCCAATCCATGTTTGGTGGGTCAGTGGGTTTATCGAAAACTGTTCCTATTTTTTTTCTGTATGTAATAAAGTACGGAAAACAAAACGCTACCGGTCCCATTTTCCGTGCACTCTTTATATTTTCGAAAATTACAAACAAACAATTCACATTCAAATGTAAAATATTGATGCTAGAGATATTTTTGTTATACGAAATGTTATAAAAACAGTTATTTTAAAAAAGGATCGTGTACAAATTTTTAAAAATATGAGTAGTTTGATTTTAAATTTTTAAAATTGCATATTTGAATTTGGCGAGCTTTGTTTAAAAAGCTAGCAGTAAATTTTAAATTATTTCTAATTCTCCTCTTTCTTGGACTTCAACATTAAACCATTACGATTTATGTTTTATTTATTTAACGTCAAAATCAGTTAAAAACAACGTGTGACGAATCTGGAGAGAAATGAAATGTTCTTACGAACGTAATCTTAACCTCTGGGATCCCTACCCCAACCCGTGTACATTTTGAATTCTGAATATATCTCTGAGTTCTGAGAATAATTCTGAGTCGACCTTTTTCCTGGGAGAATTTGGAGAAATTTTCCTGTAGGTGAGAAAATGTTTGGAACATGTAGCATTACATGTTCAGGCGAGGAGAAGCGTGTAATTCGTGTTAAACCGAGCATGTTGGGATAATATTACAATTCTATAGTATTTAATAATTACTATTATATATTATTGGATCTATTTGCGTTTGCTTGCCAGCTATACCAGTGTTACTGGGTTGTGAAATGCATATGCCAAATGAATTGTCCATTGTTGCTTTAACAACGTCGCGCTGGCAAAACGCGCTATACCAAAATCCGCTACCACCACCGCTGCCGTCAGTGGCTCATATTATTTATTAACAATTATTTAAAATTAATTATTTATATTTAATTATTATACTATTTTACTTTCTCGCATTCAGCTTACGAAGTACATTTTAAGGCCAAATATGTAAGGCCCCATCTGATATGTTCGCGTATACAGTGAACAAGTAAATTATACACTAAATTCAAAGTCAGAAATATATTTTCATTTACATTTTTGAATTAAAATCAATTTTTCATGCTTATTTTTTTCGAGATAAAGTGATATTTGAAGAGAGGATATAAAAGGATATAAAAAGGCAAGAATTGTGACCATAATATAACACAACGATAACATTATAATATTGTGAGAAAGTATGTACTGTTGTAGAATGTTCAGTTAAATAATATGTAGAGACCTGATTGCATGCAATATAAAAGGCTCAAATATGCTTGGAAATACGCAAATAAAGTTCTTAAACTAAGTAAGTAAAGTGTGAAAATATGCATTATAAAATGAAAAAAAAATAATATTTTTTATTAGAAACAATTGAACATGAATGAATATATTACATTAATATTCTTTTTTTTATAGATTATTCAATCACATCTGTTCTAAAAGTTCTGTCCTATTCTATTAGTCAAAATAAATTTTATAATTTGAAAAAAATCGTTGCATATATACCGAAGTTACTGAGTATTACTTCAACTTTGTTGTTGTGTTAGCACACATTTCAGACCAAAATTAATTTGAGACATTAATAAAATTATTAATTTGAAGTGAAGACTCGAAACCGAAATTGTTGTGTAAAATATTTTCAACATTTGTCTGAATTTATGCGGATATATCTTTGTCAAATGGGAGTTCAATGATCTGATTTTGCTCATTTACATGGATTCATTGGACGTAAAAACATGAAATTCAACCTTTTTAATACTCTCTGGTATGTGGGGGAAATAAAAAAAATAATATTTGTGGGGGAAATAATAAAAGAAATAATATTTTATAACAATAAAATTTTATTTTTAATAAAAGAGGATTTATTACAGAGCCTACAAATACAATATGCGGTCCGGAGTCATTTTCTACACTTTTAATGACATTGACATTTTAGTACTAACACAGCAAAGCATCCCACTGCCAGCGAGTCACCACTGGTTCTGGCGTGTTTGATTTCAATCGTTCATGGAGTATGGTAAGTACGAGAGATGTAGGAATCATTCGTCGTTATCTTGAATGGACTATGTAGATTAAATATATGGACGGAAGACTGTTCAAAGTGACAGAGGACTAATCCGATTTATGCGATTCATTATTTGTTAGTTCGGCTACAACTATTCACATCGAAAAAATAACAAAAATATCTCCCTCAGTCAGGTTTTCTTTCCAAATGTCTAAAGTAGTAAATGAACTGCATGCAAATGCAGTTCACGCAGAGACGTATCGCATGCAAATGCAAGTGCAAATGTACATCTGCATGCGATACGTCTCTAATCGTAAGTCAAAGAAGCAACGCTGTCGTCATAGGTTGTAGAAATGTCAAGTTGAGTGACGACTAACAGTTAATTTACTGTACCGCTGCGGGTGGCTGGGAAAGGCGATTAGTCTGGTAGCGGGCACCAGGCGTCACCTGCCAAGCAACGATAATTTAAATCTCATCTCAGTCAGATCACTTCCTCCGTAGATTATTGGCATCAAATGTTTTGTCAGATTATGTGTGTTTTGTTTTCTGAAACTCCTGGCTATTGTGCCATAGAGATTAAATGAGACGGAATTAGATGAAACGGCTTGAAATTCTATCTTCACGGCGTTTCATTTAATTGCGCTTTTCCGAATACAGGGTAGTTTTCGTGTAAGTATCCTACTCAATTGTATAGTTTGGCGCAAAATATAGACAATTAAAAAAACATTTTGGTAATTGTTACTTCAACAACTTTTTCTCAAAAGCCACTCCAAAGTTTTTCTTCAATTTTGTTTCATGGATAAGAAAAGGGATGCTTAAAAGAATGACGCGAGTCTCACTTTCCTTGAACTCTCTGAATTTTCGAAAATAGCTATTTTAGAAATAATGCGAGAAAGTATATGCTGCAGTATAACCACTAGTTCATACTGATATGCCATTCTAACCTGTTTTAGCATTTCATCTATGAAATATATTGATCATTTAACTTGCTTATGTTGCAAATATGATAGCGTGCAAGTTTATAACTATACAATTAAACTACGTTGCAGAATATAATACATTCTGCAACGTATAAATCCGGGTAAGGCTCTTTCTCTCCAAAAGTCAGCAGATAAACAAGGTTTTAACGTGGTTACACTGCTAGCAGTAGGAGAGTAGTTATGAACGATGTTTTCTTTCAAGAGATTTTGTGGTTGAATTCGCATTAAGTGTGCTGTTGGTAATCAGTGTAGATAGTGCTTGTCAGCACTATTTGTCAGCGCTGTTTGTCTGCACCAGGAAGGTAATACAGGAAACGTGCGAGCAGCGCGTGCTAGGATGGCGAGAGGGGGTGTCGTAGATGGCGCTAGTGTGGGTGGAAAGAGGCGACGGAAAGGAAAGCGGCAGAGAGATCACTATGCGTCTTGACCCCAGTCCAGGTCAGGCTTTTCATGGTAAGCAGATGACTCACTTATCACGATATTTATTGCTCAAGGTAAACTTCCGTGCAAGTCATGTAACACTGTCTCAAGATTAAGAGTTCTGTGTAGACATTTTCTACTAGATGACACCTCATTAGCTTTTTTTACCCAGAAAATTAACAAAGATTTGTTGCTACATGTAGTTGTGTGTAAACCAGTTGAAAATAATATATACTTTCAAATTGTGATCATGGTTTTCCGAAAGAATCACAAATCAAAATGGTTTCCCGAAAAAAATGCACTCACACTTCAAAAAAATTCAATAAAATAATCTCGTAAAACAGAGTAATAAATTAAATATTTTAGCAAAAAATAGTGTTTACGAATGCTACAATAACATAGTACAAAATATACTATAGAGTACATTCTTTACATACCAAGCATACCACAAAATTTGCTGTTCTATTACACAATACTTAAACAGCAAATATTTAATGGTGGGGGAATCTTCATTGGAGCCTTGCTATCGCATGATGTCAGATGTGTCGTAAGCAGTGATGCGTTGATAATTCAGTCGGTACGCGCTGTATGAGAATAGGCGGAACAAAAGAACAAAATATTTGCACTTTCCAGTTAAAATCGAAATTTTTTCATTGTTTTATTTCATTTTCCGGAGTTCTTTGGTAACTAATGAAAGCATAGGCACCTATCAAAATAACATAGTTGTCTTTGAATTTCTGTGCGCATTGGATTAGTAATATAGACTTGACTTGCAGCAGGAAAAATGCTTCCGAACAAAAATACCCAAAATGGTTTTCCAAAATGTAGCATCGACACTGCTTAAGAACAAGAAATAAAATATTGTTGTGTAATACTGCAAGAAATTACAGGAAATTAAATACTTTAACATGAATGCTTTACGTGTACTGCAATAATGTAGTGCGGTTCATAGCGCAATACGAAATGGCTAGTGATCTCTTCCTTGGACACTTGCTACCGAATGACGTCAGCTGGGCCGTTAGCAGTGACCCACTGAGTATGAGAATTCACTCGGTTCGCACAACACGAAATCACGAGGATTAAGAAAAAACACATATTTCTATTTTCCCCCTCATGCCCCCCATTGCCCCTATGGTGGCTCTCGATAGAGTGCTAGCATTCTGTGGGGCGGTCCTGGGTTCTATTGCCGGTTGGGGGAAAAATGAAGCTGTAGCTTTCTAATACATATCGTCTCAGTTTCTATTGCTGTGCTGATGAAAGAAAAAGCTCAAAAAGGCCGAATAAAATAGGCATGTTGGTGAACTAATGAAAATAAAATGGCAAAAGATATGGAAAGAATACCAAGCCAGCAATATCCACAAATCCCTTGAAAACTTCAATGCACTGAAAACAAACAAAAAACTTATCCGAAGAGAACAAGTGACTCTAACCAGAATTTAGACGGAACTTTCCGAAATAAGCCATCTCCACCTCATACAAAAGAAACCTCTCAGAACTTGCAACACATGTAACTGTATTATCAGCACCGACCACATTATTAATTCACACTCTAAATTTTCATTACAGAGAAGAAACCTATTACGGAACCTAGGTGTCAACGGACTACTACGAGGGTAATCCCAGAAGTAAGGTCTCCTATTTTTTTATAAGTACAGAACTCTATTTGTGTGGCAGTTGGTCACACTGATACGAAGAGTGCTTCCCGCCCTGTGTGTAAACATGCGCACGCAACGCTGAGGCGCTCCGTCTTGGCTTGGCAGCCGTTGAGAATGGAGCTCCCGTTGGATGTTACCGCCAAGTGCGAATTGCGCGCAGTTATTCGGTTTTTGAAGACAAATGGCACTGTGCCTCAAACGGGCAATTCAGAACCGGAGAAGAGGAATGTTGAGCAAGGGCGTACACGTTCTCCATGACAACGCTCGCCCACAAGTCGCTCGGCAAACAGTCGCTCTCCTGCAACAGTTTGAGTGGAACATCATCACCCACCCACCCTATAGTTCTGACTTGGCGCCCAGTGACAATCACCTGTTCCCTAAGTTGAAAGAACATTTGGCCGGAAAGCGATTCAGGTCCGACGACGAGGTGAACGAAGAGGTGCATAACTTTCTGAACAACATGGCGGCGAGCTGATATGACATGGGCATACACAAACTGTCACAGCATCTACAAAAATACATCGACAGAAATGGTGATTATGTCGAAAAATGTTCAAGGTGTAAACTGATGTAAACCATTGTGGAAATAAAGGTCTATGTACTTAGAAAAAAATAGGAGACCTTACTTTTGGGATTACCTTCGTATATTCCTCAGGCAATCAAGATAAAGTCATAAAATTTTGTAAAATTACAGGTATTTTCTCAGAAATGTATACTTTAATCAATTATTGAATTTAATGTAGTCGCTAATGACCGTGTTGTTGATGCGACTTCAAATAAACAATAAAAAAAATAGGTACGGTGATGGGAATGCGTCATGCTCGCCAAATGTCTCCCTTCCCTCCGGCATGGATAATAAATAAAACAGGGCCCAGGACTGGGAACACCGCTAGGTGGCAAAAGTCAGATTAATCCGACGCTAAAATACCAATACATATATGTTCTTGAGAAGCACTCTAGGTTATAATATCCTAGATAAAAAGAAAAGCACAGAGATAAGAAATAAACTGGGGGTTGAACCACTGCTGGAGAAACTGGAAAGAAATCAGAAAAGATGGTATGAACATCTTATACGAATGCCTGATAGACTACCAGCACTCGCAGTGGAATACAGATGCAGAGGAAGAAGAGATGTAGGAAGGCCCAGAAGGAAGTGGACACCGGAACAGGTTCTTGAACCTAACCCTTGAAGTGCAGAAGAAGAAGACATATATGTTCTCAACTTTTTCTACTCATGTTCTCTTGCATTTTTAAACTTTTACCCGTATGATCCACATGTTCCCGTCATGTTGCTCCATTTTCCCCCTGGAAATAAAACTGGAAATTCGGAGTTTTTAAAGTTTTATTTTATAATGCAAATTTTCCTCCATCTTACCGGGCGGAAGAGTATGCAATAGTTTCCCTGAAGAATGAAACCGAGAATTCTGAATAGAGTACAAAATAGAAGGTCTGAATTATAAAAAGCAAGTAATGGAAGAGTACAAGGTCGTAAAAGGTCTCATTCGTCAAATGATCCCTCAATTTACACAATTGTTTGAAAGTGAAAATAGCTTCATTCTGAATCTCAAATTGGAAATTTTTGACCAACTATTCTATGAATCTCTCCAAAACCTTACTGGAACGTCCAGGAATGTCTCATTTTTCGATAACTGGATAGCAATTTTAACTCTTGGTTCGCACGGCATGCGAAAAACTTCTTTTAAAAGACGACAACGCATCGTTTACGAGTTATGCACGATGGCAACTTACAACTTTGCAGCACAACAAGTTCTGCAGTCTGCTTGTGCCTCTGCGGTTTTCCTTATATAATATACTGCCATTTCCTTGCTGTTTGGACGTAAAACTGTTTCCGACCCATTAGTTATCCTCTTTTAGCGGTAGATCTCTTACCAGTGTTTGGTACGGTAGAATCTAATAAATAAGACAACAATCGTATTTCTTTAGCATGTGGTATTTAGGGGGAGTCGTCTAGCGTCTAGATCTGCTTATCTTCCCGATTGAGGAGGTAAGAGAAACATGATAGGCACACGTTTCTGCATTAAAAATAATATCTGTATTTGAACATATTTTTCTTATTAAGGAAAATGGCGAAACCGATGGATATTTTAGAGCAAAATAAAATATTTTCTTCCAACGAACTATCAAATATTTTCGACAAATAAAGACACCTGGGGTGTCGTTTGCTGTAAATTGGATTCGCCTACTATAGTTTCATAATCGCCATCAAAAATACTCTATCGAATGCATAAGCCTTTCAATTCAGCTGTTCAACGCATCTGTTTTAACAAAATTATATTTCTGTCTGGAAACATCGTAACTACCGAACATACTTGTTCATATCTATGATTTACTACTGTATTAGACTCGATGACATAGTCTAGCAAGAACTAATTTTTTATGGGTACGCCAAAGAAACTAAAAATATGTTCACTTTGTAATTGGTGGATACCGATTCATTCGCAAATTTTTGGTATGTGTTTGCTGTTTTACAAAACTCATCACATAATTTCAGAAATACACGAGAAAACTATCAACCAAAAATATTGTTTCTATTCAGCCCGTAGCACTGACGCTCAGTACGAACAGAATCCGTCAGTTTTACTCTTTGCTAAGGGAGGATTACTACGCATCTTCACAAATCATCAAAATTTCCCTTCTTACTGTTCAATAATTACCTTCTCTCTCTCTCTCTCGCTCGCGCTCTCTCGCTCGCGCTCTCTCGCTCGCACTCTCTCGCTCGCGCTCTCTCGCTCGCGCTCTCTCGCTCGCGCTCTCTCGCTCGCGCTCTCTCGCTCGCGCTCTCTCGCTCGCGCTCTCTCGCTCGCGCTCTCTCGCTCGCGTTCTCTCGCTCGCGCTCTCTCGCTCGCGCTGTCTCTCGCGCTCTCTCGCTCGCGCTCGCTCGCTCGCTCGCCCCCCTCTCCCCTCTCCCCCTCCCTCCCCCTCTCCCTCCCCCCTCTCCCCCCTCCCCCTCCCCCCCTAATTTTATTTGTTTCGATTTCCGAATAGGCTGATCCGGACCAAGATTCTTGATTGAAATAATTGAACACCGAGATGTCCGTACACTATAAGTAAGGCACTATTCAAATCCGAGATGTAAAACACATTTTTACACTCATTTTAAGCCGGCTCTCACCATCAGATGCAAAACTTATGTTTCGGCGTATCGTATCGGGGACACTATTTTACCGACAGTGCGACGGAGATTTCGTCTGAGTTGAGTTAAGCGATAGGCTGACGGAGCTGCGCCAAGCGAAGTTCGCTGCGTAAGTGTGAACATGATCAGATGAAAGGGGTCAATGAAAACATAGAAGCGAAATCACGTGGTACCCAACTGTCCTGATGGAACGACGCCTGAGTGAGATGTTGTTTCGAAAACGTGAACAGCGATGTAGCCATGTCGGTTCGTAAATGTAATACTGCTATGAAAATTATAAAAAGAGCAGCAGAAAAAAGTCATACTATTGATGAGATTGTAATGAAGTGGATATTCTATTTTGTTCAATTTTTTGGGTGTTGCGTGAACCGATGAACCTTATAAAAACCCGCCCCCGATCTCCCTCTACCTCTATCTCTCTGGCTCTCTTACTCTCTCTCTCAAAAACATACACACAAACAAAGCCAACTTGTTTCTCGATAACATCTTCTCTCTCGATAACTATAAAGTATATTAAAAATTACGAAAACGTTAACCTCTTTTCGATTTGGCGAAATTATTACAAAAGAGTGAAATTAAATTACTTCGTATGGAAACCGGAATGCTGTGTACAGCTCTTAGAAACACATTTAATTCTAAGGATATCAAATAGTACGTACATTGGGGATAGCCGGTATTCCCGTTGACGTATACGTTCGTTAAGGTAAGGCGATAGATGTGGGTGCGAGGAGGGAGGAACAGATTCTACAGCGCTGGGTGCAAACACGGATGTAGGTATTGTAAAAAAAGTTTGAGATCGAGTGATAAAGATCGGGTCGGGAGCCGGATCTGGGGCCGGGCCGGGCCGGGAGCCGGGCCGGGAGCCGGGCCGGGAGCCGGGCCGGGAGCCGGGCCGGGAGCCAAGCCGGGCCGGGCTGGGAGCCGGGCTGGGAGCCGGGCTGGGAGCCGGGCCGGGAGCCGGGCCGGGAGCCGGGCCGGGAGCCGGGCCGGGAGCCGGGCCGGGAGCCGGGCCGGGAGCCGGGCCGGGAGCCGGGCCGGGAGCCGGGCCAGGAGCCGGATCGGGATCCGGGTCGGGATCCGGATCGAGAGTCGGGTCGAGAGTCGGGTCGAGAGTCGGGTCGAGAGTCGGATCGGGAGTCGGATCGGGAGTCGGATCGGGAGTCGGATCGGGAGTCGGATCGGGAGTCGGATCGGGAGCCGGGTCGGGAGCCGGGTCGGGAGCCGGGAGAGCAGTCGGATCGAGGGGCGGAGTGGGCGGGCAGTCGGGTCGGAGGGGGCGGGCCGAGAGCCAAGCGTAGGTGGAGAGGGTGGGGCGGCGGCAAAATTCTCCTCAAAGGCAACGGAGGCGTCGAGGGCGTGGAGGATGACGCGGGGAAAGACGGATCTGCGTGAGCGACCCGGCGCGTCGCTCGTAAATAAGAGGCCGCGCTCGTTATCCGGTTGCTGCTTCGCTGAACCGCCTTCGCTCTCGTCGCTTCGCGGTCCTGTTACCGCTGCCGTTTCCTAACATCCCGTTCGACTTTCAATGTCCCCGTCGCACGTGCACTCATTCGCGGAACGGTTCAAGGCCAGGTCGGTCGTTTCTCATCATTCACCTTTCGCGGGGATCTATATGCGAGACAAAGGGCATCGCGATCTCAAACGTCAGTCTGATTCTTGTGGTTTCGGGCAGTCACACCTGGATGAGTTCAAATTGCTCCTTTGCTTCGCTGAGTGTCTTATGAAGCAATTCACTGAACAGCGTGAAACGCATTTTAAAATTATTTGTCAGTGTCATTTCTAATCATATTCATACGAGAATAATAATAAACTCTTCCTTAATTTAAAAAACAGCAAATCTTGTATGTAATAATATTACATTTCTAGGTCAGGCGATGCCCATTCTGAGAAACCTAGGATGTATTTAATAAAAATACATGGATATGAGTAAGTTTTACCGAAGTACTAATAGAACATTCAACAGGAGAAAATGGCTTTCCAGACATTTACCAAAAACAAGAATTGAGTAATAAATATCATCATTCTGAAACAAATTATTAAACAAATATATGATACTGTAAGATTACTTACTTAATATTGACCCAGGAAAACGGCGCGGATTTGTGGATAACGTAAGTGAAGTTATGACTGTCCGATGTGGAATTCGTGACTGCAAAAATTATAAAATTTATATTAGAAACAAATTATAAATATCCGGAGTATTATCTTATAGTTTATGACTTGTTCTATAACTGTTTTAAAATGTATTATCTAAAAGACATCTCCATTAGATGTTCGTCCAGTTTCCCTGATCCTTTGAGCAAATGCTCATATTGCCTACTCCTTTGATTCTGTAGCTTCACAATACGCACGTCTTGTTGACCTCTTCTTTTACTTGTTACGGTAGGAGTAGACCAGGGATATGTTTTTTTTAATTTGTTGATAATACTAAAGAACCAAATCTCTAGTTCATTTACAAATGCAAATACGTTTTCTATTACTCGGGAGCGAAATCGTCTAGTTTTCAAATGTTGCTAACCTAGTTTTATTGAAATTTACATTCGTCATTCAACTACATGATAACATGATAAAACGTTGAAGAAGAGTCTCTGAAGCTCAAGGAAACGTTAACAGATAGTACTTTCTTCTATACCTCAAATACAGTTTTTACTGTTCTTTCACAAAATAAATCAAATTAATCAGAACAATTAAAATAAATGTAGAGAAAAATCTTGGTGTAATATACGAACATGTACGTTTCCCTTCCATTCAACGACATTGTTAATAGTATTTGTTTTCTTATTTTAATATGGAAATAAATGGACATGTTGAGCCATATAATGAGAGAAATATAGCAGTAATACCGTTTTTGTTCACTTCTTAAGCTTTTTCTCCTACTTGAACAGTACTCTCTTATTCCAAGTAAAATTCGTTAACTTATTGAAATGTAGTTAGAGACCTATAGTTTTAACAGCAATAATAACGGTCATGAATTCCCTTCAGATATAAAAAAAGCGATTAATGAAACGAAACAAAAGTTGTTTCAAAAACATCAGTCAGACCAATGTGTCAACAATCAAACTAAAACTTCTTCAATCCCTCATATTTACTCATATATTACACTATTATTTACTCATATATTACTATTACACTAATATGAAAAGGATAAGCTCCGCCCAGCAGAAACATTAAGTAAATTCAATAATAAAATTTATGAACATTATATTAGTTAAAACATTGAGAAAAATCCATACCATAATTTTCTTTCAATATTAACATTACATTATTGAAGGCCACACGAATGCGGGAATGTTCTAATATGTTATTAGAAAAGCTGTAATTGAAAATTCCTGAAAAACTGTACTGAAGAAGTAGACTAAATATTTTATTTTACAAAAGACGTTCTTTCGCCGCGACAGTCCTCTACTGAGTTCGTAGCTTGTTTTCGATCACCCGGCAACAGCGTTCACATCATCGGGAGAGCCATCGAAGAGCAGCCGCCGTTTCCGCGAAGGCGACCTTGAATCTCCGCCGCCGCCGCCGCCGCCGCCGCCGCCGCCGCCGCCGCCGCCGCCGCCGCCGCCGCCGCCGCCGCCGCCGCCGCCGCCGCCGCCGCCGCGGGCCGCGCTCTGCCCTTCGCCGCGGGTCAGAGGCCACCGGCGAATCTGCTCCGCGTGTCGGCAATCGCTCGGCCACACGAACTGCTCCGCCGCGCGACCAAAGGTTACGGTCGAATTTTGATCCCAAGCTCATGCGAACAAAGCTTGTGTTCGGTATTTTGAATTTCATACTTTGATCGTTTGCATTTATTAGTAGTCGTTAGGAAGTGAAGACTGTGAAAGTTACGTTTTAGGTGCCCAAAAAGGTTCTAAAAATTAAAAATACGCATGAAAAAGGCGATAAAACTCAAAATTGAGAAAACAAGATGCAGCAATACTCTACTGTACTATTAAATTTTATTGCATATTTATAGAAAATTGGAAGAGCATTTAAACAATAATTATGAGGGAACTTTTCACACATCATTATTATTATTATTATTATTATTATTATTATTATTATTATTATTATTATTATTATTATTCAATTACATCACGACTAAAGATGTTATGAGTCGGTTCAAAATAAAATCTGCTCCAGGTTGCAACCAGCTACCTAAGGAGCAGATCTTGGAACTGTCGGTGCCTCTACAATATATTCCGCAAAATGTGGGCTGTTCCAAATAACGCGATTTATTGCACTTCCCAGTCTTTTGAATTACCTGGGAGTTTAGAAAAGTTCTTACACACATTTTGCGGAACAAATCCCAGAGCTCCGATAACTATCGGGACGACCAGTGCTTTTTCGCCTCACATTCGGCTGATCTCAATTTCCAAACTCTTGTATTTAAGACGTTTTTCTGCCTCCTTGGTAACGACGTTTTGATCGCAAGGTACAGCAACATCGACAAGTAAACACGATTTGTTCTCCAAATCGCGGATAACTACATCCGGTTTGTTTGCCGCTATCAGTTTGAATTTGTTGGTCGTACAATATTGTACACAGTCCAACAGACGTGTAAGAGTGTTGGTACAACTTAGGGCATATGTTTGGAACTTCGAGGGCAGTACAAATCTGCTAGTGGGGGTAACTACACACCCTATCGTGTCTTTTCAAGTATTCGGTCTTTGCTGGAATTGGATAAGCTGAGACAATATGATCAATGGTTTCTACTTGTTCCAGGCAAATGCGGCTTTTATCATTTTGGTAAAGTTTGAGAACCGCGTTATCATAATGTCGTGTTCTCAAGGCCTGATCCTGGGCAGCTATTACAGTGCTTCCGATTCTGGCTTCATTCATCCTCTTTTGAGCCACATACATGATCTTTATTGATCTGCACGTAGTCCATTCTTTTTAGATACTGTCCATGGAATGGTTTGCCTCTCCAAGATTTCTTTAACATTTTTTTTCTCACATTTCATGTTAAGTAGCATCAGAAGTTAAGTGTTTTGTTATTTTGCGTGCCTTGCATAGTCTTGTTCACAATGCTTTTTACTACACTTACAGTGCCTGTTTCCAATTTTTCGGTCAGATTTCATGACCTGCCTCATTAGAGGGTCATCTTGATGGCTGACTACACAGTTTCCCAGTCCGACTAATGAATTGTGCCAGGAGGCCCCAATTTGTCTGAGGCCTCTTCTTCCATCCTTACGTGACACAAAGTCTATGTACATCAGTTCGATGGTGAGCGACATGATGCATTGTAAGCAGTTTTCTAGTTTATCAATCCATGATTTGAATTTCTTGCTCAGTTCAGTTCACCAGACGGAAACTGTATTCTGCTATAGGCACCGCCAAACTATCTATTGCTAGTATTTTATTCCTGGCGTTCAGAGAGGACTGCGGCACAAGCCTCAATCTTCTGTAATACTCCCTGTAAATTATTTCTTTCACTGTGTCATTCGAGATGGTCTCACATTCTTCAATACCCACATATTTGTAAGTTTTACCTGGCTAAAGATCTTGAATCTCTGTGTGAATATCAACTTCAATGATCTCTGACGTCACTTTTTCTCTCTTTAAATTGATTTTTGAACACTTGTCAAGACCAAATTTCATGCAGTTGTCATTGCTGAAATCATTGATGACATACATCATTTGGGATAGAATTGTTTTATTCTTAGCAAGCCCTTTAAGATGTTTAAACAAATGTGATAATGGTCTTTCATCACTATGGAACTTGTAACCAAAGTCAGTATGCGACAACTGTCTAGATAGTATGATTAAACTAATACAAAACAGTTATAATAATAATAATAATTATTATTATTATTACTTGTATTACACACCTATCTATTTCTTAGTATGGCAAAGGGAGGCTTCACATCACCTGAACGGGTCTTCAGATGATCTTCAGGTCGTCTGTGCTTCAGTGATATTTACCAATGCACTGGTAGACCATCTATTAAACCAAGTTAAGTGTTCTGTATCTTTTCCACTGTTCACAGTCCCTGTTCCCCAATACCCACAGAAAATTATTGTTTTGCACACGCATGGATTTCTCACTATGCTCTGGCAAACAATGATGAAAAATAAGTATTCTTAACTGCAACGTTCTTCATGAATTGGTGCGAAGAACGGTCAACAATGTAAAAGGCTAATATCACTTACTTACATAATAGAGGTTTCATGTGTGCAAACATACCAAAAGCATTTAAATAAGATTGTTAGAATAAAAAAGGTATTTTTCTAAACATTCGATGTTATTTTAAACATTCGAATTATCAATATCCGATGAATTTAAGCAATCTGCACTTTAAATGCCCCAATATTACTGATTCAAATCTTACGGACACATACAAAAATGAAATCAAATGGCGAAAATCAATTAAGAGAATTTTAGATGTCGAATTGACGGGCACGCTAAATACATCATTATCAGATTTTCTTGGTACCTTATGTTCAGCTCTCTGTTATAATATTATCCCTCATGGTTGAATGCAATCACTACATTCTCTTCCTATTATCTTGAAAATTGTCTTTAACACATTTTGCAACATGAATGTCAGTTGGGTCTCGGTGAAGATAGCAAGCCAGTGAGATATTGTAATGAAAATATTGTCGAAATATGGATAATAAAATGTGATAAATTATGTCAAGTATTTTCACATTACCAACGAAGTGATGTAAAATTGCAATACTACATGAATCTACAATGAAATTCGGTGATAGTATTAATTGAAAGAGTGAACAAATTTTCATTAATTACGATGAATAAAAATGTAATTAAATGTGCTAAATAAAATGGAATTCAGTGAGTATTGTAATAGAATGTTGCAACCACCAGTCAAATGTTCATTTCACCAAAATTGAAAATCATTCCTCACAAGACATATATTTTGTATTTCTTTGTGCATAGTACATTGGATATCTTTTTATTTCGTTGGAATTTGAGTAATAAATGCTATTTCAAAAACATAATTACTATCTAGCAGTCCAAATTGAGGGAAAAATATAAATATTATTTTGAATTGGGAAAATTAGAAATGTATAAGTTACAAAAATATATTTTCCATCAGTTTCATTCCACAAAAAACTCAGAGAATATAAAATTTGATGTGTCATAAAATGTAATTAAAATGTAAAAATAAAATGCTATAAAATATCGCGGCTACAAACTATTATTGAATACGTCAGCAGAACAGAGGTTGCATCAATCTTTTAGCGCTGCCAATCATTTTATATTCAGGAAACTAAATTTCATAGTTGCTTATGCTTTACCTTACATCACTACTCTGAGCATACTCATATGTAAGATTAATTGGAGGGGCTTACAGTATTTACTTAACACAAATTCATTCATTGTACATTGATGACCTATTGCAACTGCAGTTTTCTTTGATGAAAGTCCATTCATTCATGCACGTCCACTCATCGAAAACCAACAGGGTGATCTTGAAATCATCTCCTTACACAATAAATCGTTGCGTCTTATAATTGACATCTGTAGAGAAAAGATGACAACAGAAAATGTCACGATAGTTTCAATGAATGCTAGAGAAATACTTGTCTTATTTGCCTCCAGCTACTCGACTTTATTACCAACGTGAGGTACCATTCAACGCTGCAACCTGACAGCACCCGTCCACTAGCCGGAGCCAAGGGAGAACAAGCAACACTTGTTCGAGCCCTCTTCTCTCTGCCATCCAGATCTCATCATGACGTAATTACTTCACCTCCTTCGTAGACCAATGTCAAGTTAAATGGAACAAGCGCTGCGTCAATCCGTTACAAATGGCGCGTGTGATATTCTCATTGTTTCTCAAGAGAGTTTCATCGCTGAGCCGGTCACGACATCATGACTTCCTTTGTAAATACCAATCCATTTAACATTGACAGCTCGGAAAGTTCGTGAAGGTGTAGAGGTCGCGGGTAAGCCAGTACACTGCCCTCAAATTTTAAAGGTTAAATTCCAAATGATCATCTGACGGGAAAATAATGAAAGAGTATTTACGTAGATTTCATGAAATCATACTTGTCAATAATGAAGAGTAATAAATTATTGAGGAAGAAGTAATTAATGTTTATGACGTTTTATTTATGACTCACAAACAATGCTGAGAACGAGACGCATGGGTAACACTAGGCCAAATGAGTGAAACGGTTGAACAGCTATAAAAATTTAATACTCACGTCAAGTCTTCCTGCGAAAGATGCTGCGGGAGATGTATGCTCAGAGTAATAATACCACACATATCCATTTTCTCCTAGCTTAGCATAAACGAAGGAAACCTTTTCTCCATATGTAAATGAGTCAAAGTATTTGTTTTGGAATGACTCCGTGTATGGATCGAACGATGTTTGCAATCGCATGGGTCGATAAGGTCGTACGACACTTAATACATTACTAGCATTGAAAAATAAATTACACTTCACATTCCTTACAATAAGCTTCCACCTCAAGAAAACATCTTCCGGTACATGATGTGCACAAACATTCAATTCGAAAAATTATGTTACGCCCAAGAGGGGCCGCATGACTCATCAAACCGTCATTTTACGGCGCGAACCAGAATAGAGAGTAGCGAATCGCGCCGCCGCGCTTAACCATCGCGCCGTAAACGGCGGTGAAACGACGCTAAGTCCCCGTTACCCCATAAACACGCAAATCGTGAGCGACGTGAGCGGGTCGCGTCCGGAGACTTCAACGCCCGTTCGAGCGGGGAACCTCCGCGGTCGTGCGGCGCGGAGACTTCAACGCCCGGGAAGCTCCTCGCCAGTCGTGCGCGCGCCTGGCCAAGGTCCCCGCAACGCCTCCCGGACCGGGTGGGGTCGAGATTTCGGACTCGTGCGGCCACACCCTCCGCCAGAGCCTTTCAACTCCCATTCAAGATTGATTAGTGATTCCGGGCGCGTCAACTGCTTAGGTCATTAGTCCAGTAAGTGAAGTGAATGTGTGATTGGAGGAGGGGCGGTGATCTTCTACCGCTGGATGGCGAGATTCTGCGTCGACCTACCTGTCAGTTTGTTTTTATTCGTCCATTAGGTATCTCACACCAATGGGGCACCATCCCCGCCGAGGAAAACTATAAACTCCCGATCGGTCTCCCGCAATCTGTTGTTGTGCAGTGTATGTGAGTGTGTGTATACATGTAAGGAGTGACAATAGAAAAAGGAAGAGGAAGGAAAGATCGTACGCGGTTCGTGACCCGTTTGTTAGGATACTGCTCCGTCATTTGTCTGGTATTTATAGCAGAAAATACGGAAAACTACCGTTCAGCGCAGCCAGAAAATAGAATTCTCCTCCATACATCGGCTGAATTCGATCTAGCTTTATAGCTGGTGTCGAAACTCCTACCACTGTTGGGTCTGAAGCCCTAGAACCTCCCAGTCACAAGCACTGCAGTGATAACAATTGATGCTCTGAGACACCTCCCATTCAACCTGTTTTCACTGTAGGCTGCACTCTAACAAGGCTAGTTAATTCATTATTGTCAACTGCGAGGGAATTAAATCACAGACCAGTGACATTAAGAATAATTGTGCGAACACAATCATAACATTCATGCTCGAGTCGTGATTCGAAACAGCGACCCTACCCCTCAAGTCGAGGCAGGCACGGCTCTTCTTCCGGCGACCTCGGAAACTCAGGCTCTCTCCGTTACAAACATGTGGCGACGCGTACTGTGGTGCATTTTATCATTGCACTTTTTTTAAGGAACCTGAAGACACTGCTGCCAATGTTACGGAGATGCAGAGGCAAGTTTGATTGGCGGGACTCTGGAAAGCGCACCCGGAGGTTAACATTACGCATATGTTCTCGCTTTACAGTCACGATTCTTTCATAATGATATTATCATCGCAAATATTTGATATTCGCGTATTTAAAATTTTACACAAATATGTAAAATATAAATCTTGCAAACTCAACAAACTTTACTTAGAGCCTCACCTGCCGACGCCAACACTCCTCTCCTTGCACCTGATACTTTTGCCCAGTTGGTAGGGCCTGATGTTCTGCGCGAGGTTTCTACTTGGAGCAACTCGGACCAATGACAACGCGCCATGTTGCGACATGTTACGTCGCCCTACCGCATTTTTCAGTCACATGGCTTACTCCGCTGATAAGTCGATGAACAGGCGAAGTGGCACAATTTAAAAATTGACATTTTTTTAGTGAAATGAAGAAGTGATACTTGTCAATATGTAGTTGTTAAAATTTCATGAAGTTCAGAACACTGGAGGTATTTAGAAAAATATAACTCGGGTGCTCAAGTGGGAGGCCCATTTTTGGCTAATCGGTGTGTCCGGCTCCTTGTCGAGTCAGGGGGAGGAGGAGAGGCACGGCGCTGCTTGCGTATCTGATAGACGGGAAAGGAGGGGTAAAAGACCCTAGCCTAGAGAAAGGGGAGTGACACGCGGGCAGCCCGACATATTGCTTTTGAGCAGCCATAGAGTAAAACATTTTGTCTTATATGCAAAATTAACTCCTCCACTGTGATTAAAAGAGTTCGCAACAAAGCATATAATGCTTTCTTAGATGAGTTGTTTTTCTTCTTCAGAGACAACATTGAGAAAAATATTGAAATCTATCAACAATTACATTGTAGCATTTTATGTGAACATGTTTGTTAACTTTCGACCATCACGGCGTTAAATATGTCTCAACCTTTTCTAATGAGCTACAATTTACATAGTTACGTTATGCATGCCCAAACCGATCTGTGCATCTATATTTACCTGTACATTTACATTAATTAAATTTTGAATATTAGAAGTAAATAACTTTTGAAATTAATTAATTTATTTTAATAGAGCTCAAATAAAAATGAAAATGCATAATGGGTCAGTTACAACCGAATGAGTGGTACCTAATAAATGCTGAATTACACGTGTATGCTCCAGCTTAAGTCGTTATGATTTTGTTTGCTTTCGGTTCGTTGCAAGCTTCGCTCTGTTTGCAAGGAAAATAAATGTCATTAGTAATTCGTAGACGTCATTTAACCAAAGAAGTAAATAAAGTCAAGAAGGAGAAAATAGACAGAAAAATCGAAAGGATCACGACGTTGAGAAGATATGGAAATATATTAAACCGATAAATAATTTCGAAATCATTCGATCACATTTTTATAATGTTTTTGCAAATTTGGATCACAAGCAGTAGTTCAGTAGCTCTTTATAAACAATTTTAATTTATATTCAATTCGTATTGATGTAAAGTAGTGTGAATACCGAAACAGTATATTTAAATTATGGTAATTGATTGTTTTTAGAATTTCAAAATTTATATTCATGTAAATTCAAGTTTGGTTTACACCCACATATATTCGTTTCAGCTATTTTTCTCAATCTCTCCACGCGGAAGCTATAGTGAATGACGTACTTCTCAGGCTTAAGGTTTGTAATCCTACGTTGTAAGGGAAAGTTGACAGGAGTAAAAAATGGTAGAGTACTGTCTTAGGAATATCAAGCTTCCTGTTTCCCGCTTTGGACAATTGAGAAGAGACATGTTTTCAGTTTCAAAATACATATTTCTAAATGAATGAAAGTGATAAAATAAAATATTGCCTTAATATAAACAACTAACATTTTGAAAGCTAACAATCATTAATCAATGCGGTGTATTATGTATGCGGTGTATAATACGTTCGAAATGTATTATGTAAGTGACGCAAAGATGTCTGGCAATGTTTCTGACATAAACGTGAGTGATAACAGCAGTTTTGCTTTAAAATACGACGCGAGTACTTCATTCACGTCAAACAGAAACTTATACGGACTCAAAGACAAAACAAAACTAGGGATGTTAGAACAGTGAAGAGGAAGACATAAAATATCTCCACAAGTAAAGGCATGCAGACAAGTCATCTTATCGAAAGTTCAAGCATGAGAAACCAAAACAAACGAACTCTGTTTGTTACTAGACCATAATTCATCGTGCTCCCACTAGTTCGAATTGCAACTGCAGCCAATTTACAGTCGCAAGCTTTGTTGTGGGTCGAACAAACAGCATTTTCTCCAACACGACCCACGTTTCTCGCAACATTCCATCATGTGCGACATTTAAATTGGCGAGGGCGCCGTTTCATAGCGCGATCTCGAGATGTTTGCCTCGACTCTTGTTGCTCTCGACGCTTCTTTAAGCACCCTCCCCCCCCTCTCTCTCTCTCCTCTCCCGGATAGTGGTGAGGAGTGCCAGTCTGCGCAATGACGGGGCGATGACGCAAAGGCGATCGCTCTCCGCGACGCGGGTCCGGCTGACCATCCGTCCCATTGGACCACCGGCCCGCCAGGCCACTCGACCACCTGGCGGCGTGAATCCAGATGATTCGCTCGTGCGCGCGGCGACCTTAACTTTCTGGGCGAACGCACTGCTCTTGTGGATGTAACAATGACAAATGGCAGCGCGATTATTTCTGATTCGGGGTTCGGCCCAAGGTCGCTTTGTACCTTCCCCGAGAAGAAAACAGGTTACCGCGATTCAACTCGCCAATTTACATTCGCGTTCCTGATGCGTGAGTTTACACATGGTGAGTTACATTGGTCAACGCGGGTAACGAGCAGAGGATCTAGCATTTCTCTATGATTGCGAGAGACTGCTTATAAGCAAACCTTCTAGATGACTTTTTTTCTTTAAGAGCGACGCGGCACATGGAGAACGCAAACCGTAAGAGGCTTCGCCTTGCCGTGTGGTGATGAATGAATACGGCTGGCATGTGCAAGGCTGCCTTATGTCGACCGCCGTTGCCGATCTGCAAGAACAAGGCCCCGGCATAACCAGTTTGACTCCTCCTGCAGCGATGTAATTAATTGGAGCTTGGGACAGGTTTTCCTTCATTGGCACCAAATTCTACAGGTGCAGCGACTACAAATCACGACAAGGATGGTCGGATGGGAACGTTAGATTTACCGCTCCTGGACGTCGCACACTGCAGCTCGATTTGTAATTTTCTCAGTCGTGCAAGGATCCGAAGCAAGATAAGGTAAATGACAAACCGATTAAGACCCGAACGTGAAAGAAATAAATGGACTATTTTCAAAATCTCTTTCCCTAAATGACGGTTTTGAATATAATGTAAAATGTAAATTGAACTATAAAACACTCTTATCGGATTTCTAACACCTGTAACTAAGGTAAAATGAGTGGCGATATAAAACACTGTCGTTTTGACCCTGGAGGATCCACAAGATTTATATTAATGGATCCAGTTTTAATGTCGAGAAGAAATAAAATATATCATAAAGAACCGACCCTCGTTTAAATTAAGTTATTAGTTTTGTTGAAAAATGTATGTGTTTGCGACACATGTACCATTAAAGAATATTTACATTTTATTCATTTGGGTCAATATGGTAAACTTTGGATTGGAAAAAGGATGGATTTAAAAAAGGATGTATTCTCACAAAAGGTGGTTAATGACGGGCAATACAGGAGATTTCAACATTTTCACAGCTAACTACTCAACAAACTTCTTTGAGGCAAGGTTCGTAGACTCTACTAAAATGATTATGGATGAGTTAAAACATAACTGTCAATAAAAGTGCTAAACAATGAATGTTACTTAAAATTAATAAATGACTATAAACGTGTATGCATTAAATACATCACACCTATTTTATAATTCAGTATTCACAATTTGTAATAATACAAGCATAATTGATATAAAAAGCATCACATGAACCCAGTTTGTAACATTCCTTAAACTAACATTATTACATCGCTAGACCTTATATTTAATCCGTTTAAAACCTCCTAAAACCTGATTAGGTGTACTAGGCCGCGAAACTTCAGGCAATTGCATCTTTGTAATGATTGCGCTTATCGAAGTGAATTGAATATAACTTTACATATCACCAAAAATGAAGCAAATCTACCTCATTTTTATTTTGCCTAATTGCATATATCTGAGATTTTTTCTTTAACCGCATATTTTAATGAATGTGGCATATATCCGTACATATATTTTTTGTGTGGAAGTGGATTGAAAACAGATATTTTCGTGTACTTTTCTTTCAAACGAAAAGTGAATTGAGGCATGCTAATGCTACAATACCAACATAATATTTCCGATAGTCTTCTGATAAGATTTGTTTTCGCTTGAGTCGATTTACTACCTGTAACTTTATTCGTGCGGTGCGCAAGAACTTCGTGAATTGGGTATAATATTTCGGCATCTTGTGAGAATGCTATTGATTCTCTCGCTTAATATTTTTTTAAAATTTATTGTGATGTTTGAAAATATATTTTTATTATACCCGTTTTGTACTACAGTGTAAAATGAAGATTATCTATAAATAATTGTTAACTGCTGCTAACTATATTTTTGTTTAAAGCGTATCCATAGTTTTAAGGACATATATTGGCTATTTTAAGTGCATATATTGCCAATTTTAAGTACATGGTTGCATGCATATTTTTTACTTTTTTAGTGCATGAAGTCCCGGGGTCTACTGATTACGATTCGAAATATACCTAGGTTTAGTAATGCTGGATAAATATTTACAAATTATATAAAATTTACATCAATTATTATTTTATTAATATTAAGAGTTTGACCTTTTTAAAGCGCACTTTTATAGAATTTTTCAGTAATTTATTTTAACGTTTCGACTCTTTGGAGTCTTTTTCAAAAACTTGTGACTTGGGTCTTGGATTGTAAAAATTGTTAAAAATGTAAAACTATAGAATTACATTTCATAAAAACAAATATTAATATTGAAGGTCACTGGATAAAACTATCAACTATTAATAATAGTCAAACAATTAATATTAATCAGGATGTTTACATATTCCTTAAATTATACTTTTAATCTATCTGATTACAATAAAACCTACACATCTCGACATTGCTTCTTGATTTGGAGTTCAGTAGCAAGACTTTCCAAAGAAAATATTTCTAATACTTACGATGGAATCTGTAAATCTCAATGTTTAAGGAATGGAGGGTTTGGAGTACAACAAGTTTTCTTACCCAAAGAAAGGTTTGAGATAACGAATTTGTTGCGCCACGTCTTTTATTTTTCATTTGCAGTTTTCCTGAACGAAAATTAGCAAGCGTGAAATTGTGTGCAATTTTCCTTTGAGGTCTGGGTTCATTTTATCAGGATTTTTGTTCCTTTTTCACTTCTGAGTATAAAAATTAGAGCTATGTTGAGTTCAGAAAATATCCCTTCAGGCGTTCTTCTGTGCACACCTCCCGAAAATCAAAAATTGTTATTTCTTATCCGTAGAAAGACTTCTTTAATCACAACTATGCTGTCTGGTAAAGTATAAACCAGCACACGAGCACATCAGAAAGAGTTAAATTCTATTACAAAAGAAAAGAAGCAGTTGGTAACTTTGGCCTAACCATAAATAATTACACATCTGCTGATATAACAAGGTGTCCACCCCGATTTTCTTATATGATAGTTCCAGCAAGAATAAATATCATTAACCTATTTGCAAATAAAAATCTAACTAAAAAAATAACGAGGAGCATTTTTAATTAACATAGCCATGTACATACTCGTAGAAGACTTGACAAATTCTTATCATTGGAACGTGTTTTATCAGGTATCTTGAACATTAATGTGGCAAATAACATAGGTATTTCCTTCAAAAAATTTAAAAAGTTCGAGATACAGGTGTACCCCCGATCAAAGGACAAAAAAGACAACAAATTCATGCTTGAAATGCAATAAACCTGTCTGCCAAGAATACTGATATGTTTTTCAAGATATTTCAGATCGTTGTAAGTGAATCTATGACTGTTTTCTAAAAAAACTAATATTCGGTAGGCTTGTATTCTGCTATTTGCTTCTCTACTCTGTGGTAAATGATAAACTCAGATACAAAAATGCACGTGTGCTGCATTCATAAATACTTTATTGCTTAAAAACATAAATTGTACGTAAATCATTACAAAACATATTAGTCACAAGTGAAGTATATTTAGGAGGAAAATGTCCCTCCTAATGCACCTCTATGAGTAACCAAAAATAGTTTTAAAAGTGAAAATATTACTATTTTCTTGAGCATAAGACACGGGATGAGCCAACAGCCTTTTAGCTAGTGTCACGGCATTCTCGGAACACAGACAAGGTTTCATGGTCTTCAACCACCACTTTGAAAAAACAAAGGCTGAGCATTACTCAGAACAAGTTTGCTCGTGGTTAGCATCGCCTCAGCTCGCTCGAGATACTTTCACGCTAAGACGGCAAAAGTACCGCGAAGAAAGCCGTTAAACTTTAATTCGCCGGCTGGCGAGGTCGTAAGAGCAGAGCTGTAACACGGCTCTTCTGGATGGGCGTTCACTCAAGAGCTGGCAGACGAAATCGCATTTAAAATTAACACAGCGAAGAGAAACAGGTAAAGAACACGTTTACATTTCTACGAGTGTCATTTCTGGGATGGTATTCCTATTAATCGTTGGAAAAATTTCGCCGTTATCCTAATGGAATCCTATTTATGTATTGAAAATTTACTAAGTCGGTAACTTTGAATTTATAACATTCGTCTTGAAATGTTAGTATTCTTTGTATTTTGTGTAATTTATTAATATGTTTAAATTTATTGAAAAAAATAATGATTGTAGACTGAAGATGACTACGTTTAAAATCATGTCACAAGAGTAAATTGTGTTTCAGTGATCATAAACATATTTTTTAAAATTCAAAACACTCTTCCAAAAATTACAGTGCTATAAAATTCTTTGGAACTTAATTACATAAGCACGACATTTTACTGAAATATTACGAGTATTTTCTAACCCAGACACGTTAATCTGCGCCCGCATGAGCTATTTGCCGCCTGGGGAGACCGGCGCTCGTACGGGCACGGGCAACTTCCCTTTACTCCCAACTCATTTCCCCTTAAAATCCAGAAATATGTGTACATTCTCAAGCTGAAGCGGCGCGAGGCGGCGAATAGTGGCTTCGTATAAAAATATGTTTGCCAGTTTTTTTTCTATCAAATAACCGAGAATTGAATTAAATTTATATTTTTCTGTACTTAATACTATTTGATGTTTATTAAGCATCTTTGCTAAGTGACAGGAATATGTTTGAATGGGTAATATTTTTTCCTTATTTTCGTTTTGTGTTGTGTTATTAAATTATTCAGTTATGTATTATAATAATCTAATAATGTAATAATTTTAATATAATTGTAATAATTAATTATAATTAATAATTAAGTATAATTAATGTAAAAGCCAATAAAATAAATATTCAATTCATAAATATTTCAGTTACTTATTGCCTTTACGATCTGTTAGATGAGCACGGACTGAGAGTCCGAACGCGTCTATTTCTGTCTCTCATTGTCAGTTATCATGAGGTATTGAGTTGAGACTTCCTGTATCTTCCTCATCCGCGGTGACTCTTCAATAGGCGTCGAAAAAAAACCTTTCTCGCTCGTTGCAGACCTTTGCCTACAGTAGAATATTTGGCGATGGGGAACGTCATTCCGCACGCGTGTGTTCGTGTTATACGTTCTTCTCTCTCGTGTCTTATTTGTGTTACTATTTAAACATTGTATTTTACTATTTAAACAAAATATTTATGCATCTTTCTAATAATTCATCAATGTTTAACTATCAGAGAAGTGCATAAATATTGTTTCTATTATAAAAATTGTATAAAATCACAAATTATTTGCACATCAACAACTCCAACATTGTGGCAGGTTTATGGTTCAATTACTTATAAACATTCACCGTTATTCAATAATAACTTCACCTCAAATATTTTTATTCTAAATAGTTTCAGATACTGAGATGAAAAAATAACTAAATTTACATGGGTCATTCCATGTCAAATCGACCAAAATTTCCCGACCATCTTCGGATTCAACAAACTTTTTAAATCGTTTTAGAATGATGAAATAACACTGAATATTGAATTTTGGCATTAAATTTTACTTCCTTTTGAAAATTTTAAAATGTGATATTTTGCATGAGTTTCAGGGTGTTTTATCTAAAAAACTAGTGAAGTATCTTCAAATTTGATTTTTCTTTGCAACTTGCCTTATATTTCTAGTAAGTACATCCCACTCTAAAACTCTGATATGATAAACCCTAATTATAACGGCATTAATAAGGCCTTATTAAGGCCAAACTAGATAAGTACATTTTTTTTTTCAAAATTCATTTTCTTCAATACTCCATCTCGGATTTTCTTCTTTTAGTCGTCAAATTGAAGCGGAGACATTGAAGTTTATAGTAGTTAAAGAATCTCGATGGTAAATTTAAGATTTGAATTTACCAATGTTATTACCAGTTAAAGTTACATTTTCATTTTTGCTTTTAATGGACTTAGGAGAACTACGCATTTATAAACGCTTATCATTAGTGAATCTTGCTTTCGTTATTTAATGATTAATTTTCGTACATTTTAAATGTATCTGAAGCATATTTCCGAAGGCAGAAACTTCTATTTAAACCGGGTGACCCAACAATTGTGAGCCACCCTCATATCTTATTACTGGTTCACAACATCGAAAAGCAGTTTTCGGTCATCAATGCGGAATAATGGGGCAAGTAATGCACTTAATAAATATTGTTTGTAATATTTTTAGTTTTGTGCGGTTGTAGTAGCCGACTTTTCAGGAATTTGTTCAACCCTTACTTTTAAATCTCGCGCTAATTTCCCTGAAAGCAGTGCCTCCGAGCTCTAGCAAGCTTGTTACCATGCCCGCGACCTTGACATGCATGTTCTACACAGATATGTTTTGTTTTCACCAAAGCAAATGCAATGGACATATAAGGAAGAGATTTGTAGTATTATCCTATATTACTGTCCTATGGGTTCTTACTGAAGAGATATTGACAGTTATCATTTTTTGAATAGAATATGAGAAATACAGAAACTCCGTAGATTCCGTAAGTCCATAACAATAAGCGTGAAGAGTTCATACGGATCCATATCAATCTAGAAAGTTACATAAGTTTTTACGACGTACGTCGACTTTTAACTTTCGACAACTGTATCAAGAAAACACGCTGCAAGGACCTTCTCTTCTGCTGCGTTAGTCAGATGGGGTGAAAAAGACTTCAATACCTTCAGAGGAAGGCCACGTATCCATCGAGTATGCGTACTGAGACTATTTCTTTACAGTCTAGCAGACAATATCCACATGGTCTCATTCTAACACTAGGCTGCGAGGTAGTTTTAACTCCTTCGCTCTATAATTAGGACAAAATAAATCACCTCAACAATAAGATTTTGCTCTGAGGAAGGAGGCAGTATGTCGGCCGAAACGTTGGCAATTGTGCTTATGACGTAAAATCTCCCAGTCTTTTCCGGACGTAAAATCCGCGTTGAAAGTTCTTTTGAGCTGTAACGTCGCACACACGTCAGGACTAAGGCTTTTTAGTCATTTTTTCAAAGACGCGCAATTTTGTAACCAGAAATCGGGGTGTTTGCTTATCTGGATGCATGGGTCACGCAGAACCCTATTAGATTAGAACCTTTTGAGCTGAAAGTTGGTAAATACGCCAGGAGTATAATTTAGTTCGGCAGTTCTGAAGAACACTACGAAATTTTAATTTTGGGGGAGCTTCACATGAAGCTTTAGCGATATTTTCAAAATTTTCTGGAAATGTACAAAGTATTACGAGATTGTATTACGAGATTGGAAGAAAACATTTCATATATTACTTCATAAGACTGAAAGCCTCTACAAAATCAATCTAAGAAAAATATTTGAAAAGCATAGAAACCACGGCTTCTTCTCAATTCTAAAAGGGTTTTTATTGAAACATTATGCTCAATATGTGCATTGTCAAAGGAAACACTCATTTTCAAACGCTTACTCACGAACAGAGTGCAGGTTTCATAGTGAAATGGTACCATATGATCCAACAACGTGACGTTTTTGTTCCTCATTTGTAGTAAGCAAGAATGTAAACGTTTCCTTCGATGCTGTACCAATGTCCATTATTTCAGAGCACATTCCTCGATCCAGAATTGTCTTTCAGTTAAAGCTTTTTCCTTGCTCAAATTTCATAGTATTTTATTATAAAATTATATCTCTCAGTGTACAGATAGAATCCGAAACGAAGAAATAAGAGAACTGAGGATTTGCACTTAATAGAAAGGAGCTAAGAGTATACAAACTGATGTGACTGAAATAATTACAAATGGATAAACAATCATAGATTTTTTAACAGACCTAATAATAGAGACTACTTGATAAAAGTAGAGAGTTAAAGATTAAGAGATGACCTTCGCGAATTAAATTTATCGGAAATGGCTAAATTACCTTAATCCATGATGGCGATTGAAACTTCAACTCGGAGTACACCGCAAGCTACCGAGCTCCAGCCCCGGAGAGGAATGTCGTGCGCGGAAGGGTAAAGGGGTTGGGGAAGGGGAGTAGGGGAGGAGAGGAAAGGGGAGGGGAAAGGAGTAGGGGGAAGAAGCGGGAGACGCGCGTGAGCTGGGCGCTTCCGTGACGCGGAGCTACGGCGCACGGGGCGTCGCGGGGCGTCGCGGGGCCACCGGACGGCCTTCGCTCGCGAGAGCTCTCCGCCCTCCTAGCGCCTCGCCGCCGCCCTCGCCGCCCGCCGCCGGCGATGCTCCGGGACGCGCCCGCCCTGGCATTCCATTGCCCTCCTCCCTCCCCGCGCCGTACTCGCTGCTCTCTTAGCGTTCACGCCGAACCTTCCCTTTCTAAAAGACGCTCTCGCGGCGATTCACGACTCGAAGGTGGATGGCAATCGGAGAAGGCACGTCGGTTAAGATGCGCTTCTAGATTTGCTAATTTAGCCTATCCCGTGAAACTCAAATGTATTCTTGGATTTTGCTATCGTAATTGGTATCAATCTGATCTTACCAATATAATCAATTAATATCTTAATTGGCCTTTGGAATCAATCTTAATGCTCTCATCAAACATTCACAATGTGAAGAATCACAAACGTTTCAAATAAGTAATAAGTATTAATTCCAATTTTTATTCAAAATTTTTCAAATACTATTTCTAATACATAAATTGATGAATTAAAAGTTAAAAAGTTAAAGAAAAAGTTTGAAAAAAAGTTAAAAGCTACAGAAAAGGGTTAAAAGTTAAGAAAAAGGGGGGAAAGAAAAAAATTATTAAAGGGAAAAAAGTTAAAAGTTAATGAAGGAAAAGGAAGAAGAGAAAAGAAAGAAGGAAAAAAGAAGCATTTAACTAGGATTTGCACTGTTCTGCTGCATGAGGGACGAGTGTGGCGCCTGTGACGCGAGTGCTGCTCAGGTACTGCTGCCGTTGGTGCGGTGGGGGCGGGGGGCACAGATCTTGTCCACAATCTCTCTGTACTCGCTCGGGGCGAGGTAGGGCCTGGCCGTGTGGGCGAAGTAGCATGCCGCGCTTCCGGTGATGTCTTCAGCTATGATGCACTAATAATAATAATAATAATAATAATTATAATTATTATTATTATTATTATTATTATTATTATATGAGAATGAGGGAAGTTCGAAAAAATAGAGATGTTTATGAATTTACTGGTAATTAATTCCTATTCTTCATTATCTACTCTGATCGACGAGACTATTAAAGAATCGGATTGTGTCTCTTGTAATTAATGAAAAGTAATGTAATTAATGAATCATATAATTGATTAAGGGGTTTACAGATATAGAAATACTAATTTTATCACCTTAATCAATAATCGGTACCTTCACCTAATTCAATCACCTCAAAACAAATATTAATTATTTTAATGCAAAAATCAAGTTTCGTCATGTTCTATGTTCATAAGTGCGTCTTGCTGAATGTATTTATTTTATTTGTGTGATTAAGAGATCAAACTATAATGTGTAACCTGAATAAGAAAATATTATTGTAGTAAACATGGGTAATTTTTAAAATTACTATAAAAATTTAATTGTATAGTTTTCTCGAAATGACTTTTCATTTAAATATTATTTTTTTACTTAGATGCTCCTACTCAGTCTACTGTCAAGCTCAGCTCTTACATCGGTGGCCTTTCTGTCGACGAGTCTGAGAAGAAACAAATTAACTCCAGACTTGATTACAGAGGATTAGAGGTTTTAGTCAACTCTTACTGATCATTAATGTTTTATTACCTTGTATCAAAATTTCGATTATGTAGAGAGAAATTAATTGAAAGTTGTTTGACCTCGCAACGAAACCCAATAGCCTCTTATAGAGATCACGATTTGAGAACCACAAGAACAAGATGATCTTCATAACGGCCCCAAAGTGAAGCTGTAATGTTCTGAACAAGTTACATTCTAGGGATTTAATATCACATTAACACGCCCAAAACTCTTATAGTTGCAGTGAAATTTCAATGTTACTGCTTCTGGTCGTCATTAAAAACCAAGTTATTGTACTTCTAATAAAGTAAATGCAAATATATCCTCTTTATGACTCAAAATTCATTTAATGGTCCTTCAATTCGTCTTGTATCTGAAATTTCTATCATTTCGAGGTTTATACTACCATGTCTAGTATTCCTTCAAAACACGACGCCTTTTGGAAACTCTCTCCTCTTCAATGGAATGAACAAATAAGAATTTCGCGTGTTCCGAGCCAGGTTATTTTATGTAATCCTCCAGCATGTGCCTGAAAATGTTCAGAGGAACACATGGGAAAGACCAAATCATTGCAGCCGGCCTCTATGATTCTCATCCAGTCACCTGTCGGCTTTCACCCGATTATTTTGCTGGATTGATTTCTTTTTATTTGATTGATTATTGATTCCGAGAGCATCAACTGTTAAGGTTATTAGTTCTCTACATGCAGTGCATGTTTTTCTCAGGAGATAGCGATGATTCCCCTGCTGAATGGTGAGCTCCGGCGCCGACCTATCGTCGGCTAGCGGGGTTTTCCCCAACCAGCGAGGCACTCCTCCAACCAGGACAAGGTCTAAGCTTCGGACCGGTTTTCCGGCATGTGTGGTAGTGTAGAACATGTAAGTGTATGTGTAAGTAGGAAGTAAGTATAGGACAAAGAATGGGAAGGAAAGTTGGCGAGCGGCGCGTGGCGCGTTTGTTGGGGTACTGCTCCGACATTTGCCTGGTGTTGCTAGCATCATTAGTGTCGAAAATCCCGACACCGTCTGGCCTCGAATCCTAGGACCTCCCAGTCAGAGGTACTTCAATGACATCAGTTGATGCCCTGAGCCACTACTCCCAATACTTAGTTGGAGTCTAAAATCCTCCACGCCTATCGGGCCGCGAGCCCAGATTCTCTGTACTTCACCTGATGATAATGAAACATCAGTTGCGGACTCGACACTACATACCCTAAGACACTCACGGTATCACATCCTCTCTACATACGTACAACACGCTAAGGACCGACTGTATTTTTTGACAACTTATCAGCAACCATTGGTATAAAACACTGTAAACGTGCAACTGTTGAATAGGGAATTACTGTCCAGTCCTACATCCAACATCCAACAGATTTAAGGCGAAAGAATTGATTCTGACAGATCTTGTCATAAAAGGGCTATTGCAACACTTTGCATTACAATCATGCGTAGCACGGAAACGATGCGTCCTAAGTCGTAGGTCCTCAAAAAGAGGTTTGGGGTGGGAAAGTGAGGTCCGTGGGGACACGGTTTTGGATAACAGGTGGGGAACATGTAAAGACAGGTGGGGAAAAGAAAGGGACCATATGGGTCTCGAAGTCTAAGAGTGTTCTGCAAACGAGAAATTTTTAACATTTTTAAAAATTTTGTTCGGCATTTAGTAGAGCTAACCATAGCATGGGCAGTCAGAAAAGTGAGAAAAACGAAAAGTATGTAAAATTAAATTGAAGGAAAAATATAGAAATAATAATTCACGAAGAAATTAAAGGGGCAGTTTGATTTTCTCTGTAAATTAATCTCAAAATTTAGGAATATTAGAATGGTAAATCTCGCACAAATTTGGGTCTGTAAAGTTGCAAAAAATAGTTCACAGAGTAGCCGTTCGAAATTAGGTTCTGCTATGAAGTAGTTTTTATTTTAAAAACAATTATGTACGTATGGCTACCGCAAATTATTTTAATTTTAAAATAAACAAACTGCACAGTATTTATTACAAACTGGCAATTTTTACTTTCTCGCTATGAAATACTTTCCGGCTAAGGCCCTGGTAACGAAAAAGTGGATAAATCCAGTTGCTAAATTAAAGAAAAAATCCTCCAATACGTGGTGTAGCCAGAATCTGTGTTTGGTGGGTCCTTGATGCTGAAAACTCGAATGGCGGCAAAATATTTGTCTGTTCGTCCGTCCGTCTGTCCGTCTGTGAACAACGCTAGCAGCTAAAATTTTTAGCCGATTTTCTCCCAAATCGATGTTTCCCAATCGATCTGGCCGATGTCGCGACCTCTTGAATTCGAAACTGAATTTTAATTTTGGGGGGTACTTTACATGAAGCCCCTGAGACATCTTACAAATTTTAAAAGTGGCTTCATAGTTTTTCATAAATTTTTTGTTGGATAGTGTGAAGGGCATTTAAGAGAATGGCGCAGGTATCATATGCGTTAAAAGCCCTAATTTTTGGAAAATTGAAAAAGTTCAAAATTTGTTTGGAGTCTTGCTATTCTAAAATATTGAAGATAGAGATTTCTTCTTAATGAAATCCATTCCTTAAAAATTGATTTTCAAATAAGGTCTACCATTTTTTCGTAACTTTGAGTACTTTTTGTGTAATTTTGCGTGAAATTATGGCCCAGAAAATACGTATTGTTTTATCACCACTAGTTTATATAGACTACGAATTAACTGTTTCCGCCGACCTATTCCCACTGCTTTTCCACTCTCGCCTGAGTGACCTGGCCCCGCAGACTTCGAGCTGTACATCGCTTGCCAAGAATGGCCATACGAGATGCGATCTCCCGACCCTTCACAAGAAGACCATGACGCTTGCACCGGCCTCGTGAGCATATCATGGCGGAGTCTGATGCGCCGCAGATAAACTAATGCATCAAGTTGTACAGTTACCTCTCAAAACTCTTTTTAATTCGCAAGATCATAAAGTACGCCAGCAGCGAACACGATCCCCGCTTCTCCCTGTATTTGCTTCAGACTCCAGTTGCTATCTGTTTACATAAATAAAAGAGTTGCGTGCATTGCGTGAACACATGTGAAGATACTCGTTCCATAAAATAAGTAGTACGCCAAAACGAAAACATGTAAGGATGTGAAAATGCAGCTCTGAGAGTACAGATCAAACAGTAGAGCACAAAAAATGTACAGATCTGAGAGTCACTGTGAGATCTAGAGTCGGAGTGAAAATTAGTGAATTATATTCTAAATTGATTTCTGGTTTGAAATGCAGTTGGGTTATGAATTCTGTGCAAATGTGCAAATATATTCTTCAACGGCTTCGTAATTTTTGCGATAGACTGCAAGAACAATGCATTAATAGATTAGAAATAGTGTATAATACTAGTTTATAATAATGGTATTGTAGGGTACTGTATTCAGTACAGCTGTAATATAGAAATAGTAGTTAGAATTAGAAATATTTGTGTATTAGTATTAGTGGCATATATCAAGTGGATCCAAAACTATATATTTCTAAGGAGTGGATTTATCCAAAAATTCTTACGCCTATTAGAAATCGATCGAATGTGGTTAAAACACAAACTTTACTTACAGATCTGAGAGTCGCTCGGAAATCTAGACCCGGAAATTATTGAATTACAATCTTAATTAATGTCAAGTTTGAAATGTGATCTTGACCTGCAAACATACTTGGAGGAATGTGAGCATAAGCGCGCCGGAGATTTCTAATCGAAAGTGAGAGGGTGAATGAGAATTGATTTTCATTCAACAACTAATTTATTTTAGCAACAATATACACAACATACACAACAACCCTCGAAAAAGCAAATGATCTCGTCAGTAATTGTTTTAATATATCGATTGAGTTCTACAAGCAAGTTCTGTGGCGTTTAAACACTTTCAACTGAAAGCACAGGAAACTGGAACTGGCACTAAATGTTTTGTTTTTTTGCAGCGACCTTGCCGACGTTAATACCTACAAATTGCTTTGCAGAAGATTACCAAGGTACATGTTTTGCCGGGTTGGCGGCGATGGTTCGATTCCCAGGAAGCAGAGCAGCCGCTCCAAGGAGGATGCGCTCTAAGAAGCTCTGCGCCGATGGCCTAGCGTCGCTAATATAACTGATGTGTGACTCGCGTGCTGGCGCAAGAGACAGCGTGGATCAGTCAGTATACGGTGATGGACGTCGTTGAATTACAGACAGTTGATACTCTATTGCGAAGTGGTATTTGTTCGTTCCATTTCCTAGACCGTGTAATTTGAAATTGCATTCACCCACACGGTTCTAGTATTGTGGCTGTTGATCACAGATTGAACTTATGACTTGGCTGATGGCAAGAACTAATTTGGGATTCATTGGTGTGAAGGTAATAGATCGATGCAGTAATAATGCGCTTATTGACAGAGTTCATGAGCTGTTCGGAAGCATGAGGCTTTCGGCTCTTGACCTGCCAACAAGGTATGTTGTGAAATCGAGTGTATGGATTGAATTAAACAATATTAACACAGTGATCAATTTAGAAGTGCGATTCACAACCTTAATGGGACGTTATTAAAACATAATAAAATTATGTTGAAGAAGGTTGTGGGTAAGGCGTGAACGAAGGTTTAGTCCGTCTGATGTACGCAAACTGTGGTGGGAGTCAACGGAATGTGTTCTGCGTCGAACAATGTATTTTCTCTGTATGATTTGCACGTGGGCGACGCTGTATTAGAGCTCACGAAATTGTGTATTCAAGATTTAAGCTTGGGGCCCATGTGTGAGATCTAAGATAATTTAGAAATGGATTTGAACGCGGATTTGGAAATAGGTGAGAAAAACACTTCACTTGATTTAATAATTGGATATAACATCCTCATAAATCTTTTAGGTAATTCCCCATGACGCTAACAACCGCAGAATTCCTTACTGCAGATGTATTTCCATGCGGTTATGTGGGACCATCGCCTAAACGTATGAGTACTAATTATATATTCTACAAACATTTATCTATTGAATTGTTTAGGCGATATTCATTACAAAATACAGAGATTAATATTTGGGAGAAACATTTCCTAATTCAAGTAATCTAATCGTTGAATTCAAATCTGAATGTCTATCGTGCTTTTCCTTGATTTGTTTCTTATGTGTAATGTTTCTGGTTTGAAATAAATCAACATTCACGATTTGCCTCACTGTCCGACCTAGTAGTCCGTCCTTGTAAGAAGTTGATAGGAGTTCGGTGAAGTTCAGATATCCGACAACCAGCGATAATTAATGATTTGGAGGTGTCAAAATCCCCTAGATGAAGTTCGCTTCGATGCGTAATACTGCAGAATAACTTGTTAAAACTCTAAAACTGATGAATAATGTTGCGATTTAAAGATCCGACGGACAGATGATACCTATTGACTCTTGCGTGGGTATCCGTGATTTTACGACCTCCGTTGTCATTTGTCTGAGCGAGGAGGGTTTGCGTAATGTTCATTCCCGCCTCATATGCCATTAAATTCTGGGAGAACCGATACTACACCTCCCGGACGTTTAGTTTACAGGAAAGAATTGTGCGAATAATAAATGTATACCACCCACGGGATTCTTGTAAGCCTTTCTTTATTATGCTAGGATTGAATGAAAGATTGTTAGTGATTCCGGGTTCATCAACTACGGTGGTCATTAGTTACTTAAGTATAGTGAATGTCTTTTATTGGGAGGTAGCGGTGATCTTCCCCTGCTGGATGGCGAGATCAAGCGCCGACCTGGCGTCGACTAGCGGGATTTTACCCAGCCAGGTATCTCCCACCAGCGGGGCACCGCCCCAGCCGGAACAATAACTTAGCCCCCGACCGGACTCCTGGTATGAATGGAAGTGTAATGCATGTTTGTGTGTGTGTGTGCGCGCGCGCGCGTAGAAGATGAGGATAGGACAAGGAAGAGGAAGGAAAGGTCACGCGCAGTCCGTGGCCCAATTATTAGGGTACATTTGTTGATACATTGAACCACATGTCCTGGTATTAAGCTAGGAATTCTCCCTTTGGCTCTTGATTTACGAATCATTACTTTTTGTCAAAACTGACTTACTTAAAACTGGGAACATATTTTCAGCTAATACAGATATAAATGACATCACGTGATGTAGTAATCATATTCATTAGTTGTCAACATAAACAGCTAACTACAAAAAACGTACATAAAATACATATACTTGACATCTTCATGGAAGTTAATGATTGCTACATCCTGTTTCTGCAGAAACACTGATCAGAACAAACTTCCAAGCGATTGCACAAACGCGAGGCAGTTCTCCGGCGTCTCGGTACTACCAGGGAAGCCAATGTATGACGTACAGAAGCTCGTCGCTGACTTCCCAACAACGGCAGGCACATCACGCACACCCTCTTCGTGCAGACAAACGACGACGGGGGTCGTAAAATCACGGATAACCACGCAGGCGACGATAGGTATCATCTGGCCGTGAGATCTTTAAATCGGAACATCATACACCAGTTTTCGAGTTTTAGCGAGTTATTCTGTTAATCGACGAGTGTAAATTATTGTTACTTTAATTCTCAACTTTTTTGGCTATAAATAGTATGTGTATTTTCAAAGAACATACCAAGTATTTTACCAATCTAATTACATACTAATTACTAATTACATTACTAATTAATTACTACTAATTAATTACATTACATTACTAACTACATTACTAATTACATACTACTAATTACAAAAAACATACCAAGTTAATTATGTATATTTTAAAGATTTTTCCAATTATAAAATAACTAATTTTTGACAATAAACATTTCTTTGTAATGAATACCAATGTATCCCCGCTTTCGGCTGGTTGGCACTCGTGAAAAACGTCGTATGAACTTCACATTCTACATTAAACAATACACCATCACTTGCCTCAGAAGGCAACAACACAGAGCCGAATGCCAACAGGTGTACTTTTCAAGCCGCGAGCTCGAGTCGCATTCATCGTGCAGTCCAAGAATCATCGGCACCATCATTCGCGTCTGACGCGATCACAAGAAGTTCAGCGACTGAAGCAATCGAAAGCGTGCGTTGAACCAGCGCGCTCGCGGGGGCCGTATTGTACCCGTGCCGTGGCTCACGAGCAGGCGACCGGTCGGTCGGCCGGCAGGCGCGGCGCAGGCGAAGGCGCAACGCGCGCGGGAAGAAATGTCGAAGCACGAGTACTGTGCGTGTGCCGGCAACGGACGACCACACGGTGGTTTGAAACGAGCAAAAAGTGGACAAATTCACACTTCGCTCACTGTCTGATTGATTTCCTCAAAGTTTGAGAAAATTTAAAAATAAATTAGTTCCCTAGCTATTTATCTATATTTTAGGTCATTGTATTATTGTTCAGTTTATATTGTTAAATTAGTAGTATTTCCTATTATGTAATTTGTTTAATTGTTATTATTAGTAGTAGTTGCAATAGTATTGTCATTATTATTATTATTATTATTATTATTATTATTATTATTATTATTGCTCCATATCACGACTACAGATGTTATGAGTCTGCTGAGTATAAATCTACTCCAGGTTGCAACCAGCTACCGAAGGAGCAGATCTAGGGACTGTCGGTGCCTCTACAACACTTTGCCCAAAATGTGAGCTGTGCCAAATAAAGCAATTTCTTGCACTTCCAACTTCCTCATTATTATTGTTATTATTATTATTATTTTGTTTATATTCGTGAAGTGCAGTGAAGTGAAATGAAGTGATGTAAAGCGAATTGGAGTAAGGCTTGCGCTGTGAAATTATGTACTATTATTATTCATTATTGTTTTTTCAATTAACTTCTCTCTTGTAATTTATTGTTAGTCAATGTAAGCTTAATGGATGTTATGTGAAGATATTCTGCCTCCAGATAATGATACTTAATTGCAGATTTAATAATAAATCTAATCTAATCTAATTAATTAGTGATTCAGGGCGCGTAAACGGCTAAGGTGATTAGTTCCGTAAGTGTAGTGCATGCTATTGCTCAGGAGGTGGCGATGACCTTTGCGAGATCCGGAGCCGATCTACGGTTGTCTAGCGGGGTTTTCCTCAACCAGGTGTCCCTACCAGTAGAGCACCTTCCCAACCGGGACATGCTCTAATCTCCTGAACCGGTCTCCCGGCATGTGTGGTAGCGTAGTGCATATAAGTGTGAAGGTGTGTAAGGGGGTGAGTATAGAACAAAGAAAAATTGCGCGCAGTTCGTGGACCGTTTGTCAGGATACTGCTCCGACATTCGCTTGGTATTAATCAGAGAAACGGAAAACTACCTATCAGAGTCGGCGGCCATTACAATTCTCTTCCTGACAGTGACAGAACTCGACCCAGCTATCTAGCCAGTGTCGAAAATACTGTCACCAATGGGACTCGAATCCAGGACCTCCCGGTCAGAGGCACTGCAGTGATATCAGTTGATTCCCTGAGCCACCTAGTCTCCCTGAGCCTCCCCGTTACTCTTCGTAATACTTTACTGTTATACAGAGGTGGCCAAATTATTAGTCTAGAAAAGCCAAGTTAAGTTGACAGGCAAGGTAACTAGCTTTCTAGGGTTTGCGTGTACTGCATCCAGAGTAAGTTTGAAAGTAAGTATTGTACAAAATTCTTCGGAACATGTCTGGATACCTGGCCCATGACAGTCTTTTGGAAAAGACGGTTCACAATAATTTCCCCAGATGTAGATTTATTGATTCCAATTTCCTCTACTTGAGCAAAGAAATGTTTTATTAAAATTAAATAATACAGTAGTCGGATTTGAAGTAGTCAAATGAGTAAAAGTAAATATTTTGAATTGAATTCATCTTGATTCCGTAATAAGTTTACTTAAGTGTGTAATAATATAATTAACTTCATACGTTCAGGTTGGTAGATTTAGCAGACAAATATTCTTGTTTGTTAAAAGAGCTGTACAGCCTTAATGAGCAATTGTTAATTTAAAGAAACTTATTAAATTATTTCATGTTTATTATGTTAACAAATAACGAAATTATTTACTAAAACATAACACAAAATGAAAACAAGGAAAGAATTCGTCATTTAAACATTCCTGGCAAACGTTTATGCAAGGCGAAATAGATACAGAAAAAGGAAAGGAAATACTAATAATTAGTAACGAATGTAAACATAGTACAAATCTTGGTTGTTTGATAGAACAAATCTGCCAAACATCAGAGGAATCAGAGGAAGTTGCCCGTTCTCGCAGGAGAGCCGAGCTTCCCAGACGGGAAAATAGCTCGTGTGGACGTAGGGTTGAAATGCACGTTCTAGTGTTAAATGAGACACAAATGTATTTGCGACCGTATACGAGTATCTTTTCAGTAAACTGTTAGCATAGATTTCTAATGTTTTTATTACTATGGCCTTATTCATAACTAACATTTTTGTTGTGACGCATGTTGAAAATCAATTTCAGAGTAACTTCGCCAAATGCGTATGACTCGTTTTACGAGGTAGATATTATGGCATTTTTTTTTAGTTTCTTTTAACTATAGATCAATTTTTTCTATTGGGTTCATGTCAGGGTTATTTTCATCCCATTGTAACACTGGCACATCACCTTTTTTTCCTATTAGGGCATTGAACGTACCAGTCGTTCCTCAAAATGCATGGATTTTTCCAAAATCTCTAATTTCATGGAATCAATGGTTCTGTAGTACTTGATAGTACTGATAGTACTTGTAGATATTGATCGTATTTCACTTTACCACGAACTATCACTACATTTCTAAAACCATTAATAGATATTACACTTAAAACCAATACTTTTGTCAGATGCTTGCCAGAACACCTTACAATTCTTTACGTCAAATAACCCTCTTTTTAATTTGATAATATGTTCATTTCTGTAATATCGACGTAACGAAACCAAACAGAGGACTGAAATGTCTGTCTTAACGGTCGATGTCCGTTAAGAGTTTTACAGTCCGCCGTTGGTGATGAACAACTGAAACAAATGATCTGTGACGAAATGTGCGGAATGAGTATATTTATTCATGGTATGAAATGGAATTTCCTGTCTGTACGATGTAAGAAAATGTACGAAAAGTATTGAATGCCACATGAACTGCCGAATTCATACGAACTAAGAACATCTGAAGAAAACTAGATTCTGCTCCATCCGCCATATTATTTTGATGACATGACATCAATTGACGCCATATATCGTTGGATACAAAGGAACGGGAAATGCGTTCCCGAAGATTTCACTCCAATCCCGGTAAGTAAGTAACTTAATTGCCACACTTTATCTTTAGCTCATGTGATTTTGACAGTGAGAAAATGAGGTGAGGAAAGAATGATTGCATGATTACGTTGCTTACGGAGCTGCTAGCTTCTCTATCCTCCTGAAATCCATCAATCAGAGCAGCTGCTCTGTAAAAGTTCCATTGAGGCAGTAGTCGGCGTAGACAAATCTATTTTCCGGGTGGCGAAACCAACTTCTTACCTCACGGTCTAAAATGGGATCTTCGGGCCTGTACTAAAATAGGGAATTTGATTTTAATTGACGCGCGATATTTTTGCCCGTTTTTCTCCCAGTCCGGACCACAGCGCGACGTGCTCACACACACTAAGTGGACGCACGCACGGGGACAAGTCCCTAACTACTCAGTAACCCGAACAGGCCACGCACGGCTCTTTTGAATAGCCGACAGGCACACGGTCCCCTTCACCGTTTGTCCACCACGAAGAATGCAAGACCGACGCATCTGCCTGCGTCTTTCTACCGCCTCAAGCTCTCGCTGTGGAGTGCGTAATTCCTATCGAAGTCGAAGGCAATTACCCATAGTAGATGGCACAAAAGTACATATGACTTGGACGAACCATTCATAAGGTGGGGAAGGCAGCTCTGCCGGGTGTCGGGTCTGCCGCTCATTCACTCGCGAAAGTGTGCAGCGACCGAGTTGAAAGTCTGCAGATGAAACGAGCCGTTATTGGCCAGGGAACCGCACATTGCGTTTCCGGGTGTAAATCAAATATGCGCAAAACTAGGCCGATGCTCGAGGCGTGCGAAAGAGCACGGAGAAACGTGCAGGCGTAAACACCGCAGCAAATCGTGGATTTTTCAGGAAACGCAACACAGCCTATTGAATTACGGTAAAGGTGCACGTGCGTTCAAACGTTCGAATTAACTTTCAAACATGATTGATTTCGGGAGCGTCAACTGTTAAGGTCATTAGTTCGAAAGTATAGTGCATGTATATTTCCTTGGGAGGCGACCTTCCCCAGTTAGACGGTGAGATCCGGCGCCGACCTATCGTCGGCTCGCGGGGATTTCCCTACCAGGCATCTCTCACCACTGTGACACTGTTCCAGCGTGGGCCAGCTCTTAGCTCCTGACCAGTTTCTCGGCGTGTGTGATAATGTAGTGCATACTGGTGTAAGTAAGAGGTGATGATAGGACAAGGAATGAGAGGAAAAGATCACGCGCGGTCCCTGCTCTTTTGTTAGGGTACTGCTCCGCCTGGTTCGCCTGGTATTGATCGGATAAACTACGGAAAACTAGTAACGATCAGAGCAGCAGACCGCTAGACCTTCTCCTTCAAACAGCGAGTGAACTCGACCAAGCTATCTAGCATTGTCGGGAGTCGATCCTAGGATCTCCCGGTCAGAGGCATTGCAGTGACATCAATGGACACCTTGAGCCACCTCTCCCGGTAACTTTCGAACGTATTGATTATTAAAATATCACTGACACTGTAATGTACCCTGACTTAAGAATGAAAACAAAATTTGATAATTATACTTCATTTAATAGCATTACTCTGCATGAGAAACAGAAAGCAATACATTTTGCAGTTGTAGGTATTACGACAAAAAAGGTGGATATGCTATGTTTCTTTGTTTCACCAAGAAATTCACTTAAAATTCAAATATCACTATTATACTGATTGTTAAGGTCCGATTAAATTAAGAAGGTGATTGACATTTGTGAGTGGAGGGGAGCGACGTTGCCAGGTCGCAAACCACTGAGCACGTGTTACCGGGACACGAAAACAAACACTTCAAAAAATACGTGTTAAAGTGTAAAAAATACGACAAAAGTCTAACCTCAACGCAACTCATCACAACACAGTACACATTACGCGCGCAGCACAGGCAGAAACGCGGGCGGCGCGGCAGCAGGGAAGTCGTTGTGCGATGCTCAAATGTTTCCCGTGTTCGGTAGTGGCAACTGAGCGACCTGACACGTCACGTTTTGTCTCTCTGGTTGGTAGCTGCCATGGAAACGGGAGAGGCGTCCTGACGTCACAGAGAACTGTCAATCACCTTCTTAATTTAATCGGACCTTAGAAGATAGATTTTTAAAGCTGATTCCTCATTTATCGTTAAGGTTCATGAATGTTAGCATAAAAGCAACATGAAAAATTTAAATACATTGACATTTTTGGTGTTTAGTTTTATTCAAATAATTAGGGTTTTCTAAACATGTAACTTCTAATAAATGTTGTTTCCAGACATTAAGTTAAAATTAATATCACAGAAAAAACTCAGTTCCAACACTGTAAACCCGTTAAAAAGTTTGTTTTCCGCAACTCATATCACAGACTGCCTTTAAAATTTGGGAGAAGAAAATAATGTGAATTGAATTGAGCGAGCATGAACTGAAAGCGTCACCACAACGCTTTTCACGCGAGTGCATCTGCCGATACAACACGCGAAGAATGTGAAGTGCAGCGTTAAAGTTCAAGGAAACGAACAAGTTTGCATTTTAACGGCCATACAACGCGTCGTTGCCGATTGTTGAGGCATAGTATACAAAAGTGCATACAGTGACGATCTCTCACTGCATTGAGGATTTCATAAGTTGATAACTTTAATTGGTCATACAATTCTTCACAGGATTAATATAAGCTTTTGGTGCGAGGGCCCTATATAACTTAATTAGTAGAGAATGGATCGAATGCAAATGCATATATGCATCTTTAAGCTAATTTACAGGTTTTAGTATATTTTTCTGAAAACCACCCTGCCGGAGCATATTTTTATTTTTACTTCAAAAATACAATACAATTGTCAAACAAACACTCTTTAACATCTAACAGTTACGCTCATTTTGTCTACACATTTAACGCAGTGCCTGAACAACGCAATACACAGTCAGATGATTGGCATTCCCTTCATGCCTACCGGATTCCAAGAATACGATAGTTGAAATCAAACACGTATAGTTATTATCACCTGCTAGATACCGCCTATATGCGCCGTTGAGAGCAAAAGTGGTGTAGGTCAAATTTTGGAAGATTTCAGTTAGATGCACTGGTAGATGGTCAGAAAATTGTTACATCACGGACTAAAATTAAGTGAGTCAAATTTCAATATTTCTTAGACCAGCACAATGCAAATGTATCCAACAAGTTGCTCATACCGCAGCATGTAATCATGGCGTAAATCACAGTTGGGACGGAATACAGCTTCCAGGGTCTCCCAAGAAATAGCTTCTTGTTTATCGGCACCCATCACAAAAGAAACGACTTGAAAAAAAAAATTAACCGCTTTTAGTGATACGTACACAGGTCAAAATCGCAACTTCAAAATTGCTCTCACTTGGTTGAAAATCGTGACAGCCCCCTATCTTTCCCTATTTTCATCAAATTACTATCTCAGTTGAAAATTGTGCATGTCAATTATTTGAATGTAAGACATAGTTTTCATAAACTGTGTGTGCAAAAGTGGTGAAAGTCAACAAAGTGGTTACTTTATTAATAAGCAACTTTTCAGTCCAAAATATGTATAGTAAGTTAAAAGAGTATCTCCTTAACACCTTCACAACAATTTAGGTTATTTATTTCTAAGCAATATAGTTTTACATCGTTTTCTGTTTACACGTTATTTTTCGAAAAGTATGTTTTTTCGCTTACACCACTTTTGCTCTCAACGGCTCATATGTTACTTTCCAGATTATAGCTTCCTACCGTCCGTTATTACTTGAGATTCAGTCATCTTTCTTGTAATATTGGAATGATGCAGACCGTGTGTTAATAGACGATCAGTTTTTTAATTTTTTTAAAGAAACGAAGTCATATTGTTTTCAAACAACATGACTTTGTCCTTTCAAATAGTTCTTTTTAAATAAATGGATTTATGGATACAATCTATTGGTAGTATTCCTTGGCCGTCGTAGAGAGAACGGAATGTATTTTTGAACGTGCACCAACCGGCAACACCTGACCGAAAAAAGTCTAATCAGGTAAAGGTAATAAGCAAATAAATAAAACGAAAAGGAGCATTTCTTCAAAGCATTTACCTTCTCTAAAATTCAAGAACCGTATCACAAACCACCGAAACCGTGACCCACCGAAAATGTCATATGTTTATATTTATAAATATTATTTAAAGTATTTAATGTAAATTATTTGATCGTAGTTACAAAATGATGCTTTTTCAATAAATGAAAATATGGAAAAATTACTTAATAAAAGGCTTTCATGAACTGTAAAAATAAATAAAACGATATGATAATTGTTAGAGATTCCTGGCGCGTCAACTGCAAAGGTACTTAGTCCCGTAATTTTAGTGCTTGTTTTTTTTCGTGAGTTGGAAAAGATCGTCCGCCGCTGTATGGTGATATCCGTCGCCGCCTGACCGCCTTACCGGCTAGCAGGGTTTTTATCAACCAGATACTCCAACTACTGGAGCACCGTCCCAGCCGGGACAAGCTTTTAGCTCCCGATCGGTCTCCCACAGAATGTGTGTGTGCGATAGTGTGGGGCATGTTAGTGTAAGAGTTGAAAGTCAAAGAAGAATAAGGAAAGAAAGAGCGTGGCACGTTCTGTAGGGTACTGCTCCGGCATTCACCTAATGTTGATCGGATAAACCACGGAAAACTACCGATCAGCGCAGCCGGCCGCAGGAATTCTCCTCCAGACCGAGACAGAACCCGATCTAGGTATCTGACTAGTGCTGAATATTCAGCCACGGTCGGGACTGGAACCCAGGACCTCCCGGTCAGAGGCACAGCAATGACATCAGTTGATGTCCTGAGCAACTTCTGTCTCTGAAACACGATTGTATTTATCTTATAAACTCTAAATTAGTGTCGAACAATTAAATATAAATATGACTGAATGTCACGCCGTGAAGTAAATAATGACAATTAAAGGAATTATTGCAATGTAAGCGCTCAATAAACTCCCTTCTTGTAATTAAAGTGCTCAAAGACTTCAATAAAATACGATTATTCAAATTTCAAGGAAAGGAATGATATGTAAATATGATTGATCTTAAATTGCAGAAGAAAAATTGAAAATTTAATTACGTCAAGACGGCGAGAAAAACCTGCCAGTCGGAGGCCTATTTATAAGTCCGGCCTCGTCTATCGGAAAATACCATTCTTATTCCTCTCCATCTCTCTCCTCTCTATTCCTTGGTGGTTTTGTCGACATCCTTTCATTATTTTTCAAAGACCTTTAGTTTTCGTACTTAGATACGGTATTTAGTTGTATGCATAGAGGCAAATGGTACCGTTTACACTAGAATAAGTATTAATAATATTTCCATATATAAAATAGCAAACTTATAGTGTAAACAATAGGAAATCTTGACATTCTTATAATCATGTTTTCTACATACTCTTTTGGATAAAAAATCTGGTCACCCATAGCTTGACAACTGAAACCGCAGCTTGACCACGTAGTATCACTTAGGCAATACTGCTTATCAAATCATTACTAATTACAAGGTTGCGAGTGAAAGAGAACCACACCAAAAGTAGTATTTACAGTCCGCCACTTTAACCATTTTTCCTCATAGGCGACAATACCTATCACATATATGGCGAAATGATTGTGCGCATGCAAATTAGTCAGGTAATGCCCCGAAATTTACTGTTTTACTACGAAATTTACAGTTATGTAGTGCTACTCGTCATCTTAAGCAATATTTCTTATCGCATTCATTTCTCCATGACTAAACCGCAAGTGGGTCACAATGTGTAGTTCAGCCCTACACAATTTATCCTTTACTTGTCGAGTAGTATATACTATAGTAATACACAAACAAATATTATAATGTTGAAGGCAGTAAACGCACTGTGAATCTTCTTCTCACACTAAACTACTAGAAAAAATGATATTGAAACGATTTCTCTTCCATAATACAAACACCATTTGTATACAAATGACATGCACGGAAGAAATATTCTCACAGTACCAACTACTCAGAATCGCCGAAAATATTCACACGGCATTTCAAAAGCACTAGCACTAAATAACAATCTTTCTCGACATTTCGCAGGCCTTCGATAGAACGTGACACCAAACTTCAAACTACAAAATAAAAGAAATGTGCACTCAATCAAATCCACGCTAGCTTCTTCAATATTAGAGCTTATCTCAAGATTATCCTTCATCCCTCACTCTATATAATATTTACGTAGACGATCTACCGAGAAATAATATAAAACTGCCCAATTTGCGGACTATACAGCTACATAGTTATTAGGTCTCTCAATTAACACGATAAAAAGTCTTCAGTTATATGTACACCAAATTGACAACCAGGCAGCCAAAACAAAATAAAAATCAATCAGACAAAAATAGCAGCCAAATATTTCTCCTTAAGACTGACACCCCTCTTTCCCTTTCCATTGAAACAAGAATCTGCGTAATAACACCCTCATAAAAAAACACACAAATAAGGGGGCCTTTACTTAGACACCCATATCATACTTAGACACCCATATACCACTTCCCGTGCACTAATCGAGACATATGAAGTGTCATTGAACGCGTCTCGGTCCCCTGTTGGGGAAATGATAATTAGTTTTTTTTCGATCCGGCCATAAGTTTCCAAGAAACTGTCAAAAACGTGTTCTTTCATGTTTTGGATCTACGATGCTTGTGAGTGTGACGGGAATTAAACCAACGCCACCTAAATAGATCTATGCAGGTGAAGTTGACTAAACCCCATTATTCCGTGGTTATTTTCAGTCCACGACAACATAACTTTGTTCTACGAGGATGGTAACACTGCCTTTTGACAAACGAGAAAAAACCAAATAAATATCGCCCGGCAGAATGTGTGGTATATTCTGAAATATTTTAGTTGAGGTGAAGTGTTTCATGTGTATTTTGTATAACAAATTTGAAACTTGCCTTGGAACATTAAATTTGAAGAACGTGAAGTGAATACGAAGGAAACAATAACTGTAAATACTAAACAATACATTTCTTAAGCATGCAAAAATCGATTTTCAATTTAATGTGACTTATACACATACACATACAAAATAGTAACCTCTTAATGCTTATATATTTTCGCCTTCAGAACAAAAACCAAACCGAGTTCGTGGAGTTTTAAAATCTTAAAATAGGGGACAAATATATGGAAGTGTTAAGCAACTCACGAGAATCGAATGTAATAGTAGAAGGTTTTGCGTCAGAATTTTTCGAGCTAATGGAAAATGATATGTTAGCATTAGGGAATAAGCAGAACAGCTTACAGATGATCATTTATGTTCTTATTAGAAAACAAAACATAAAAAAATAGCTGGGCTTTCGCATCATTCATGTACTTGTAAGTATTTTTTACAGCGATTATAATTTTGAAATTGTTATATGACCAGTTCTTTTCCCGTTTGAATTTAATATATACGGTCATTGAGTTTTGGGAATTTTTGAACTGGAGTATAACATTAACAGATACTACGATTCATTGGTAAGTCTAATGCCCGATACTCTAAGAACATATTTGAACAAAGCTACGTATGAAAAAAATTTTCAAACCATGAATATCCTTTGAAAACAGTTTAAAAGTCGGCGACGCCACATTCAACTAGTGTTTTTGTATTCCAGCATTATAAACACCCTTTTCTGTTGCAGGAAATCGTTCATAATCGGGCGTTTTACGGCACAGATGATGACGAATTGGATTTAATGGCACGAATGCTTGCGTCATCACACTTTCAGCCAATCGCAGCGGGAGAATCGGGGGGAAGTAGAAGTAAACGGATCAGCCGACCGCTGCCGTTTTCGTGCACGGATGTCAAGTACCCGAGACATCACAAAAAATTTGGGTAGATTTTAAGAACAGGGTTCGGCTCCTATTGACGCGCACGATTCGGTTCCGAACGAGTCACTCGCGGCGCCGCCACAGTATGCCCAGCCACACGGCCACGTGGCCAACGCACTTTCGTGTGGAATCGTGACGCTTCGCTACCCGTGTCCAAGTTGAGGACGAGGCTCGGGCCTTCGGCCCTCGCGTTAACATAAAACATCCTTGAGTCTGTCCAACGCATAATTACCAACGCATTTTATCCATTTAACATTATGCATGCAACGCATTTTATGCATTTAACCATTGTAATTCTCCATTACACATTCGCACCACCGCACAATGCACAATGCAAGCAGTGCTCCTTGAGTGATCCGTTCTCGTGATCCGCGCGAGTGAACCATGCGCAAGTGAACCGTGCGCCGTTGTTTTAGTGAGCCGAACCCTGTCCTTAAAATCAGCCAAAATTTGTTTGGCAAAATTAAGTTTGATTCTCTTATACATTTATAATGCTTTCATAGAAAAAATATAGCGTACACAATTCGTTTATAGTGTTGCTTTATTGCATGAACTACAGTTCGTACAAATTTGAAAACTCGCTCCTAACGTCGCTCTTTTTCAAAACGTACTCATGCAATAAAGCGTAACATTATAAACTAAATGCATGGAGTACTATTTACAAGCAAAATTTAAATTACACCAACTTAAACCAATAATCAACAGATCTGCTAAATTACTATACAATACCGCTTTATTTCTTGAAGAAACCATCACACGATCACTACTTTAATCAGGCGAGGATCCAAACTTCTCTTTCGGGGGCAGGGGGCAGGTTAAGACAAGTGCATTTTTTTCGGTAAGGGGAGGGAACAAAATGTAATAATATATTTGACGTATGTTATGCGTATATCTCATTGACTTTATTATAATATAAATATATTAGAAATTCAATACCAATAATCACATCAATTATCACATTTCAGATATCAATCATGTTACTGTTGTTACGATCCTCACCCAATCCCCTGGGGGTGAGGCGGGAGTAAACTGCCGAGATTTAAAGAGTAACCCCCAATTTTTGTTGCAGGTTCGGATTCTGCATATACAAATTTATCAATTTTATTTGGTACATTTGTTTCTCGTTTTCTCATTTGGAACAATATTATTCTCATTTTCATTGCTCCTTTTTTTACATTTTTTCTTTTATAGTAATCTTTCTTATATTAATAAATTTGCACGACATTTGAATCTCCTTCAATGGCGATTCTTATATAATAATGCTGTAAACTTCATTATAATGTTGGGGACAACTACAACAACACATGTAAACATATAATAAATTTAATTTAATACAACATTTAATAAATTGCAAATAACTGATCTGATTCCTTTTGCATTGTCAAGGTGCTTTGTGTAATTAAAATCCAAATAAAGTAACATAATTGGCATACTGTTCATCAACAATGACAGCTGTCAAAACACAATTTTGATACCGAATTCGGATTCAGCGTCAGCAGAACATTGAAACAAGATGCTTGAGGCGTCAAACTCTATCCTCGCTCATCAGCGGAACTAAATTTCTCTAACCGGATTCCGGCTCAACGACATTCAAATAAGATATTTTGGGCGTCAAACTCTATCCTCGCTCATCAGCCGAACTAAAATTCTCTAACTCTAATTCTTTTCGACAAGTCTTAACTCCTAACCCCCTAACTTCTTGTGCTAAAAGCTGCTTCGTATGTTCTTACAAAACCAGAACCAGCATCAGACTTCAATAATCAAATTAGGTTCCCCGTTACTGATTATATTAAGCACTTTTAGGTTACATAACCATCGAGTTTGAGAGGAGGTCCGAAACTGAATAGGATTGTATCTGAAATTTGAATTGTATATTGAAATCTGATTGTATTGAAACTGAATTCTAACAAGCACATGAAAGCAAGGTTGTTGCCAATTTTGTATAATACCATTATTATTAGTAAGTTTAGCTAGTTCTATTCCCTTTGAACAACAGTTGTGACTTTTAAGAAGAGTCCATATGTTGACTTCAATTTTATCCACAATTCTCTTGTTCAATTAGTGACAAACTAGATTAATCTGGCGTCACTCACGCTGCAAACTGTGTTAAAAGTGTTTTCATGTGTGGAACATTTCTTTCATGCGTAGCTTTGATCAAATAAGTTCTTAGAGTATTTGGACTACGATTTATTGGAGTTACCAATGAAAAATAGTAGCTGTTAATGTTATACTCCCGTTCAAAAATTCCCAACACTCAATGGCCTTGTATATTAATGCCAAACGGGATACGAACTGGTAATATTGCAACTTCAAAATTATAATCGTGGTAAAAAAGTACTTACAGGCATTTGAATGATGCCACAGCACAGCTATATTTTTTACGTTTTGTTTTCTAATATGAACATAAATGATCACCTGTAAGCTGTTGTTCTGCGTTATTCTCTGATGGTATATCTCTAATGTAATATCACATTCCATTAGTTCGGAAAATTCTGACGCAAAATCTTCTACAGCTACATTTGATTCCCCTGAGTTACTTAACACTTCCATATTCTTGTACCCTATTTTAAGATTTTAAAACTCCACAACCTCAGTCTGATTTTTGTTCTGAAGGCGAATAAGGTTACTATTTTGTATGTTTATGTGTTGTAAGTCACATTAAATTGAAAATCGATTGTTGCACGCTGAAGAAATGTATTGTTTAGTATTTACAGTTCTTGTTTCCTTCGTGTACACTTCACGTTCTTCAAATTTAATGTTTCAAGGCAAGTTGCGAATTCTTTATACAAAATACACATGAAATACTCCCTACTTCGCAATAACTGAAATACTTGAGAATGTACCACACATTCCGTCGGGCGATGTTCATTTAATTTTTTCTCGTTTGTCAAAAATCAGTTCTGCCATTCTCATGGAAGAAAATAGTGGTGTCGTGGACTGAAAATAACCACGGAATAATGGGGTTCAATCAACGCCATCTGCATAGATCTATGTAGGTGGAGTTAGTTTAATTCCCGTCTTACAAAGATCGCAGCGCTAAAACACGAATAAATATGTTTTTGGCAATTTCTTGGGATCTTATTAACGAAATATCAGTTGCCCAACAGGAGACTGAGACGCTTTCAATGACACCTCATATCCTCGATTGGTACACGTGAAGTGGTTTAGCCATGAGAGACGGAACTGCACGCACACGCACGCTAGAGTTTACTCAAATACTATATAGGGATGACAAATATTCACTTTAAGTTGGCATCACTAGTAACGCGCAGATATTTGAGTCCGAATTTAGATGTACTAAAAATATATTTAAAGAGATATTGAACACCTATGTGTGTTCAAGACGGAAACCTGGGAAGACGGAAATGTTTTGAAGAAACTGTCAGGTTCCGTCCTTGACAGGTTTTACTGTATTATCATATCTAAACAATGTTAGTAACGAAACAACTGAAAAATAGACAAAAAACAACGAGAAGATCGCAAAGAAATAGCAAATATTTGCGAATCTAATCCAGAGTTGGCCGCCCGCTCACAGCAACTCAACCGGCCGCAGCGGTTTGTGTCTTTTTCCATGGACAAAAGCGTTCCTGCTCAACGCTACGTTCGGAGGATCTCAGGTATTCGGCGGTTTCCAGGCATGCTTGGTGAATCTTGTCAATTGAACTCTCAGTATGAATTTGTTAAGAAAACAATGCGATGTTTTTGAGTGCTCCATGATACTTCAGCGCATTTTCTGAGCTTTAATAGCGCAATCAGGATTCTATTAATTGTCGTGCATTGCGAGAAAACTTTCAAGATGTTGTTCTGCTGAAAGAAAAAACATTTGGTTTATATAAACTTTTGCTGGTACATAAAGACCCATCCAGCCTTTCGTTATTAAATTTAACAAATAAAGTTGCCAGTAGAAACAATAGGTTTACACGAGGACTTTATGGCGCTTAGCAGCGAAGTTTACTAGTGGCTTCACTCAGGTAAGCGTCAAAAGCTCTTTTAAAAGTAAAAAGCAAAGCTAACACAATCGCCAGTAAAATGTTTTGAGTTTCTGCTGGATTATATTATTTAAGTTCCCTTTCAAAATAAGCTAAGACGCACAAAAACAGAATATTATCACTTTGTAGCAATTTCATTACAGGCTTTCATGTTCAAAAGATTTAGTATTGAAACGAATGTGGAAAAATAATACCAGGAAAATGAGCCTTGTTTGAATGCACATAAAACAACATCATAAGAAATATAGTTCTAATACCCAATCTCCCAAAAGCATTGTCGTGCGCTGCCTAGAACAAGAGATGGGGTTAACTATATTTCGTTAAGGTATATGAGCGATATACGCCTACGCGAAAGTGTACTTCGCACTCAGTTCGGGTCCGCCAAAGTGTACTTCACTGTTCCAGAGGAGCAGCAGATACTGCAAAAGGTTTGGTCGGACTTTTTGGTTTGGATAGATCCCAGCTGGGAAGATGAAGCAAAACTGAATACTAAGCTCTGACTAAAAGGGAAAAGGAAAGTAACTAAATGTCTGTGCCATTTTGAGTACCACTAGACAATGAATCCTTTCTCTTGATGATTTTTTATCTCGCATTTTAAACTCTTTTTTGTCAATCTATTAGTAACCATTTGACAGATATGTCCTGAGAAGATCAATTTTCTTTATATAGGAGTTAATATTTTTTGGTAGATTTCCAGCGTATTTCTCACTTTCTGTGCCATTCTGTACCTTTCAATGATTGCTCGATTATTCTAATTATCATTCTTTCTACTATATTTTTTCATCAAATATATATATATATATATAATTCTGTTCGAGATATTTGCACGCAGACAGGCGTTCCATTTACATTTTATTATAACCTAAATTTAATATTTTACAGAACGATAGAATACTGTTTTAAAATTCAATTTCAATAATGTTAATTGCCCTTATACTTAAAAAACAGACAAAAATAACAAACACAAGGGCTGTAATTCTGTTTCACAGTCTTCCAGAAGGCGTGCCCTCCCTGAGCTGCCTTCCCGATCTGAGATGCGCGCAGCGGCTGGAATGACGTGTCGCAGGCGAAGAGGTCGTCAGTCGTGAAGCTGTTCCCGTTTGCGAGGGCCGGCCGTCCCCCTGGGGGCTCCTGTACTAGTCCGCTCCTCCAAGTCCACTCTCGCTTTCCTCGGCCACCGGACCGGACGGAGCGGGGTCGGACCGCTGGAGCTGAGCGGCGCGGGGAGGAGGGGAGCGGAGCTGAGTCGGGCGTAGTTGGGCGGGTCGGGGGGCGTGGCTGGGCGGGCTGGGAGGCCTGGCTGAGTGGGGCGTGATGGGGCGGGGGCGGTGAGGCGCTGAGCGGGACACGCAGTGCGGGAGTCTAGTGGTGGAGATGGGTTTGGCAGGGAGGGGAGGGGTGATGGAGTCGTGCAGGCGGGTAGAAGGGAAAAGAGGCTGAGGGTGGGGGGGGGCAGAGAGGCAGGAAAGGGGCGGGGCAGATAGGGAGACTGTGGGTGGCGTCGGACGGCGCGCGCCACTGCGGAAACGAGCCAAGCGCTTATTATCGCGCATAATCGCGGACGCAGGAATTTGCGCGCCCGAGGCAGGAGCGGGAATGCGCCAGGAAGAAGGTTTGGACATAGAAGATGTCGGTGAACCGGTGAGCCTGTAGTTGTATTGCAGACATTATTGGTGAATCTAACGATGTAGGGCTTTGTTACTGGTGTTGTACTAATTGGAGAAATGTTTTTGGTATAGAGAGGGGTAAACGCAGTTTGTAATTACGTCAGGGAAGATGGGCTTCTTGTGATGAGTGTGTTGGTCATGATAATAATGGTGGCTATGACAGGAATGATAATGATGATGCTAGTCGTAGTTGTAATGGTAGAACTGAAGGAGATAACTGTCGTGTGAAATTGCTGTAATCATGATTTTCATATTACTTTCTGAGACGGTTATTATCATCTGCCTGAAGTGAACATTCCAATTAAAATATTTTTGTATTTGTATTGTTTTGGAAAATGTGTACTGTATGACTTTGATGAAATTAAATAAAAAATTATTGTTATGATGATAATAAGAGATGCTGATAATAGCTTCTCCAGCACAAATTGTAAGATTTTTGGGTTATATATGGTTGACGATAATTATGAAATATTTTGAATAATCAAAGTTATGACTACTAATTGGAGAATTAACAATGTGGACTTCGAGTTTTAAGAAGTTTAACACACAAATATCTTGTTTGATTTTGCATGTAATGTTTATCGACTTAGAATATAATATTTACAAAATTTGTACAATTTATATACAAATAAAAATTTGATGGATGTGGCGAATATACAAGTCCAGACCCGCACTTTGAAATGAGTTTGCAAAAGACACTTTTGTACGAGTTATGTAAATTCCTTTTTAATTTCTCGCCCTTATGAAGGTACTTTGTAAGAAGAGAAAGTTATGTAATCGTACACTAAAAGCCGCGAATTTTCGGCTCTTATATTACTTCGAACTCTTGAAAACTTACGCTTATCTAAGGATCATTCTCAATAACAGAGGCGGCAGCCATGTTGCCTCATGTCGCCTCAGTGTTTTGTTTTCTTTGCAATACTCCGTTGTTTATACCGGCATGACTTCTTTGTGGTACGCATGTAGCATAGGCTACTTTTTTGTAAGCGTACCGCAAAGGCACGTTTTCCAAAGAATAAATATTGAAGGTAAATTCTTATTTTCATGCATGAGTGCTCAAAAAAGGTTTTTAATATCAGGTAATCAAACTTTGCACTTATTAGCAAAATAATTACATCCGTTTTCTCAATATGGTTTTTCTCAATTTCCTTAACACAAGTTCATTTTAATACATCCTCCTGATGCCCAATCCACGTTACTATTTCTGGTGGACTATTCTTGAACATATTGTCAACTAGACATTATCCGCTCGTATCATCCATTGTTTTTGCCTTCCGAAAACGATATTAGTTATTCCCTTTTTTGTTTCAGTTCTCTCTTACTTATTTCACCCATCTCTTACTTACAGTTTTTTTCCCAACATTATTTCTCCTTCTTCACACCCTAGGCTGCGCTGACCTCTCTACCTATACTCCATAGCTTTATCTCCACTTCGTAGCTTTCTCGTGGGAACTAATTTTTCGCCATTGCTTCTCTTCTTACACAGTGCATACAAATGTGAATCTCGAATGAATGTTGCAATTGCCCTTTCACCGAAGGTAAACACTGAATCACTCCTTCACAGTATTCATTTTATTCCTACATGATCTGCATTACAATAAGAAATTACTCGCTTGTTGAACACTACTTTCTCTTCACAAAATTTAATAAAAGTCAATTGGCTGTCTTTCGAGCATAGAAACCTGTTCTGATGCCAACAATAATCTCCGTAAATTAACACAAGAATCTTCTTTTATAATGTACTTTGACATATTAGGCAACTGTAACAAATCTTTCATAATTCTTTAATAGCTCATAATGATTCCTTTTCTTTGTTGCCTTATAAACAAAACCAATAAAATTTTTACATGTTTGTTTCTTTAATTCTTTCAGAAACGTTTCGTTCAACGGTCTCTTAACCGTAAATACTGGATCGACGAAATGCATCGTTAAGTTTGAACGAAACAGAAGTGGCTTGTATACGAAAAATAGATTTGATTTTAAAAAATTGTCAAGTAATTATCATGCATCCAAGGAAATGAAAATTTGTATCATTGTTGTCCACAGTTATGGCATTTGAAATAAATCCAATTAAAAACTCAAAGTGCTAATTTTGATACATGAATATTGAAAAAGAAGCCTGAAGATGACAATGTATGAAAGTTGTCGAAACGTTTTTGTAAAAAACTAAATTTAAAAAATGTGAAAATTTCATTGGGTTTTGTATATAAGCCAACTAAGAAAAGGGATCAATGTGAGTTATTAAAGAATAATACATAAAGTTGGCCAAGAACAAAAACTTTAATAATTGTTGCTGCAAAGTAAAATAGTTTTTTATGTCACGAGTCCTTAAAGACTAATAGAGGACGAGTCACATTCAATGTTTTTTGTTATTTCTAGCTTATCGCTTATTCAAAATAAACTTTTATCCCTTTCATGAGTTAAGAAAAAAATTTCATTACTGTCGGTTTTGAGAAGCAAGGGTTGGTTTTACTGGATACTGTGTTTGTGATTAAACAGTTGAATGCAATCTGATTGAGAAAAAAATCCGGGAATTTAGAAGTATCAGCAGATATTTTCGTGCCAATTATATATTCTGGAGGAAGCAGACGATGCAAGATATAACTTGATGCCTTCTAAATCTGTAATCACTTATGAAAAAGCTTATGATTTATTTTGTAATTGACGAACGAAAAGGAATGTTCGAGGCATTAACGAAGACATTATGCTAGAATTTTTGAACGAACGATCAAAAACATTAAAGTCAACTAGTCTCTAGTCATACTTAAGTATGCTGAAAAAATGTATAAAAATACATGAGATATCTGAGTATCCACGTAAGTTATTCATTCTCTATAACTTGAAACAATAGTAAATACTGAAGACTAATTATTTTAAATTTATTTGAATATACTATTATAAAGATATTGAATATTTGAAGAAAAAATCTAAGCTAATTATAAGCCTAAAAAATCAAAAGAGCAAGTAACTAAGTTTTTACAGGAGACTGGCGATCACATATACCTGATTTCTAAGGTCAATCTTGTTTTTGGAGTATAACTGCCGGGGATAACTGCCAACTTGGCCGAGAACAATATACAAGTGGAAGGAACATACTACCGGGTTCATATTCCTCTGACAATTGTTTACATTCCCCAAAAATTGTGTTTTGTGTCAAAGTAATATTTATCCCAAGATTTACGAACACTGATAAAATCTAAAAACGAAAGTCCGCTAAAATATTTTTTATGGTTTATTTGTTCATTGCCGTTTGTTTACAAACCTGAAACAAAACACTTAATGGTATTCTTAATACCCTTACGGGCCATTCTGATTCTTTATGCCGTAGGGTCTTTTGAATACTTTATGGCCCGCTGTAATACCAACATAACACACAGAACTTACTTATAATTTCGATTTTTTAAACTTAAGATGCAAGCCAATACAATAAATAAATGGCATAATGCTCAAATAAATAAAATAATCGTATATAAATAAAATTATATATATATATATATGAATAAAATAATAAATTGTTATAAACCTTATTTTGCTGAATTGAAATGAAAATTGCAATTTTGGGATATTCCCGTGAATTTATAATTGCTATCAATCACTCCCATTTCACTGTTACGTATCACCTTTTTTAGAGAGAATTATATTCTTCTTCAGTAGCAGTACTGGTAGATATAAGATATATCGTATAAGGCACATCGGCTAACATCCTCGAAATGTTAATTTTTTGGTGTGATGACATATTTTAAATAACTTTTGACAATAGACGGTAATAACATAAAAATACCGTTTCATTAGAACAATTTACACTGTTATTCACACTGGTAAATCTCAAATACACCATAAACAGTTTCATATATTTCTCAAGATGTTAACGGAAACCACTGTTCGTAGCTTTGTTAACTTTTGCGGGAATTTCCGCAGGAACTTCATAATATTCTTTCATTTTGTACGAACAAATCAGTCCAATAACGATTATGCAATAGAAAGTAGATATACACACTGTTTTGTTTATCTGACATCATATTGACAAATGACTGTTCAATGCGTCTTTTCACTTTAGACGAAAGAAATATTACAAAATGTTTCAAATTCTCGTTTTATTCAGCAACGAACTAGTAAACAATAAAGTTTTGTATGCACCACGGGCATATCAAACTTTATTCAGGCGACTTCCAACCCCTCGGGCCAGAGGCCCTCGCGGTTGGAAGTCGCACTCGGGACAAAAACATCTGCTTAACACTCTTGATACATAAATAACTATAATGGACTCCCGAGCATTTTAATGGCCGTTGCTACGGACGCATTCTTAAAGCGTTATGTAGATGGATGGTTGCTAAGGAGCTAAGTGCGTGTTTACCAACGTAAATAACAAAAATTACTTTTTATATTTCATTCTTCATTTGTCTTCTACTACCAACCACAATTCGCATCTCCCTTCTTGTAGACGCTTCTTATAGCTCTACCTAAATGAGCTTCTCTTTCGCCTTTGTCTTTCTTTGCCGCTAGTTTTGTTCCCTCTAGGTTCCCATATGAGCCCGGCTGTCTCGCCTCCGGAGGGTAAGCAGCTTCTAACAAGCGGTGCTTACGCCGGTCGTGACAGTTTCTCCGGCCCGCCGCACAGCGCCGGGGCGTGCGGACAATGCGTACTTGGACTCCCAAGCACACCAGCTTCGGGGGCACAGTGCAAGGCAGCAAACCACTGGGTGGCCACTTCCGTACAAGGCCTCTAACAAGCAGGAAGTAAGTAAACAGTTCACGGACCCACACGAACAAACCACACTTGGCAAATCATTGTTTTAGGAGAGAAAACAGCTGGAAGGCAACTTCGAATGTTTCTAACAAACGTTTGCTTTGTGAGGGGGTACTCTCGAGATATGGAACAGAACATGCAGAAATGTATCGTATCTGAAGACCTAATGAAAAAGGGGGAGGGGGTATTTCCCTCTCCAGGAATAGCACACAGGATTTTGTGCCGATGATTTTCTATGAATGGTACAAGAAAGTTTCTCTACACTCTGCTAAGGGTTCTTAGAGGGTTGTATTCAGCAAGGATAATAATAACTTTGTGTTTCTTTATTTGAAAATGAATAAAATCTAAAGGAAGAACATTAATTCCCGCTTTCCTTTTCGTCGCAATATTTTATAACATTCCCCCTGAAAACTCTGAATTGCTGAGAATGTATTACTTTTAAGGTATTACAAATAAAGTCGCACCTCCACTATCAGCGGTAAAGATCTGCAAGAGGTCCACGGAAAATTGAAAACCTTTAATAATGAAATATTTTTATTGCTTCAAATATATTAATTAAGAAAAACTGTAAAAATATCATAAGTTATGATTTTCAACTTTGTACCACTTATGATCATTTATTTACAAATAAAATCGTTGTTTTACACTCGGCAACCGGACCGAGTGCAGCGGGGTGGAAGTTGCTTATAGGGCTGCAATGTAAATATTAAAGACATGATAGATATTTGAATGAATAAAATTAAGTAAGTTTCCAAAAACCATAAGGTTACATAAAAATGCTGTTTTTGTCCTGTTATTCATTGCATTTAGCTCTGTTCGTACAAAACGTTTAATGCATGAATTTGGAGTTGTTTTTTATAAAATCTGACTTATTAAATTAGCAATAGTTTACTCAAAACTACGCAAAAGTACTAATACTTTCAAACATTTAGCTTACATTAATTAACGAAATATTAATGGAGAATAAATTTCATTTGAAGAAGAAAAAAAACATATGCAATTATGCAGCTCAAAGAGAGTGTTCAACATTTCCAATTTTCGAATTTCCACATTTCCACAAATCGGACCTATGCCATTTCTATGAGATTATTTTACTGAACTCTTACGAGAAAAAATTAAGCCATTTTTGAGAAAATTTCGAATATGTTTCAGGAGATGTATGTAAAGTACCCTCAAATTTCAAAAATATATTTTCAAAATCGCAGGGCATTGAGTCGGACCATATTAATCCAGGAATATTCATTTTGAAAAAACAAAAAACTACAAAATAAGAGTTCAGGAGCTAATGTTTCTCACAGTCGGATTGACAGAGAGACAGACTCACAGACTGACAGACGTTGTGAAAATAACGTCAGGGATTTTTTGATATCAGGGAACCTCCAAACGTGTATTTGCTTTAAAATTTCAAAGTAGATTTAACCCAGTATTACATAACTTCCACATACATTACATGACCTCAATTGTAATGTGCATGGATACGTAAATGAGAAAGTAATAGTGATGAACACATATTTCGTCCATTATTAGATATCTTCTATTATAAAGTGCTTTATTCTGTAATAGTTTGTGGATGACGCAAGAGAGATAAGTTAGATTTCTAGATCTGCTGCACACTAATTTATTTGAATTTACTGAATGAATTAGTAATTGTTCTTCAAAAAGCAATGTGAAATGAAAAGGTTTTCGTCTGTTTTCCACAGGATGTTTTCTTTTAGAAATAAAGTTTTGAGAGAAATTAGAAACAAATAATCTATTAAACTTTACTAACCATTTATTTAACTACAAAAGCTTTTTTTCTTTTACTTATAAAAGTCTTTTCCTACAAACGAACTTGCAAAACAAGCTAAAAGTTATTGCGGCAGGTCAGTACCGACGAAAACCAGAACACACTGACATGCCAGATGCGACCAGAAAACTCGTTCTCAGGAACTCGGTCATGAGCCCGCTAAAACAACGAACAAAAAGAAACACGCATTACAGATCACAAAACATCCGCATTCGAAAGGTCACCCCAAACAACAACCACTAGTCATCCACCATAAGCATTTTCGATATTGCCATCGTCATCGCGAATGTCCATGACGAGCAAACGGCATCGTAAAGCAAGCATATCGAGACGTAAAAGAGTATGAATCGATAGTAGACTTCCGCCGGCGGGCGGGTTCGGGGAATCGGTCGGGGAAGTTAACGCGTAGAAAGTTCCGCGGTTCCGCGGGCGGTCCGCTGACCAACATCACCACCGCCACCGCTGCCACCGCCGCTGCATTTCCCACGGCGCCCCGGGCGCCGCGGCGTGCCGGCCGCGTGCCGACGCCACCATACGGAAGCGTGCGGGCACGCGAGGCAACGGCGGCGTCCAGCGCCAGGGTACGCGCTGTGGGAAGCCAGCGCACACCCGATCGAACCGTGGATTTTTAAGGGCGAAAAAAATCCTTCGTACGCTTTCCTTCGGAGGGGAAGAAAAGCCGGCTGTTCCGTGTAGTAGATTTACTGCATGTAAAAGATCCTCAAGTCTAAAAGAAGCCTCTGAGCTAAATTTAAATCGCCTGTTTTTAATCGCCCGAGAACCTCCGTTCTCCGCTTGGTGAAAGGAGCGTTGCGAAATTTGCGTGGTCAGATGGAAGAGTGGGCCTGATGGCCCGAGTCTCGCCACGCAAAATAAGGAATTTACTAAACTACACTACACACTGCGCCCCCTCGAAGGCTTTCGGGTGACAGTCGGTTATAGTTAGTTAATGCCTTATTTTACGTGGCGAGACTCGGGCCATCAGGCCCGCTCTTCCGTCTGACCACGCAAATTTCGCTACGCTCCTTTCACCTAGCGGAGAAAGAAGGTATTATCTCGGGCGAAGAAACAGGCGATTTGAATTTAGCTCAGAGGCGTCATTTAGGCTTGAGGATCTTTTACATGCAAGTAAATCTACTAACATGGGCCAGCCGGCTTTACTTCCCCTCCGCGGAAGGCGTACGAAGGATTTTTTTCGCCCTTAAAAATCCACGGCTTCGATCGGGTTTGAACCCGCGAACATGGGTATGACAGTCCGGCACGCTAACCGTCACACCATCGAATCGCAAATCGTCGGTGCCAGTTCAATACGAATAGGAAACAGGCTGAGGTGGCTTTAGGCATGATGTTGTGGCAGTCCCTCTGCCTCGGATGTCCCAGGGTTCCAGACCAGACAGAGGCACGATTTTTGAAACTAGCTAGAAAGATAGGTCGAAGTCAGCCGCTGAGTGGAGGAGAATTCCAACGGCTGGCTACTAAGATCGGTAGTTTTCTGCTTGTTTTTCGATCATCACCACGCGAATGCTGAAACAATGACCTAAGAAACAGGTCACGAACCGCGCGTGATCTTTCCTTCCAATTCCTTGTCACGTACTCACCCCTTACTTGCATACGGACTTAAATGCACTACGCTCGAGAGGCCAGCCACAAGCTTAAAGCCTCTCGACTGGAGCGGTGCCCAAATGGTGGAGGAAACCCCATAAACGGACGTTCTGGTCTCCGTTGGATCTCACTAACGGGAAAAGAACACCACAACCTCCTGCCATTTAAAATGTCCACTAAAGTTACGGCATTAATGACCACATCTTTTCACGTGCCCTGAAACACAAAAATCATCAAATATCAAACTTATATCATATGGCAGAGGTGAACCGTTGCTAATCCATGACGAGGGGAGAGAAATATACGCCTCTTTTACAATTAGTTACCAGGTGGTATTTCAATTATAGTATTAAACTAGTGGTGCTACAACAGAATATACTTTGTCACATTATTTATAAATTTGCCATTTTCTAAAATTTAGAGTCAACGAAAATAAGATCCACGTCATTATTTCAAGCATCTCTTCTTCTATCCATGGAAAATATTTGAAGAAAAAATAGGGAGCGGTTTCTGAGAAACATTTTTTTACTTTATTAATTTCAAGCCTAAATTAAGCGAAAACTACTAGTATTTTTTTCAAAAACTATTCATGTACTTTTTTAAAGAGTTATTTTTTTGTAACAGCTTTTGTAAAAGGCAAAAATCTTTATCTTCAGTTCTGTAGTTTTGAAATGTGAACTTTTTACACTTTTCGAAAACACAGAGAGTTTGCCCAAAATGGGACTAGCATCATACGAGTATTTTGTACTGCTCCTTAGTACATATGAGAAAAAAATTTAAAGAAAAATTTTGTGCATTGGAAAAAAACATTCAAAACATTTAAAAGATACCTATATTTCACGCAAAATTACGCGAAAGCTACTCTTATTTTTGAAAAATTGTCCATGACTTTATTTCAAGATGTCTCTTTCGGGAACAGATTTTATTAAGGAAAAATCTGTCTTCAATATTATAGTTGTAGGAAGACTTCAAACAATTGCACTTTTGCAAGTTTCCAAAAATCTGGGATTTTAACGAACCACCTGCACCATTCTGTTAATCCTCCTTTACGTTATCAGAGGACAAACTTTAATTAAAAAATGTGGTACCATTTTTGAGAAAGTTTTTGAGGATTATTGTAAAATATTCCTAAAAATGAAAATATCCGTTTGCAACTCCCACAGCTTTGAATTTGTTTAGATTGAGTGAGGAATATCCATTTTGGAGAAAATTGGCTCAACGGTTTTTAGTCTTGCGTCGACCGCGCACGGACGGACAGACAGCCGTTCCGCCGACAATAGATTTTTTCGATATCAAGGACCCACAAAACACATATTATGGCTATACCATGTGTTAAAAGAAGTAATATGTGTGTGTATATATATATATATATATATATATATATATATATATATATATCAGAATGTATCCACTTTTTCATTTACAGGGCCCAGCAATAAGAGTTTTCTGCCACAAATACGCAGTTTTCGGGCGCATAGTTACGTAACATTCTCTTCTTACAAAGTAAGTGCAAGAAAGTATAAGTATTATTCCGCTTAGAAGATTCACAATTCAACATATATTTTTGACAAAACTAAACTAAAATACATTTACAATGAGACGCGCCAACCATATAACCAATGAGACCACCAACTAACTGCAACCAATCGGACGCCACAGTGCTAGCTTACTCACTTTCTTCTGGGTTCAATTAAATGAGCCTTTAGGCAATAAGTCACTCGATCCGCTCTCCGTACGGAAGGCGAAGAAATCTGAAAGTTCCCAGTTCGTGCTAGATTGCACAAAAATAACCAGTTCTATTCATTTAGACAAAAATCAATTGAATTTATTCAACCATTTCCGTTATCGATTCAAAATGTAACCAGATTTTTAGAACGTTTTTGCCATGACCATATACAAGTGAATAATTTAGTTCGTACGCACTATGCCGTGAGCTCTCTTCCTCGACGGGGTAGATGGCGCCTCGCAGGATTCTTCCGACCTCCACTAACAACACCATCCGTCACCTGACCACAACCATAGGCTGACCAATAAACAATTTCTAGTTACTCTTCTCTCTTGCTCGCTGGTACCTTCTCATTTGCAGTACATCACCATTAACATAAAGTAAATTGAATCCTATCTCCGATTACACCCTGTTATTTGCGTCCCGAATGGGCGTCTATTCGCGACCAATTTTATTTGCGAAATTGTACTAAGTCTACCGTTGTAGCTGTCCTATTATTTCACCGACTGGATCTCTGATAAATTATTACTAAGTCCCTCACTCGATTCAGTTGAATTATTTCAGACATTAAAATTATTTCAACGTTGATCTATCTTCCACCTTTACCACTGGTGAAAAAAAAACATGTCTGAAGTATGTCCGTCCGAAATATTTTACAAGTCCGAAGTACTATCATACGCACCAATGAATCCGCTAGCAATCCTATCGCTTCGAAAATTGAAGCCGGAATGGCATTATGTTCGTCTGCTCAACCCTTGAATACTCGCCTTCATTGTTTTTCCATTGTTTCAGTCACTTTTTTTAATCATCTGGTTACGGCAGGCCCATCATAACAACCTGCATGAAAGAATGTTATTCTCCTTGCTATCCTTAGCAACTTAAACTGTTTATTCACATTGCTATGATGTATTGGAAATAAATTAACATTTTTAAGCTTTCATTTTCTCCGCACATTTGGTATATCACAACATATAACTTCGGTACACTATGTGTCTATCAACCGTGTATGATCGTTTAAATAGGAGCATGAATGTCGTGATTTTCACTTTCCAGCTACCTCTTTTGTGATCATGGCGTAACCTAGTGAGAGCGTCACCCATGTATTTACACCATAACTTAGAAGCCGTAAACGCGTGTTGCAGTGGTTAGACAATTTGTCCATTGGTATCATGATTACAATCCTGTTCTGAGAGCGAAGAAATTCAAGAGTGGAAAGTGTGTTTGAAACATAACTCACAAAGAAATCTCCTCATCTTTCTCATTCTATTACATACGCGTCATCACACTCGTGACAATCAACATCATGCTGCGGGATGTGCGTGTACACACCGCAAGTTGCTTTGAAGAGCGCTCAGCCGTAAACAAAGACAGCCATAAACAAAGAAACAAACAATAAAACACAGAGAAGACGAGAGAGATGCAATGACATAGAAATATTGAGACAGAGAAACAATGAAACATAGACACAATGAAAAACCGATACAATAAGGCAGAGAGAGAGACAGACAGAGAGGTGCTTTCCGATTCCGCAGGACATTTCCATGGACATGCCGCTTCCCCTCACACTACCACTGTGTCCTAATCACCATCATTCTCTTCATGATCATATTATAGCAGGTAAATCCTTATCTTACATTTTTTGACACTCAACTTTTGGAAAGCAGTGAGAGAGAGAAGACTTCTGTGGATTAGTGATTACTTCATCTTGAGACGATATTTTGAATTTTGGTCAACCGAAGAATCTATTTAGGAAAAATTACTTCTTGACTGATTTCCGAAATGTTATTCCGTTCCCCAGCATTCCTATTACGCACAACACTTATATCAATATCAATATTATCAGGCTTTCAGGAGAGGAACAAAATGCTGCAATCACACTTGCAACGGTAATATTTTTTGAGACTAAGTGTTGGTAAAATCAGGTGCAACACAACACCTGAGATACGAGGCACAGAGACATAAGGCACGATAAAGTGTAATGGCAAGATGGCGTTATTGTAGTTGGTCAATGCTGGTCGATGTGTATATCAGTCACCAAGGGTAAATATAACACATAAAGAGTGTTAAACACAATCTTTCAAGTTTTTCCCATTTTAAATTTTAATTTCAATCGTCTTTAAACATTTTAAAATAAATTTCTCCGTAAAATCAAAAGCACCTTTATGCGAAAAAACTACTTTCATTGCCATCATGGCAGTCAGTCTCTGACATCATTCTTAAAAGAATTAAATCACAACTAATTCCTACGTCACCCCTCGGCCCCAACTGTAACTAACGATCCACTAGGAATTATCATGGTTCCCGAAAATTACGACACCATACACTCAAGAAGTTCTTAAAATAATGATTTATCTCCGCATAACACCACTCTATCACTATCAACCAAATGATATCCTTCTTTAATGAATAAAAACTAGTGGTGCAACAGAATGGCACAGACTTTCCCGTATTAGTTTCCTATTTCCTTCGGGTCTTCGCTAGCTATTCGGAATTGCCACATACTCTTTCTTGCCAGCTGCCATCTATCACCGCCAAAAGTACATGTTCTTGTCATTTTATTAATTTTTCGGTTTCCTATTGGTAGAACAAAAATATTAATTTTAGAATATTAAAGAACACAAAAACCTAGCCGTGAATGGCAATTTTCGTTTAAGAGAAAATGGCATTTAGCGTTACTGAAAATGCGAAATTTGAAGCTCATTTTAACAGAAAATTTTTGAGTTTTCAAAATACTTAATTTGAAGTTATTTGAAGCACTTACACTCACAAATATATTAATGCTTACAAATTGCTGGTAATGTGCATATTAAAGATGTGAGAGAACTTTCAAAAAAATTACAATTATGTAATTTTTGAAAATACAAAAAATAACTCAAAATAAACTTTACGCTATACTAAAGAGTGTATTTAGCACTATCCGTTACAAAAGTTTGAAGAAAAAATTTGCGGCTACGTATGAGAAAATGGCGTTTGAGCGTTTCTGAAAATGCGAAATTTTGAGCTACTTTTCACAGAAAACGGTAGTGTTTTCGAGATACTTTACTTGACATTATTTAAATCACATGTACTCGTAAATATAATAATGTGAAAAAATCGCCGCTAATGTAAATATTATCGACGTGAGAAACATGTGAAAAATTTCCATTTTTTAATTTTTTTAAAAAACCAACCGATAGAACAATATGGATTTTATGTCATCTGATAGAGTACATTTACCACTATCCCTACCAAAAGTTTAACGAAAAAATTTGGAGCCGTTTTTGAGAAAATCTTGTTTTTGTAATTTTTTTAAATTGCACATATTGCACGCAATATATCAAAAAAATTGTTTGAAGGAAAAATCTGTATCTTCAGTTTTGTAGTTCCAGAAAGACGCCGTAAAAATTTTAAACTTTTATAATTTTCAAAAATTCAGAGTTAGTCGTTAAAATCGGATCTATGCCATGTTAAAAAGTGTATTTTACTGTATTCATACAAGAAATTTAAAGAAAAAAAAAGTTTGAGCCGTTTCTGAGAAAATTTTGAAAATTAACGGGGGGCTTCATATAAAGTACCCCCAAATTTTGAAGAATCTTTTTCAAAATCTCAAAGCTTCGACTAGAACCAAATCGACCGGGGAATAAACATTTTGGAAGAAATCGTACGTATGGTTTAGGCGCTAGCAGAGTTCAGAGACGGACGTTTTCCTTTCAATTACGTTTTCGGTATCAAGAACCTAAAAAACCAGGTTTCTGGCTACACCACATGTTAGGGGATTTTTTTCCTTAATTTAGCAACTGGTTTTATCGACTTTTTCGTTTTCACGGCCCGGCAATTAATCTTTTTCCACCGAAAAGTTGCCATTTTTTCGCGCAGCATTACATTACTTTTCCTATACTACGTATATCACTCTGTGTATACGTACGTATACGGGAAAGTAAAACGACAGGAAATTCGGTTAGCTTGGGGAAAAGAGAGGATAAGCGAAACACTGGTATATTCCAATAATAATAGCTTAAAATGAAGTGACATTTAATTTAAATCTTATTGTATTTAATGCTGGAAAGTTACCACAATATAACAGAGGGGATTAGTGTTTAAATACAATAGCAAGACTGACAGCATTGCATCGAAATGCTATAGGAACAATGGGAACAAAAAACGGTCAGAGAAAAAAATATTATTGACGGCAGAAAAACTGAAGATTGTTACGTACCGTGAGTGAATATAAAGATATGTGTTGAGGAAAGGAAGATAGATGACGGGACAAGAGATAGGCGTAGAAATCGCGGTAGATCGTAATGTTGCTGAACGTAGAAACGAACAGTTAGTGTAATTAATGGTCAATGTTTGCGAGAAGAATAAATATTTAACCAGATATTGGTCAGAGATGATAGGAACGGAACCTTAATTTGTTTGTGCGCATGAAAAAGAATGGTTGAAGTGGCAACCGAGAATAGATGTGTTCGTGTATACAGGACCACAACGGCCAACTGTGCTGAAGGAACACCTAAGGAAAGAAATACGTACTTAATAAATTACAGACAAATTTAATCTTAAATGTACAAGTCCAAAATTGTAATGGGGTGTTAAGATTATTATTAAATCAATTGATTAAAGAATGAACTAAAAATGGCCACTGTTATAAGATTTCAAATTTTAAAATAACATGGATTCAAACGTGTTTATTAAGAAATTTGTAAATTAGCGTAGGATTTGAGTTGCTTATATAATGTTTTGTTACGTAAATAAAATTGTTTATGAATTTAAAATCTAGGCAAAAAAAGTTCCAAAATTAATTCAAAGTAGTTAATTTTGCACTACTGTAAGAATTCAATTTGACGTGTTTTTATTTCAAAATATTGATATTCCTTGAGTTCAACGCACCAATATCAATTTTTCCTAATCTTAGTAAGTTTAACAGACAAATTGTAGTACGAGTGATAGATTTTCAGGCCGACGATTTCAAGTTACTTAAAGAAGCCGTAAGAACGTGTAAGAATATTGAACACGACGCACAGTGGGGCAGGAGACGGTAAAACATGAGAAAAATTCAAAAATCAAAAGTCGACCGATTCATGTTTACTGATTGTTGCTGCGTACAGGATGGAGTACTCTATCTCAAACATGCAAGGACTTGTTCCCTGGCGTGTTTTTATACGAGTTTTGCATCGGAAAATCTGGTCATTCGGTAAGTTTACGACGGGCGCGCTGGATGTGTGCTAGTGTTTTTGAGTTTGTATAATGTAAACGCGAAGGAATTTTGGAACTAAATTAACATGGCTGATACATCAAAAGCTAATTAAAAGTTTATCGTCATAATATTGCGAATATTTAGTGCCTGTTCGCTTATATATTATAATTTCGCCTGTTCGCTTATATATAAAAATATATTTGTCAACCTTTGGCAAAATTGCACGAAATGCATGAATTGATAAAGATTTAGTTACCTTCCAAATGCGTCCAAGCAAAAATTTTTGTTGCATTAAATTGTGAATACATTCTACTTGAAGTATTTAATGAGAAATTTTGCCCGTTTTTGCCCCTTTCGAAAAAAAATATTTTTTTCTAAGTTCGTGCGTTGTTCTTTTTCAGTATCTCCGAAAGCGACGTTATACATATCTCGAATGAACATAGTTTTAGGAAGGGAAATAGGGTACAAGAATATTCAAAAATAGGTTTGTTTCTTGAAAGAACACATTAGAGTAACAATTAATTGTCCCAAAACCTCTGAAAATGAATACAATCATTTAGTTCCCAATATAAGCAGAAATGGTCCGAACAGAACGTACGATAGATTTATTAATATAAATGAAAGATGGCTTCAGACATCATTATGCTTTCCTATATATAAAGACAGTGTCAGTGAAGCATATATCTCTGGTTCCAGTATCTTTCTGTCTTCTATCATCCCGCTGCAGTTGCTAACAAGACATTCCGAAGACAAAACTTTGGCAAAACCCATGCCCATCGTTTACTACACATTGCAGACCAATCAGAATGCAGTTGAAACCAGAGAGTGCGGAGCTTTCAGCTGAGAAAACATACAAAGACAGTCAGATCTCTAACCCTCTATGATCAATCTGATGTGTAAGAATATTATTTTAAGGCACTGTTTAATATTTGCTATGATTGACGAGAAGATTTGTAATGCTCTGACTGACACCAAATTCACACAAATGCTATTTATGTTGAGAGACTTCTAAACAATTCGATGATATCGAAAAATGTCTAAATATGGAAATTCACTCCCCAGATTTGGAATTTGGTATTTCAGTACTGCACACTTGGATTCGATGCTTTGAGTGCCTGCTGCATATATCCTACAAAATTCCACTTAAATCATAGCAGGCGAGGAGAAACCAAGATGATAGTCTGAAGATACGAAAAATACAGAAAGAATTCCAAGAAAATATGAATTTATGAGTGGACAGACCAAAGCCGAGATTTAGCAATTCTACTGATAGTAATACTGCAAGATCGTTTTTTGAAAATCCTGAGATATCGGCATGTGTAACAGGTCTTGATCGTGAACTAATAGAACGAATTCGCATAGTGACCATTTGAAGTGGGTTTCGTATTAAGAAAAGTTCCAAACGTTTTGTGTTAATTTGTGTTAATATATGTGGAAAAATACCCTTGGTACTGTATGTCGCCAACAGTACACAAACTACTTATTCATTGTCCAGCAGTGTTGGCGAAATCTTTACTACCTATTGGTCAGTTATCTGAAGAGACACGTAATAAGGAAATTAATAAATTCAGGGAAGACTTTTCTCGTAAGTGTGCCATAGACAAAACCAATAAAGACATTTTTTTACCGACTTCTGGTGTTATCTGACCCTGTTATCATAAGCTTTAGACCACTTCCTGCAAAGAAAATTGAAGAACTTACGATAGAAGTTTTAAATATGATGTTGCTTGGAAAAGCACAATGTGAAACAGAAGATAATGATACTGCTGAGTCTTCAGATTCATTATAATGATGAGAACTAGGTCATACAATGACGATACACACAGATAAAGGCAATCATTAAGAGTAACCTTTTCTTCATTAACAGACATTGTATCTGCAAGTTTTGAAACAAGGTTTTTATAACACACTGTAATTTGAAATTAACGAATAATGTTATATTTTGCTTTATTTATGTTATTTAACATCTTTTGTTATCAACTCAGTCCATTACTGCTCTTCTGTTCACTTAAAATATTTATTCTCAACTTTGGAGGCCTCCTGCCCCACTGTGCGACGTAGTGAGTATTATTGAAAGTAAAAGCTGAGAGTAAACTGAGCTAGCCAAAATAATAATTATCCGAATGTGTAGTGTTATGTTTAATGCTATATATACTGTGACCGTACTTACCTTTATCGGTCTCTCGGGATGCACATATCATAAAATTTTGATTCATTAGGGTACAGGAAGTCTTTTAGGGGGATACTTTAACCAGCATGTCTGAATTCGATGAATCTATTATTACACAGACAGGATTTATTAAGAATAACAATTTACATTAATAACACAATTTACATTACTGGAATTATCGCAGGTCATTAATGAATACTAATTAAACGATTTACATTATATGTCTCTGATTGTTCCTATTGTTTTACATTTCTTATTCCCGTTCATGATACTTCCATCTCTCTGAAACTACATGCCTTCCGCTCTCATCACAGACACTGTTGCTTTTCTTTATTACTCCGATGAGCATCCTGAACCGGCATATCCCATATCCGACCCCCATCCATTCTTATTCATAACTATTGTTACTTATCTGAGCCTTCCACTATTGCTGCGTCCCGTGCGATGCGACGCCACGTGCCGTCACCCGAAGCCGCTGCCGCGAGGTGGCCTTGGCGCCGCCGTTGCTCTGCGTCTGCACACATGTCGCTAACACGACTGGCCCAATTGTAATTATCTATTTTGTTGGATTAATCGCGGACCCGAATAGCAGGATATCTAATAAAATATCGAAAAACGGCGTTACATGGCGCTGAAGAGTAAAAAACTTAATATTCATGTCAAACGCAACCCGCTACACTCGATAGGATTTTCGAATCTATATCATTAAATAACTCCTAGGTGAAGCGTTCTAGGACCTTAGAAACTAAGATTTTGAGGCAGAAGGCCTAAGACCTCAAAGAAATATTTTTCACGCCGTATTCTACAGGACGAGATCTTTTTTGAACATTCTATTACATATAGGCCAGTCCGGCGCTTCTCAATATTATTCCACTTGCTCAAAGGCGTGAAGAATCTAAGCAAATAAAATAAAGTCGGATTAATTAAAACATTTATAACTGAAGAACGAGTGGACCAATTTTAATTATCTCCAATTTGTTGGATTCATCTTTGCCATGAATAGCAGAGTAACTACTAAAATATCGGAAAAATTCAGGAAAAAATAAAATAGAAAATTAAACTAATACATAAAAATCAATGTTTGTTGGTTCGTACTTAATGCAATGCCGTATCGTGCATCCGATTGCGATAAAATTGTGTCAATTTATTGCTTGCACTTGCAGGAAGAACATAGAAATCGTTATTGTAACTCCACTAGATGGAACTACAGTACATGGTAGCACTTCAGTCATATGCAATTCCCCACTCATGTGAGCTTCATTGTTGCTGGGCGTTGCCGTGTGCTTTAGGGCGAGGTAGAGGAGAACACGAGCAACAAGTTGATGAGAGGAGAGGGAAAAACACAGAGAGGAATGAGAAAGGGAAAGGGAGAGGGAAAATAGAGAGAGGGGGAAAGAGATGGAAAATAGGGAGCAGGAAAAGAGAGAGAGGGAAAATAGTCTGAGAGTGGGGGAAGAAGAGACACAGAGGGGAAAAAGAGACACAGACGGGGAAAAGAGAGACAGATGGAAAAAGAGTGACAGGGTGGGGAAATGAGAGACAGGGTGGGGAAAATGAGAGACAGGGAGGGGAGAAAGTCAGGAGAAAAAAGAGAGAAGGGGAGAGAGACAGAAAAAAGAGAGAGGGAAAAGAGTTGGGAAGGAAAGAGAGAGGCGAGAGCAATATTTCCTCAATTATTTCCTCTGCGGAAGCAAAGTGCCGGAAACCAGCTATTTGTTAATAAATCTTTGATTTATTTTTTTGCGACAAGGCTCATAGTTTGTAGTCAGTTGCCATCATTTAAAAAAATAATTAAGAACTTCCAAAAATCGCGAGTAGGAACAGACAGTACATCGCACACAGCAAGATGAGATCCAACGTGTTGTATGTCGATACCTACAAACAAGATGGTAATCAAATCAACATAATAAGTAATAAGTAAATTTATGAGCAGAGCAGGATAAATCAATTACGTAAATATTTATAGAAAATAGTTCAAGTTGGTGTAAAAAGTAATGGATAATAATCAAGTGAATTTCAATGGCGTGCCCAGAAGGAATTAGTAATTAAATATTGATAAAGAAGCATTACCAAAATATATTACAATGGGTGCCCAAGACGAGGTTTGAGCCAGAGTATTTATGGAGTTCATTACTTTGCCGTATACGCACTTATACACGGAGTGATATACGTAGTGAAGGGAAAGTTATGAAACGCTGCGCGAAAAAACGGCCAATTTTCGCCAAAAAAAAATTCGTTGCCGGGCCGTGATAACGAAAAAGTGGATAAGTCCAGTTGCTAAATTAAGAAAAAAATCCCCTACCACGTGGTGTAGCCAGAACCCCTCTTTTGTGCGTCCTTGATACAGAAAAACCAATTGGAAGGAAAACGTCCGTCTGTCCGTCCGTCCCTCTGTCCGTCCGTCTGTGAACACTGCTAGCGCCTAAACCATACGTACGGTTTCTTCCAAAATGGATATTGCCCGGTCTATCTGGTTCGAGTCAAAGCTTTGAGATTTTGAAAAAGATTCTATAAAATTTGGGGGTACTTTACATAAAGGCCCTCCGACATTTTCAAAATTTTCTCAAAAACGACTCAATTATTTTCTTTAAATTTCTTGTAAGAACAGAGTAAAATGCAGTTATTAAGATGGCGTAGGTCCGATTATCACGGTTAACACTGGATTTTCGAAAATTGCAAAAGTTTGAATTTTATTCGGCGTCTTTCTCCAACTACAAAATTGCAGATAGAGATTTTTCCTTCAAATAAAATTTGTTCTTAATAGTGAGTTTCTTCTTTAAGGATATGTACATTTATTTGAAAATTTCAGTAGTTTTCGGGTAATATTGCGTGCAATATGTGCACTTTAAGAAAAATTACAAAAAACAAGATTTTCTCAAAAACTGCTCCAAATTTTTTCTTTCAACTTTTGGTAGGGTTAGTGGTAAATGTACTCTATCAGATGACATAAAAGTCATATTGCTCTGTTCTTTTAGTTTTTCAAAAATTGGAAAAATAATTTTTTTTACTTGTCTCTCACGTCGTTAATATTTACACTGGCGGCGATTTTTTCACATTATTACATTTACGAGTACATGTGATTTAAATAATGTCAGGTAAAGTTTCCCGGAAACAGAACCGTTTTCTGTGAAAAGTAGCTCAAAAGTCCGCATTTTCAGAAACGCTCAAACGCGATTTTCTCATATGCGTACTTAAATTGTAAAGTTCGATAGCGAGAATTTGTGCAACTGGAAAGGGCGAATTTCAAGGTAATATCGATAGTGGTGTTAATACTGAAGCCGAATCAAATGTAGTTACGGAAATTAAACTCACCCAAGAATTAGTGGGAGTAGTGCAACCTGAACAGGAATTGCAGAAACTACCAGAAAGGTAGGTGGCGAATAATTTAATATTAAATTAGCTCTTAGAAAAATTGGAAAAAGTAGAGAGTACAAATGCAGAAATGAATGAAAGTTTGAACAGTTTGGCAATAAATTTGAACTGTTAGAAAGTGTGAACATGGAATTGAAAAACAGTATCGACAATGAACTAGAAAGTACGGAGGCAAAAATACGGAATTAATTTGAAAATAAATTTACGCAGTTAGAGGATAACATGTAGCGCAATTTGCATATTACGACAGAGTTGCGGGGAAATGTCGCAAATGCGCGCTGATATGGGAAAAAAAATTAATGGTATGCCAGTTAAACGTGACACATTTATTTAGAAAACGAAAACCACGAAAAAAGAGCTGAAAGAATTATTGTATTTGATAACGTTAATTCTGATATTGCAGAAATACAAAATTGCCACACACTATTTCAACTGCCATCTATAACCGTCCAAAACACATGTTTTAGATAGTTTCTTAATTTTTCAGTTTCCTAATAGTAGTACGGAAATTTTACTTTAAGAATAATAAAGAACAGTAAAACCTCGTCCTAAATCTCAATTTTCTGTGAAAAATTTGCAATACTTTTTAAGAAAATGACGTTTTCTTCCGTAAACTTCCCATCCTATTAAACGTCCTTATAGTGTAATTAGCACTATCCGTTCTAGAAGTTTGAAGAAAAAATTTAAAGCCATTTATGAGAAAATTGGGTTTCATTTTTGAATATTTTGTTTAAAACTAGAGCAGTATGGCGTTTCTGTCATCTCGTAAAGTACAGTAGGCACTATCCCTACCAAAGTTTAAAGAAAAAAATTGGAGCTGTTTTTGAGAAAATCTTGTTTTTGTTATTTTTTTTAATTGAACATATTACACGCAATATTGTACGAAAACTACAAATTTTTTAAATGTACATAAATTAATGGAAAAAAACTCACCAAGGAGAACAATTTTTTTGAAGGAAAGAGCTCTAACTTCAATTTTGTAGTTGTAGTAAAATGCCGAAAAAATTCACACTTTTGCTATTTTCGAAAATTCAGAGTTAACCACGGAAATCGGACCTATGTCACCGTTATATATGTATTCTACTCTATTTTTACAAGAAATATAAAGAAAAAAATTTAGTGTCGTTTATGAGAAAATATTGAAAATGTCCGAGCAGCTTCAAGTAAAGTACCCCCGAAATTAATGAATGTTCTTCAAAATCTCAGAGCTTTGACTCAGGCCAGATTGACAGGGGTTTCCTCAATTTGGACAAAATCTTACTCGTAGTTTAGGCGCTAGTTTTGTTCACAAACACCACACACACGGACGGATGGATAGACGAAGAGAAGGACAGACGGACGGACGTTCAAAAAAAAAACAAACAATTTTTCGGTATTAGGGGACCCCAAAACGTGTATTTCCGTTTAAACTGCGAAATCGATTTTCAGCAGAATTACAAAACTTCCTTACACTACGTACATAACTTCGTATATACATATGTATACAGGAAAGTAAAACTAGTGGTCCTACAGAGTGGCACAGACTTCCCTATTAGTTTTCTATTTCCTTTGGTCTCGGCTAACTATTCGGACTTGCCACATACTCTTGCCAGCTGCCGCCCAAAGTATACTTTTGCCATTTTCTTAATTTTTCGGTTTCCTAATAGTAGAACGGAAAAATTATTTGAAGAATACTAACGAACAGTAAAACGTTCTAAATGGCTATTTTCATTGAAAAATTTGGACTACTCGACGGACTGCTATTTCTACGTTTACCAATGTTGCTGGTATCAAGCAAGACCAAGACCATTCAATATGGCAAACTCCCTTCAGTTTTAAGGCCTGTTCGACACAGCAATGACCGTCCGATTTCAGCTACACCGGACAATTAGAATTTAAATTCCGAAAACTATGGCGATGTATATTTAAACATAAGGGTTGAAAAGGACAGCACTGAAAATCCAGATTTTGGCGGAACGTCTACTGAACATAATCAATCAGAAGGAATTCATCGATCTAGTTCATGATCTGAACTTGTAAAGAAACAGACATAATTGTTGGTGTCTCTATTAAAGGGTTGGAACTTCTTTCAGAAGGAACCATGATTACTGCATATCTTTGACGGGAAAGAGACTTCCGATGCCTGTTCTCCGAAGAAGGTAGTCTAGTTTATTGTACTGATGCTGATACATTGTTGGGTGAGTTAGGAGACCGTCATGATCCTAGGGAATGGAAGTTGTTTCCAGATTCCTCGAAAATCAGTTTAAAAGATGTGCTTATTCCTATTGAAAATGATAAACCAGCAATTTCTCTTGCCAATGCAGCCCCATATGAAACAGACTAATGGCATCATGAAACTGTTATTATCAAAGATATAATACCAACAACATTTGTGGAATGTATGTGGCGATTTGAAAGAATTGCAATTTTATTTCTCCAACAAGGATGTACTAAATTGTGCTTTTTTCTACGCGAATGGGAGAGCAGAAATCGCAAAAATCATTTTGTGAAGTGGCACTTACCTCAACGATATCTGACACCTAGAAAAAAGAATGTAACTTCGCAACCACTTTTAAATCCGGCACATGTATACATTTACCTCTTGCAATCAAACCCAGATTGATACAAAAGTTGTGACGGCAATTAGTAAAATTGGGCCAAATTTCCTATACTGAAAGAACAAATTCTCAAGGACCAGCGAAGTGCAAATAAGGGAGGGTATATTTCTAGGCCCACACATAAAAGAACTAATGAAATATCATAGCTTTGAGGCATATTTGAATGATATAGAAAAAGCTGCATGGACGTCGCTTCAAAAGATCCCAAATTAATTCCTTGCTAACACAAAAGATGATAACTATAAAGAACTAGTGTCCCAACCCCTTCACTATTATAAAGCTCTGGAATGAAACGTGCTCCTTAAAATATATTTTCTGTATTCACACTTAGACAACTTTTCTGAAAATCACAGCGCTGTGAGAGACTCCACAAAGGCATTGCTACAACGGAAAAACATCACCAAAAAATGAATCGAGGTATGCTTGCAGAATTTTTCTGGTCATTAAAAAATGATGTTTCTCAAGCAAAATACAGTGAACAATTCTTAAAAACTACATTTTATTTAGATTATTATATGTTATTAAAGTGAGTAAAACCAATTACTTTATGGTATTTAATGTGCTTATTACAAAGAAACCTTGCTCATTACAAATAAATGCTTTGCAAATTTGAAATGAGAATACCATATGCCAGAAGAAACAGTCCTTTATTTACATTTAACAGACAAAATGTTAAATTGTATCGACCAGTGTAATTTGTAGTCTGTTATCATCAATTAAGAAAAAAATAACAGAATATTCAGAAATCGCGAGTTTGTACAGAGCGCACGTCCGCATACAGCAAGGCAAGATTTAGCATGTTATATGTCGATACCTACAAACAAGATGGTATAAAAATCAACTAAACTAAATACTAAATATTTAATTATAAAGTAAATCTATAAGCAGAGCAAATCAATTACGTAAATATTTATAACAGTAGTTTACGTCGGTATAAAAATTTATAGATAATTTATTATCAAATTAATTTTAACAGTGTGTTCAAGTGGCAAATAGTAATTATTAATAAAGAAACATTACCGAAATATATTACAATTTATATTCTTAAACCTTGTCAAAAAATGTCTTATGGCTGACCAGATAATAAAAAAAAATTGAAAATATCACCACTATCATCTTATCTCAAGTAAATGGCAGTGCTGTAAATTAAAGTACACTAGACTGATAGTGAACGAAAGATCTACTGCAAAAAATGTATGGGCATTATCGCCAAATGTCTACGACTTCGTCAACCCTTCAAGCGTGGTATTTCGCAGCTCGGTATTGCGATATTTTGCATGTTCCTATATTACAACACACAAGCACTTATTTATCCAATGGCAATGCTGCGTTAAAGGATTCATTTTACTATTACGTACGTATAGTATAGCCCTGGTAACGAAAACGTGGATAAATCCAGCTGCTAACTTCAGAAAAAAATCTCCTAACATGTGGTGCAGCCAGAATCCCTCTTTTGTGGGTTCTTGACAGCGAAAAAACCAAAATTGAAAACAAAACGTCTGACCGTCTCTGAACAACGCTAGCAACTAAACCGTTCAGCGGATTTTCTCCAAAATTGATAGTCCGTAATCGATCTAACTGATCTCGTGGCCCCTTGAATTTGAAACCGATATTTTAATTTTGGGGGCTACTTTACATGAAGCCCCTGGGACATTTTCAAAATTTTCAAAATAATGGCGCCAACAATTTTGACAAAATTTTGTTGTTGGATAGCCTGAAGTCATTTAAGAGAATGGCGTAGGTCTCATGTAGGTTGAAAACTCTGATATCTCGAAAATTGAAAAATTCAAAATTGTTTCGGCAGCTTCCTACAACTACCATTATGAAGATACGTTTTTTTCTTAAAGAAATATGTTCATAAAAAATTGGTCATCAAATAACGTCATGTTCAACTTTTCAAAAACAGAATTTTTTGCAAAACTTTGTGGGAAATATAGACATTTTTTTCATTTTCTTTAAACCATTTTTTCTTAAAAAAGCACATTTTTTTATTAAATTGGGACATGAGATAGCATAAAGAAAGCTTAAGGGAATGGCGCAGGTCTGATGTTCCTTAAAATGCCTGATTTTGCAATAATTTAAAAACATTAAAAAAATTTCGGCGTCGTTTTACAACAACAATTATGAAGATACAATTGTTTCTCTTAATAAAATATGCTCATCAAAAACAGATCTTCAAATAATGTCATGTTAATTTTTTTTAAATATGAGTATTTTTTCTATAATTTCGTGACAAACATAATAGCTCGCTGGAAATTTACTGCGCTTCAGGTAGCTGGATGCGTCGTAAATTAGAATATGCAATTTTGTATATTATTTCTTTGTTTATTTCTTACATTGGACGTTTTGTTATACATTTACACATTAATCTTTTAAAAATTATTTATTTTGGAATAAAAATTAATAGCTTTGATGAGAGTATCGACAACGCAGGGAATGGAACAATGGAATTCCGTTTCGCGGTCGCGAATTTCTGTGAATTACGTGTCATTGAGTTGATGCAGCTGTATGAACAGGAGTTATAATTGTCAAATTTATGTTGATATTTGCATGAAAATATTTAGTTTTTGCACCAAACGTACCATTTGTAGTGAGTAGAATATTTCCACATGGTTTTAGAATACTCTTCTCTAATCATGGCCCTATGAAATGCATTTCTATATTGTCCGGGGTATCAGACTTCTTTTTCCAACACAAGTATACAAAACTTTTGTATAATATTTTTATGCAGTTTTAGAATTCACATAGTTCTGACAACACTGTGATGGAAACTGAGTTCTTGGATGAATTGGACGCATTCAAATAATAGCTAACATATTAAGAGCGCAGAAAGTGCAATATTTCAGTACTAAGTATCTGTATCTAATAACGCGGGAAAGTATGTGCTGTTGTAGTACCACTGGTTTACATACACATTGTTTCCTCCTCAATAACTTTGACGCAGAGTAAATTTAGTTTATTTAAAGACATGGAAACATGTCTGATTGAACATCCACGAACACATTGGAAAAATATTGTTTCGCAGCCGGATTCAGGATTTCAGAAAAAAAGTTTGAGAAACTCGTAAATTTTCTTATCCAAACACAAACATAAGATGGTATAACATATGCAAGTATTCTAGTAAAGACAGAACTATTAAATAAGCGATTCAACAATATTTCCTTCCTCGTCCTCTGCTCTCCGGCATCACGACCAAAACGCGTCACGCCATGACTAGGTCGACGTCCACGTGATTTGATCAGAACTTGGATGTTTATAGATCTTGTAGGAGGAGAAAAACAATTTTTTTCATCGTTCTCGAGAAAGTTTCGTTAATCCTCGAGAGAAATTTTTCGAGATCGAACTATTGACCAGTCCAAGGCCCAGGTCGGGAACCTTCCTCGTCGTTTAGACGGGATCAAAAAACGGAACCTGTCCAATGCGGAGCAATCTCGACAGCGGCGGCGCGGCGCCCGGGCTGATCGGCGGCGCCCGGAAGCGATCCGGAGGTGTTGGCCTCCGCATACCGAATGCCTCGACAGCGCTTTCACGACAATGTGCGATAGAGCCGCACCTGGCCGCCGCCAACCGCCCAGACGTCTCCCTGCTTCGGAACCTTTCTTTATTAACTCTACCAACAGCAAGGTATAAATGCCCTCGTGCCTTGCCATAAAGAGGGAAGTTCTAGGCGTCGTTTAATGATTTTTGTGATTTTATTGATGTTTTTTGACAATGCAGATGAAATAATAAGTTTTTGTAATAATAATATATATGTTCATTGACTTCAACAAATAGCATTATTCAATTTCTGGCTCTGTGTATATGAAAAATATAAACTTAGTGATAACAATATTTGTATTTAATGACATTTTAAACTAAAAAAGGCCGATATATCATCATACTCGTCAAAAAAAACCTGTTTTTAACCTTAAACATTCTGAATGTGTTTTGAATATTCAGTTTTTGAGTGAGAATTCTCTAATATTTTTATCCGTTTCCTAAGAAGTTATAATAACTCACTTGAAAATGAACACTTCTGATAAATTGCATCCTATTTTTATCAAAAGAACATCGAAAACAATAATTTTCAGCTTTCTAAGAAAACTGAAACCGTCAAAAAATAAGCAATGAAAAGGTTGTTAGATCCAAACACTTGACACATGTTTTTCTAAGTAAGGCAACACGTTAAATCCGAATCTGAAGCCAAAATTGCACCAACCTCCAGTTTTTTTAAATCGCAAAAAACGACCGTGACATGGTTTTTTTTTTTTGTTTTTGTTTTCGGTGGTTGTTAGACTGAAAGATTTGACACATAGGTGTAGGAATGGTAGGGTTAGCTCATGTTTTGACACATATTGTTTTGAAAAGTCATTCAGTGTTAGACCATGTAAACAGTGAATTACCAACATTAACGCAGCTTTAAATCAGAAACCGAAAATTGTGTTATATGTGTGAGAAAGATAATGTTCGTAAAAAATAATACAAAATGACAAGGGAAAATAATTTTAAGGAGAACATAAAACTATAGAAAGTATTGTTTGGGGATCCTCTGCAGTAAACGTAACAAAACATGCAAGCTTAGCAACGACGAAAACACTTTTCTTCATGTGAAAACTTTAAAAGTGAGCTCTCATAATAATGTTTTACTAAGTGGAATAAACTGACTATATGATTTACACATATTAACATCATGAGCGATGGAATTTTATTATTGCGTCAACATGTATACAAACATTATAATCCTAGCTTTCAGTTAACTTTCATTGTTGTTTCTTCCAATTAGAACGTTGACTTTAGGTCAACCCTGTTAATATTTCATTGCTTAACTTCGTTTCTTTACGACTGCCAATAACAATGCAGAGTTTTCCCCTTACATTAAACATCATGCGCGATGGAATTTCATTTTTGCGTCAACATGTATGCAAACATTCTAATCCTAGCTTTCAGTTAACTTTCAGGATTGTTTCTTCCAATCAGAACGTTGACTTTAGGTCAACCCTGTTAGTATTTCATTCCTTAACTCCGTTCCTTTACGACTTGAACCTCTGAATCCGGAAGTAACCCAGAGGCCGCCCTCCACATATGGCAAGCTTAAGCGCGCTTTCTCGGCTCTAGGAGTTGCGATGATACAGTAGCGAATACTGCCGGTTGGCATGCGCGATGACCTCTGGCTGCTTCGAAAGCTCCCTACCCGATCGCTGCCTGGGGCTCGTTCCTAATCGAATTACCAGGAGGAAGCGGTCGGTTTCGCCCCGGGCACCCACAAGGCATCGCGGCGTAGATATCTTGCTCCGAACGGCGCGCCGCGGCGTCTCACCACGTGGAAAGCACTCTGCAACGGCTTATGCGGCTATTGCGTGACTGCAACGCAGGGGGAGGGGGTTGAACACCTCTCGGCGGATATGAGGAACTCGGTAGTTGCAGCCTCTGTCTGGAGAGAATTCTAGAGGCTGGATGCTCTGATGGGTAGTTTTTCGTGGTTTTCCCCGATTAGTGCTAGGCGAATGCCGGATGCGATCTATTCTTCCTACTTTTCCTAGCCCCTCTCCTTTGTTACACCTAAATGCAATACTCCGAGAAAAGAGCTCAGGGCATAGCGCGCTGACTTTCGCATTCAGGAGGCCCGGGTTCAATTCCCATGCCGGCCATCCTCACTGGGGTTTTCGAAGTGATCCTCGGTCTTCCAGGCGACTGTAGAGGTGGATCTACTGAAAGGCCGCGGCTCCAAAACCCGCGTCGCTGGCAGAATTCGTTAATTACATGAAGTCACAAATGTTAAGTGAATTCGAGACATCGTGGGTTGCTGGTTGGGCGACCGACCAGGAACCCCGTGATCTAATGACGTCGATGCCAATTGCCTTTTACGGGGCTTATAATGGATAAATACAAATGCATACAATACATTACCAAACTTTTCGGAATAGTCGGAAGCTTGTACCAGCTGGGGCGGTACCTGCATGGGACAAACCACGGAAGCCGACATGTATGTCGGCGTCTCACCATCTAGAGGGAGGAACGTCGTCATCTCCCTAATAAAACATACACTACACTTACGGGTCTAATAACCACAGAAGTTGTCGAGCCCAGAAACAGTGATCAATTCTGAGTTCATTCGGGACCTTATAGGTTGTCCCGGCTGGGAACCTGCCGTAAACCCTGTGATCTAACGGCGCCGAAGCCAATTGCCTTTTACGGGGCTTATAATGGATAAATACAAATTCACACACTACATTACCAAACTTTTTCTGGATACCAGTACGGAGCTTGTACCGGTGTTTCAGTGAAAACATCTGAAACGAAACTCCATTCACAACGCTCGACCCCCCCCCCTCCCGTGAGCTTGCGTGACAGCGGTGTGATGGAGCGGAAGGCACGGTAAGCAGGGGACGGACGGAGGCAGGCGGCGGATGTGCGGAACGCGGTAGCACCGAGGTGCCCGCGGTGAGGACATGTGATGGCTTTTTGCGTGGGGTGGCACGCGGAAATTGAAATGTACGGGAGGTGAAACACCGCGCAACAAGTAGGTCATCTCTCGAGCAACTCGTACTTCGCACTTTGAAACTGTGGGTATTATATGTGCTGGTTGTACGTGTTTACGAGTGTTTTTTTTTTGGGGTATTCCTTGATTTCCGTTACCTATCTAATTTTCTTCTTTCGATACCTATTATAATAAGGATGATGCTCATAATTTTCTGTTGTTGGGGATGATTAATGCTTTATTGTTTTTAGGCTGACTTGGATACTATTCTGAATCCCTGGAATGGAATTTTACTGCATTAAGCGTAGCGAATGGTGTTTGATTTTAGCTGTTTGATAGATAGAACTTGAAAGTCGTGTTTATGAAATCATATTGATATTATGTTACGTGTCGTCCTCAAAATCTTTTAATGCGTCACAGGATAAACTATCGATAGTCTATAATAAATAATAACACAAAGACTGGTCTCTTAAAAATTCACACGCCTGTTCTTTGTACTGAATCACTTCATGAAACCTGAACCCATCGTAACAAGGTGCACAAAATTATGAAGGTCTCCATTCCTCGTTTCCTTCGGTTCGATAAAGGTTACGTTTTTGCTCTCCTTATTGAAACAAATTTCAAATATTTCTTTTTGAAACCAAGTTTGATGCTTTGATCATAACTTAAACGTTGGATTAATACCCTATATCCCTATTTCCCTTTTCCATTTTTATTCAATTTCAGACCACATTTTACACAATATTTTGAACATTTTTTGTGAACATATAGTGTACGTATTCAGTACACGTTATTACGCATGCACCCGAACCCTACGCTTTACTGCCCGCAGAAGCACTAGCTACATCATTAAAACCGTTACGATCAGGGTGCGCGACTTCCGTCGCACGAAGCGTTTACAGTCACCGAAGCTTTTCACTTTCAGTCGCCCAATGCGCAGAAGAAACGAGTCGCTCCTTTCCTCCCGCCCCTGAAGGAAATCTCTGACGCAACCGCTCGCGATGCGTCACAATTTCAGTGGACGCGTTTCTTCTCATACGCTGAAACGTGTCGCGAGCACGTGCTCCACGTCCTACATTCCAGGTGACACCAGCGTTTCGCTGAATGCGTCAGCATAAATCTGTATACGGTGAGGAAAGAAACAAAACCACGGCAATATACAATCAAGGACCGTTTTCATGAAAGTGCTTGCGAAACGTGGGGAAAGGGAAAGTAAAAATTTAGTAATGGAGGTAAAAATATACCTGAAAGAAAAGAGTATCGGATGGGTGTGTTGAAAAACAGTTTGTGTGTAAATTATTTTTTTGTTTGTATTTCGCTTTTGGGGGTCATATTAATCCGGTTTTCGTCAGCTAGTGGTGTTTCCAGGCCTGAACCCTGTTTTCATTCATTATCCACGCCTGGCGGTAAGGGAGACATGTGGCGGGAATAAAGTATTCCGTTTCTGTCATACTTGGCCTGTCAAATATATTTTTTTTGCCACACACCTGTGGAAATTCCGACGATTTTAATGAAAAGCTACAGCTCTACTTTTTGCCCCGACCGAGAATCGAACCCGGAATCCCATGACGGCAATCAGGTACACTGTCCATGAACTACACTGTTCAAGTCCCAACATTCGCACATTCGCGCATTACCCAAAAGGTTTGGGACAAGCTGTAGGAACGAAAATGAACGCGTAATTTCGAACATAATCCGGTTAATATTGACATTAGTCAGAGAGCGCTAGATAAAGCATGGTGATTGTCCGTGTGTGAGGCGTCTTGTGTGTTCGTGAGAAGCATTTTGGCACAAAAATGCTTCGGAACTTGTGTATTCCTAAAACATTTTTTTTTTCTTTTGCCGGGAATGCCGAATTTTGACTAGCCGCGCCGGGAGAATGACGCTAGATTAGGCTCGGTGGTATTCTGTAAATACTAGAGTAAGATAATAAGTATCTACCCTCAATGTTTATAACTGGTTTCAACAACAGTTCATAATTTGCAGTGAGAAAATTTTTCAACTTAGGCACCATGTTTTTCAACGAACTTGGTTCATCTCCGATAACACAAGTTCTCCGATACCTTCAGATAACAAGATCGAGCAGCAAGCCAAGTACGCACTGCTTCAGCACCAGAAGGAATCAGTGCATTCTCAGGGAATTTCGATTGAGCAACAAGCCATGTACATAAGCTTAATTTGAAAAAATATGCAATTACAAATTACAAATATATAACAAAATTTGCATCTGCATCTGCTCATTTGCACAAAATAGGTTTGATTCAGGAAATCCTGTTTTGAAATAAAACATGGTAATCAGACCCCCCTTGTATGTAATAAAGTAAAATACAGTATATATGAGGCTTAAAAGAAAAAGAGTAGAATACAAAGTAAGTATAAAAGCAGAATACAGTAAAAGTAGACTACAAAGTATGCAGATTACACGTAATTATAATAAAGAAAAGCAAATTCCGAACATATGTGAATAGCGTTCAGTTTACAAAACAGAACTAGTAATAGGAATGGGAAAAGACATGAATAATATTAAGATTAAAAAACAACTTGTAGCAGGAACTGAGTTTGCAAAAATTATTAATCAAATTATTAGTCGCGCATGTTAGCACTGAGTCCTCACCTGAAGGTCGGAGGTTAATCTTCGGTCTTAAATGGTTCTTAAATGGTCCAAAGTGATAGAAATTAAACATGATAAGATCGGTACTGTATCCGGCATGCTCTGACACCTCGAGATAAAGGTTTAGAAGAGATCTGAATCTTTCGCATCAGAAAAGATCTGAAAATTAAGTGAATTCAGAAATTCACTTAATTTTTAATTTTAATTTATGTATTAAATTATTATTGATGTAAAAATGCAATCTATGGAATCATGGAATATGTGTATTTCCTCTGCCAATCTAATTCATTCTCTTTTATTCATATACATGAGAGGAATAGCTGAACCGGTTTGGAGGTTTTTCATTGCATTTTCAACACATTTGACTGAAATCTAAAGCTATAAAGTTGAACTAATTCTTAAAAATACCACGATGTAATTAAATGTTGCACGAAGATAATCATGATCAGCATGCTCATGATGAATCATCGAGAAATGTTAGTTTCTTCTTAGCCACACTTTAAATGGAAAAACCCTGAAGAGAACACTATCAGCGGCTTTGTGGTAGGATAATCACTACCAACCATTTTGTAATCGTTCACTTGTGCACGTACGTACATAGTATGCATTATCTGCTAAAAAAATAGACCACACTCGGTAGTCAAGATACTGACGTTGCGTTCGTATCTATCCAGTAATGAATTAGTCTCAGCAGGAAGACAAATTACAACTCGCGCGGGCTGATAGAGAAGTCGGGTGGTAAGCCTCGTTAATTGTTCTAGTGAATTGAAAAACGTGACTTTCATTCAACATTCTCCACGGTCTTGCACACATTGCATTTCAATTGTTTTCTCTCTCCATCGATTCTTTACAACATTCAAACGTAGCAGATAATATAAACATAGTTTATCAACTTTCTTGCAATACATCATATATTTTATCATAGGGATAATTATGATGTACTAGCGGAGCCTGGCAGACGTTCTGCCATTCTGCTGTCTCTCTCTCCGTCTCTATCACTCCTTCTCTCGGTCTCTCTCTCCTCTCCGTCTCTCGCTCTCTCTTTCGTCTTTCACTCCGCCTCTCTCTCCGTCTTTCTCCCCGCGTCTCTCTCTCTCTCTCTCTCTCTCTCTCTCTTCGTCTCTCTCTCTGCAGCCATTTATGAGAAAATGGCGTTTGAGCATTTCTGAAAATGCGGAATTTTCGACTAGTTGTCACAGAAAACTGTTAAATTTTGGAGAATCTCTGTAGAACATTATTTCAAGCACATGTACCCATAAATATAGTGGTATGAACAAATCACCGCTAGTGTAAATATTAAGAAGGTGAGAAACAAGTCAGAAAAATTACATTTTTGTTATTTTTTAAAACACAAAAGAATAGAGCCAAATTGCGTTTATGTCATCTCATAGAACACATTAGGCACTATCTTTATCAAAAATTTAAAGAAAAAAATTTTAAGCAATTTTTGAGAAAATCATGTTTCTGTAATTGTTATTATATTGCTCATATTGCAAGCAATATTGCGCGAAAACTACTAAAATTTTCAAAAACATGTATTTAACCTTAATCAAAGAACTCACAAAGCAAAACAAATTTTATTTGAAGGAAAAATATCTACCTGCAATATTGTAGTTGTAGCAAGAGACCGAATAAAATTCAAACTTTTGCAATTTTCGAAAATTCGGAGTTAACCGTGACATGTCTTCTTTATAAGTGTTTTGGATTGGAATTAGACATATGCCTCCTTAATAAGTGTAATTTACTCTATTCTTTCAAGAAATTTAAAGAAAAAATTTGAAGCCTTTTTCGAGAAAATTTTGAAAATGTCCGGGGAGCTTCATATAAAGTGACACCAAATTTTGAAGAAAGTTTTTCAAAATCGCGGCGCTTCGAATGGAACCCGATTGACCAGGGAATATTCATTTTGGATGATACCGTACTTATGGTTTAGGCGCTAGTGTTGCTCACAGACACAGAACAGACGGACGCACGGACGGATGAACGGAAAGACGGACGTTTTCTTTCAATAGTTTTTTCGGTATGAAGGACCCACAAATCAGGGATTCTGGTTACACTACGTGTTAGAGAATTTTTTTCTGAATTTAGTAACTGGACACTTTTTCGTTATCAGGGCCCAGCAATGAATTTTTTTTCGTCCGAAATTTCCCCGTTTTTTCGAGCAGCATAACTTTCTCTATACTACGTATATTACTCCGTATATACGTATTATACGGGAAAGTAAAAATGTAGGGTCTCTTAAATAAAAGAGAAAGATTGGGAACATATTTAAGAGATAATTATTATTTTTGAGGAAGGAAGAATGTGGGAACGGTGGAATATTCAGAATAAGGTGAGGTTGTTTTTGCAGGACAAACGTGAAAGGGTCATTATGTTTGACGAATACAGGAAAGGACTTAGTATGTAGCGTATTATTATATTCTTAGTACGTATCGTGTATGTTATGAATAAAGTACCCAAACCCGTGCCCGGCTCTTAATGTAAGCCTCGTGATTTGCTGCTCTGTAGAGTTCTATTGGATATTGGAAACATACTAAAACTGTAGTTCTTTGAAAGGCCGCAACCTAGTCAAGTAATGTCTCCATCTTTACTTGTTGCTGGACCGTCTCCTATTGATGCGAACAGTGAAAATCAAAGATTTTTCAAGTGCTTATTCTCAGTTGCCTGATTTTGATAATTTATCGGCCTTCTTACAGGTCTTCTTAAGCCTTCTAACCATTACATTATTTTAAAGGGGATATTACAAGCTAATGATGTAGGGTAATGCAATTTATTTTACTTGCATTCTAAAAATGTTATTGGCGTTTGGAATACAAACGCTCGGGTTACGCTTGCGCCTAACCCGACCCCCCAAAGTATTCTAAAGCAGGCCCCCAATTTTTCTTCTGGTAAAATATAAACAATTAAGGTTTTTGGCACTCCGTATTCCGTAGGAGGTTAATGAAAAGCAAGAGCCTACTATGAAGGCTATCAGTTCGAAAGGGCAGGAAGAAGAAAGAAGTCAAGAGACAATTATAGAATTCAATCCCAGAGGAGTCGAAAAGAGAGAGATATAAGAGAATTCTGCGGTTCAAAAAAATCAAAAGGAAGATTTCACCTCCGGTGAGGAATCACACTGTTCTCTCGCTCTTCAGTATTGGAAGTTCTATCAGCGTTATCTTCCCTCCCAGGTTTTGAAGATGCAGAATGCTTGTTTTGCAGTGTACAATTTTTAGATGGCTTTAGGAGAACTATAAGTGATGGACCTGGACTCAAGAAGAATGTGCGGAAGCGGGAAAAGATGCTTTTATATGTGATTTTTATCGCAGTTCAATATGCAGACCTTGTGCAAGATATAAATAACAATTACTAGTAGTATATAATATATTAAACTTGTATTTGTGTAAAATTACAGTGAGTTGAATCTACTTGCAGTTATTTCATTTATATTTACCGATTTCTTAAAACGTTTGAGGGGGGTTCACATTACGAAACCTCTTTTAAATATCCACAAAATTTTGTTTACAAAAAATATTTTATTTTTAAACCACGCGGTCAATAATTTTAAGAACAATGCAACATTTGTATAAAGAAGAAAGTTATTCATTGCATATATTTTTATTTAACTATGCCGAAAATTGCATTTAAAAATATTCGAAAAAAATGGGGGCCCAAGTTTGAGTACTTTCCTATATGTATATTGTTATTCAACTATTATTTGTACAAAATTGTAAAATAAAATTCATACAATTCGTTCATATTTATAGGAACTATAAGAGATATTTTAAATTTGTTACTAGGGAGCGGATTTCTATGATTTTACTCATTTTTGTCCGTTGCTTCACGGCATAGTCAAGTGAAATTTATTTCGAATTGGATATTATGTAGATTAACCCTTAACTGGTATCGTCGGGTCACATTTGACCCAGAAGAGTTTCTTGTTTGTTTAAACCTTGCAATTTTGCCGCAATTTGCCTGTGCTGCCACCTAATCCTTACACTCTATACTTATGGGCAGTGGTGTTTTAGAACTCATGAAAGGAAGTTGATTTGTCCTCGCAGTGTGGGTTCCGGGTCAGTGGAGACCCGACGATACCGTTGACGTTAGTCTTTTAATTATAGTGTGAAAATCAGTCTGTTTTCTCAACAATGGAATATGAAGAACATTCTGTACAAATTGAACAGTGGCTTGCATAGGTAGATAGTGATCTCAGTGACGCTTCCACAATAGACAGAGATCATGATTCAGGCAGTGAAAATGATTGTGAAAATGATGAGGGTGACGAGCCGAAGGAACGGAAGCGCTGCTCTCTTTGTCCGTCATCAAAGGACAATAAATATAACACAGTCTGCTGTCAGTGCAACAAAACTGTTTGCAAAACCCACAGTTTAGTCAAAGTGTATTGTGATGAGTGCATAGAGTCTGAATAAATTACATCCAGTCCATAACTTCATAATAATTTGGCTAATTATAAACAGACAAAAAATTAAACATTTGCTGTATACCACTTTTGCATACTTGCAAATTTTATGAATTAAGTAGCATTCTTGTGTTTTTCTCTCCCTATTATGTTTATACAAGTGTTAGCTCTTCATTTTGATCCATACCAATTAAACATTTCTAGTATTTTGAAAATTGAATCCCTTTTCAAATTGATCTCATCTAACCCATGTAAATATATACAAATTCAGAAATATGGTGCTTTAGACACACAAAATGAATTTAATTGAAGATGTCTTTCAGTTACAATCCTTGAGGAAAGTTGTTTTAAGATGTACATCCATTTCTAGTTTCATCAAGTAAGAGTTAATATGCCAAATTACAAAATTAATTTCTGGGTCTCCGCTGACCCGACAATACCGTTTACGTAACCAAAATCCATGATACCACTTAAGGGTTAATATGTTAGCGCATATTTGTGCATATTTCGCTGATTTTTCCTGTTGCTCCATATTCATGTAATTATAAGCGCATATTTTGCATATTTAGTTAAAATAAGAGACTTATCTTATAAGTTTTATCTTTTCATAGAATCTTTTTATTTGTGAGCGATTCGAAAGACCTTTTGTTTTTCTTATTTTTTCCTATAATACTTGTGCAAATGTAGGTTCTTGATGTCGTAGTTTTAAACAAGACCGAAGAAATGAAACAAGACACACTAGATGAATATTTATTTAACAATAATTTTCGAAGAAAGGTAGATTATATTATATTTGCACAAATATCTTTTCGTTCCAAACATGCTCCTACTGAATTCTATTAAGAAGGGTTTATACAAGAAATGGAATATTGTTAATTTTAATATCATATTAAAGTGCATATTTAAAAATTTTATGTCATAAATGCATATTTTTAAAAGCACATTTGAAGATTTTTTAGGGCATTTAGGCGTTTGCCTATTCATTACGGACGAAAAGGTGGTGACCACCAATGTAATACCTGCCAGTCAGGTGGATCACTATAGACAAAATGAGGCGTACGAAAATACCAACGCAGAGGTCGGAATCGCCTGTAACGTCTGGTTCTTTAATATTAAAAGCGCAGGCACGTTGCGAAAAGACTGTCTCCATCCAATCCGACACGCAGCCTTTCGACCTAGCGAGCGAGCTGTGCGCCGCGCCGGCGCATTGAGATTCGTACTTCGTACGGCAGACGACCACTCGAGAGAAGGTGGAACATTCGCCTAAGCGGACCGCCTGACAGAGCTTTCGCCTCTCCTCGCAGCGCACAGGGTTTCGAAATAGGATTCGTAGTATTTCGACATGGGATTCCCAGTTTTCAAAATGGGCTTCTCAGAGGTTCGAAGTAAAGTTTCGAGTCGTTCGGAATAGGATATACAGTGGCACCAAATACGATCTCCAGTCGCACAAAAGAGGATTCCGATTGCATTGATGCGATCTCTATAGGAATTATCATAGTCGTCTCGGGCTGCGAGCGATGTTTTGTGATCGGGAATCATGAAGAACATAACCCGTAGCAGCAGTAGAGTAGCTGTCTTGCAAACAAAACACACCTGATCAAAGGATTCTAATTGGAATTGGTGGGTTGCGGGTGGCGGCTGGCGGGTGGCGGATGGCGGGGGTGGATGGCGGGTGGCGCGTGGCGGGTGGGGCGGATAGCAGGTAGCGGGTGACGGGTAGCGGGTGGTGAGTGGACGGTGGCAGGCAACCAGTGGTTATTGGTGGGAGGACGGTTGGATGAGGAATGGTGGACAGCAAATGAAGAGGGGTGAGTGGTGAGAGACGTGTTGCAGGTGGTGGAGTATGGAGTGGCCAGCGGGTTTCGACCGTGGGGAATGGTGGGATGCGGGTGACGCCTGGCGGCCTGTGGTGGGTAGCCGGCGGCCGGTGGCGGGTGGCGAGCGAGGGGCGAGAAGCGGCGATGCGCGCCGGTTTGCCCTGACCGAGATAGCCGCTCCCGCCGCGCCGCGCTGTCAAATTCGGGCGCCCGAGGGCTAAAGGCGCTGTCCCACGCGCTGGCAGCTCTTCAAAGCGGTGGCTCCGCACGCCCCGTGGCGCGTCACGACTGCGTTTGCATGTGCGGCGGGCCGCACCTGCAACTCGCTATTAACCGACTCTCTTTCTCTCTACCATTTCCACAATCTCTGCCATCTCCTTCTTCACCTCCTCCTCTGGTTCTTTTCTTCTTTCTCTCCACTCCTTTCCTCTTTCTCTTCACTCCTCTTCTCTTTCTCTCCGCCCCTCGCTTCTCTCTCTAATCTTTCTCTAATTTATTCTCTCCACCTCTATATTCCTCTTCTCTCCATCTGCCTTCCTATTCTTCTTCTGCATCCTATTCCTATCTATCTCCCTCCTCTTTGTCTCACACTTTTCCCTCCCTCGCCCTCACTCTCCCTTTCTCCTTCTCACCCTTGTCCCTCTCTCCCACCCTCCTCCCCCTTTCTTTCCCTCCTCTACCTCCCCTCCCCTCTCCCTCCTTCCTTACCCTCTTCAGCCCCTCTCCATCCTATCCTCTTTCTCCTATCCCCCTTTCTCCTCACCCTCGTTTTCTTCCTCTGTTATTTTGCGTTGGTTGAATAAAAACTTTTAAAATAAATATTAAGGCCCGAAAATTACTCGTCTCATTGCGTTTTCTCCACTTTATTCTCTTCTGTCTTCATCACTCATCTTCTATCACATTCCCTCATGCCTTTACTTAATTAGTCCTACTCTACATATCTTCTTTTAAACGATTTCTTTGCCTTCTTTGAATGTTCCGTTTTTTAAAACATCTTTACTAATACATTTATTATAATACATATACACTAATTCTCATTAATTTCTTTTGATTGCCCTTCCTTTCCATCTGTCTCTGTCTCCACATTTCATTTTGGTCTCTTCGTCCATACATTTCCTGCTTGACGACCAGAACGTCTATAGTGTAATTTCATCTCTGTATCTGCCTGACGATGCTATGACTGCCAGCAGCGCGAGAATAACGAGCTGCTAGCGCCCATCCAATAAACAAGCGACCGCCGTCGTCTTCACGAGGCAGCCGCGCGGCCGGGCGCCGGAACACGCGGTGCCCGGAGCTTCCGTCCGATAGGCGGGGCGCCACACCGCGTGCCGTCCATTCTCCTAATTCAATAGTGGGCGTCAAGTCATAGGTTAGCAGAGGATGTGGCGGCGGCGGCGGCGGCAGCGACGTTAACGGCCACCCATCAGACGACGGGAGAGCCCGCGCGCATAACTCGGGGCAGCAGGTAGAGCGTTGCACAGTGGCTCAAAATGAATGATCAACATTCATAATGCTGTGTATTTCGTAGGCTTCTGAAGCTACGGATTTTTCGCTTTCGAAGCTGGAAAATTCGAAAGATGGGGATTTATAAGCACTAAAAACAGTATTGACAAGCAAAATAGGCACTTAAAAATTTCAATCAGGCCTTTAAAGAGGCAAAAGAAATTCTAATTCAAGTATGTAAATAACCACAAAGAATTATCGTGTTCATCCAAATAATACAATAAAAAATGATTGCACTGTAGTTAAGTCAATAACCAAAATTAAACTATGATTTGTATATAATTAGGACAATGGTGAATATTGCACTAAATTCTCCAAAGTAAACTGTCTGATGCCTCTTATCTGGCATCTAAAAGTATGGTCTTAAACCGAGCCAATCTGTTTCATTCTTGTAAAATTATAAAAGCGAAAATAAGTATCTCACACGCTACTCAGAAATCTTAAACTCGCTAGTTGCCACTCCCAAACTCACGAAACGCACACAAACAACGCCACTATCCACACCGATTTTATACTGCTTTCCAAATTCAAAATAATGCCCTCTGTTGGTAACACACTTATGAAGCAATTTCCTTCCATCATGCACACACAGGAGTATAGATATTTGTTCAAGTTGTCTACACTCTACTGAAAAAGATTTGGAACGAATTAAGCCTTATAAATGATCTTCTTTTGCAATAACAAATTATATTAAGGAAAAATGGGATTATTCCGAATTAAAGTTTATATAATTCGATTTTTATTAAATGATGATCAACGTTTTAAAATATTTGAATAATAATTTTGTTTAGTGATAAAAGAGAGGCATTTTTCAGTAAAATACACTTTTATAAGAATTCGCAAATAATTATTTTAACACTCAAAATGGATACATGGACTAAAATACTGCGTTAATAGTTAAAGGAATAAAATGGCTTATCTGCAGCTGAATTAGTGAAATAAATGATAAGTCATTTAAAAACGGTGTTTAAATCTATTTCAAGAAATATAAATATACAATGAATCTGGATGCTACAGTACATCAAAACTTTGACATCTAAGTGGCCGCATCCAATGCGGTAAATAAGAGAAGAAATTCGTTGTTAATCAACAGAATATAACATCATTGATATTAAAAATATTAATTGATGTTCACATTGCAATAATTTTTACTGTTAATTATGTACATACTTTAATTATTATGCAAGTGAGCACGGAGTAAATTATTCGGATTAAGAAAATATATTTTAACAAATCAGTAAGGTTACAGGAAATAAAACAGTCCGAGGAATTATTTCTGCCGATAACTTTAAATCCAAAAAATAGGCAACTGCAAATTTATTTTGATTGATTTAGAAATATTTTGTTAACTTCTAATCTTGAAAAGTCTTTCTGGAAATGTTTCATAATTCTATTTATTCTAATAACCCAATTACTTTATCACTAATTATCTCATATGTATGAAACTGGCCATTTTTACTGGCTGTCCGAAGAAAATAAGAAGGTCAAATTTTCATGATAGTATATCTGAAATTCTTTGTTACCAAATATCATCTGACTTATTCAAAAAATATTATTGTGTGATCTATACTTACATTTGTCTCAACAGCGAATAGTTAAAATCGCTACAACGAACTAAAAATCTAATATGAAGGACACTGGTCTCCACTTTGGTCATATTTTGTTAAGAGGTTTTTCAAACCTTTCTTATAAGGGGTTTGTATAAATTTGTCTTGATACCCTGCATTGCACATCCCTAATAGTTGACGGACATTAGGTTCCATTTAGATTTATTGTTCACAGTTCAATGTTAATATTTGAATAACGCAAGAGAAGTGATGGAAACCGGAGGGGCACGGTTCAAACCATATCAAGTGTGGGGACATTTACCTGGCTATGCCCTATTCAGGACGATCCTGGGGTTCACTCAGCCACCTTTCAAAAATGAGAACCAATATTTAATTGCTTTATTAACAGTAAATATTGAGAAAAAATCGCACATGAAGCATGGAGCTTGCCACGCCATCTTCTTATACTTCCAGAAATCTGTTACGATCTTGTATGACCCATTAATCTTAGGAAGAGAGAGTGGGTGGCCCCTGGAAGTGGGGAATCCAGGAGAGGGCTCTGGAAGTGGGGAAACGAATGTAAAAAAGACTCATATAGACAGGAGTCCTAACTTTCTGCAATCCTAAGCAGATGGATCCTGCAGTACAAAAGGTAAAAAAAAGAGAAATGACGCACAATATGATGATTTTGAAACGAACCCCTTTTTCTAGTTAGACCCCCCCCCCGGCTCGATAGAATTGGTGCTGTCAGCAAAAGGTAGGGCCCAGTTCTTTACTTCTGAACCACTGTGGCGCGGTATTACGGCGCGCCGTGGATCCGAGCCGGTCTGGCGGCAAGAGGAGTAAGTATCCCGCGAGGAACTCGGGGGTCGTAAAAAGGGACCCCCGGCGGGGGCCGAATTTCCTGGCTGTCGACGAGCGCCCGGAGCCAATAAACTCGGAAAGCCGCAGCTTCACGTTGCAAGCTGCACGCTTGCAGCTAACCTGCAAGTGATGCACTGGCTCAGAACAGGATCTTGCGTAATGCTTAAAAGTTCGACGACCGGCTTTCTGATTTCTTATAACTCCTGCGAGGTTAATGTTTTCGGTTGTTTGTTGGTGGTTTAGGGAGCAATGGCACCAAGAAAGGTTAATACTGCACTGCGTGTAATGGTTGGGAGTAAGCGCATTGCAAATAAATTATACAACAGGATTTAGAAGTAAGGTGCATATGAACAGAAATATTAACACCAGCAACACTAAGAAAGACTTAGAAATAGCCAATAAATTAATGTAATGTGAAGCGAGAATTTATCTGGGAATTTCAGTGGGGAAATTGGAGTTTATTACGACCATTTCGCAAGTAAATATCACAAACAATTATAAATATTATATCCAATAAATTATTTATGCAGAACTTATCACCATTACTTATTCACACCACTTATTGCCATTAATATCACAATAACCTAAAAAGAGCTATTGCTCATCCAAATGATAAATGGAATTGAAAAATCTAAAGCAATAATACCATGTAGATACTACTCGTAAATGACTGTTCGATAAAGGAAGAATTTTCCGTTTGCATCAAATTTCATCACAGAAAACTGCACTAATAATTAATAGTTGCCATTATGCCATATGTTTCTCTATATTTAGCCGATTTTTGCAAATAAGTGCTTTACAACTTACAATTTCGTCCCGAGATACTATGAATTTTATTAACATAAAATGAGTAAAAGTAATTTAAAGTGACTTATTTTCTTCCGCACCCACGTATGGAGGAGTTCAGTTATATTCCTATTTGTAAACTTTGATAAGTTAATACATTTACAAGGAAGTTCTTTGATCATTCTGTCGTAGACAAAAGTTAAATTGGTCTCCCGAGATGTGTGGTAGTGTAAGGCATGTAATGGCGTGCGTTTGTAAGGGAAGAAGATAGGATGAGAAAGAGGAAGGAAAGATCGCACGCGACCCATGGCCCATTTTAAGGGTACTGAACCGGTATTTACCTGGTATTGAACGGAGAAACCAAGAAAAACGAACCATCAATGCAGCCGGCCGCTAGAATTCTCCCCCAGACAGCGCTTGAATTGCACCAAGTTCTTTACCAAGTGTCAAAAGTCCACCACCGTCTGAACTCGAACCCCAGTCTCTGCAAAGTCAGCGGCAGTGCTAGTTCCGAGCTAAATTCAGCCGGTGAGAGTTTCATAGCGCACTCACAACATAAAGCAGTGTGCCACGAACGGAAGTCCGTGGCAAGAGTGCCACGATGAAATCACACCTCCACACAGTTCATTACCTCGCCACCAAAGACAACGCCATCACTATCGTAAAACGGCGGGATTACTAATAGTTTCCTCTTCCGACGCTAGTTGCGCAGAGAAGCTCGTGGCATGTTTCGGAGCCACCACGCGTGCCACTACCACCAGTAAAAGACCTTCACACCACTGATATAAAGGGACGAGCCTAGAGTACCTGAAAGTGGGATGCTAGCGGTGGATTTGTGAATTCCGACGACGCCAGTTCCCTTGAGCAAGCACGCTTTGAAGGCACGATGGTCCCTCCATGCGTTTCGACTCCTAATTTACAGCTCTTTTACGAGCTCCTTCTGGCGCCCTCCCGCGTCGCCCTTGGCCTCCGCGCAGTCATTGCACCTGCTCTCCCCGGCCCCTTTCGAGCGGCTGAGTTGGTTCAGGGCAAAAACTTTGGCAACTGCAGGGGCTCTCTCTGGGAGATTCTAAGTTTCGAGGCTCGACTCTTGGCGGATTTTCGACACTAGCTAGCTAGATAGGTCGAATTCAGCCGCTGTCTGGAGGAGAATTCTAGCGGCCGACTGCCCTGATCGTTAGTTCCCAGTAGTTTCTCAGATAAATACCACCGGTTTAGGTGGCTCAGGAGTTAAATTGATGTAACTGCAGTGTCTGTGACTGAAAGGGCCTGAATTTCTAGTTTTCGACACTGGCTGAATAGCTTGGTCGAATTTAGCTGTTGTTTGGACGAGAAGTCTAGCGTCAGGCTTCTCTGATCGGCAGTTTTCTATGGTGTCTCCGACCAGGCGAATACACGGTCTGTGGCCCGTTTGTTGGGGTACTGCTTCGGCACTGTCCTTGGTACTGATCGGAGAAAATACCGATCAGAACAGCGGCTGAATTTAACGTAGCTGACAAGCTAGTGTCGGAAATCCTGGCACCGTCGGGGCTTCAACCTAGGACCTCCCGGTCAGAGGCACTGCAGTGAGTCAGTTGATGCCCTGACCATCACTTCCAAAACTTTCGTTTCCTCCGCCCACACCGTCTCCTCCGCCACCCACGCCCGCCTTCCCTTGCATCCAAACCACGTTCGTGAACCTGCCGGCGGGGTCACTGTGTCTCGGCGCGGAGCCCGCCTCGCGAGACCTTTTCGCTCTTCGCGGAGCCCGCCGCTTCTGTCAGAGCGGCGCGCGTCCGCAATGAATAATTTACGGGGCCGCTCGCTTTAAACGCCCCGTAATGGCCGGGCGGCGCGCGCGCAAATCGCCGCGAAGAGCAAACGCAAGCGCCTACGCAAGGCGCGGGCACGGGTCGCCGGGCGGGCGCGCTTCCCGCCGAGGCAAGGTCGCGGGCGACATTCACCGCCCTGCCTTTGGAATGGGGATCTGTGATGGATTTTGTTTATCTACTAGCCGAAGTACTATTCTCTTTTCGAATATTAATTAATCATCATCATCTGTTGGCAGGAAAAAATGAATTACACGAGGGCGACATTCAGCACACTGCCTTTGGAATGGTGATCCCTAATTGATTTTGTTTATCTACTGGCTGAAGTACTATGCTCTTACCGAATGTTAATTAATCATCTGCTGGGCAGGAAAAGCAATGAATGAGACGAGGACGACATTCACCACACTACCTTTAGATTGGCGATCTCTGATTGATTTTGTTTATCTACTAGCTGAAATGCAATGCCCTTCCCGAATATTAATTAATCATCATCATCTGTTGGGCAGGGAAAGCAATGAATTAGACGTGGGCAATATTCACTACACTATCTTTGGATTGGCGATCTCTGATTGACTTTGTTTATCTACTAGTTGAAGTACTATTCTCTTTTCGAATATTAATTAGTCATATTCATATGTGGGGCAGGAATAATAATGAATTAAACGAGGGCAACATTTCTCACCCTGCCTTTGAAATGGCAAACTGTGATTGATTTTATTTATCTACGAGCTGAAGTGTTAAGCCCTCCCCAAGCATGAATTGATAATAATAATCTATAGCAAAAGGAATGATTTTGTTGGCTTTGGTGGTGTATCGCTTAGCATATCGGACTGTTTTACCCAAGTTCGTGCGTTTAAACCCGATCAAAGCCGTCGATTGTTAGGTGTGGAAAATCCTTCATACGCCTTACTTCGGAGGGAAATAATGCCGTGTGCCCCATGTAGTAGATTTACTGTAAAATATACTCAAGTCTAAATGAAGCCTCTGGGTAAAATTCAAATCGGCGGTTTCATCGCCCGAGTAATTCCTTCTTTATCTGCCAAACAGTGAAGGAGTGTAGCGGAATTTGGATGGTCAGGCGGAAAAGCAGGTCTCATGACCTGACCGTCGCCACGGAAAATAATGGATCATTTAATTGAATTAGACGCGGACGGCATTCACCACCCTGTCTTTGGCGCAGCTTCACCCTTTCCCTCCTAGCCCTGCCCCGCTTCGCTGCATCCTGCCTCACCTGGCCCGCCCTGCCTCCCCTGACATTTTGCTAAGATAATCGCTCCGAACTGATCTCCCGACATGTGTGGTTGTGTAGTACGTGTAAGTGAAAGTATGTGTGAGTGAGGGATGACGGTAGGAAGGGAAAGGAAACTTTGCGCGTGATCCGTGTCCCGTTTGTTATGGTACTGCACCGGCATTCGCCTGGTGTGATGATCAGGAGATTAGTGATGGTGTCTAATGATATGCGAGAATCAAGGGAAACGGGGTGTCTTCATTAACACTATTACGAATGCGTTTGGTTCATAACAAAGTTTAAACAATGAAAACTATCAATGTTGAAAGCAGAAGTTTGTCGAAAGATTGTAACATTATTCGAAGTGTTTGAAATGTTTGCAATTTTTTCTTGTCTTGGCGTTTACAAGTAAAATAGGTAACGAAGCGAGTTATGATAAATTGAATATTCAAACAGGTGCGTCCCTTTATGTCGTACTATTGTAACTAGATTATTCATTAATTCTTAATTCTAGGAAAATTTTACATTTATGTGTTTTTATTACGACGTTACGAGTAAGAATAAGTAACAAATGAGAACTAGTAGTGCTAAAACAGCGCGTACTTTCTCGTCTGTATTTTCACGCATATCTATCAAAAAGACCGAAAAAGTTTTGAACTTTTGCAATTTTAGAAAAATTAGTGTTTTTAACGAACATGAGACCTGAATCATTCTCTTAAACGTGTTTCACACTCTCCTACAACAAAAGATAATAAAAAGCGATGGAGCTGTCCTTTTGAAAATTTTTAAAATGCCCCAGGGTCTTCATACAAAGTACCCCCAAAAATACAATTCCGGTTTCAAAATCAAGGAGCCGCGACATCAGCCAGATCGTCTAAGGAATTTCAATTTTGGAGAAAATCGTCTGAACGGTTTAGCCCAGGGGTCCCCTACCCGATACCCGCGGGCAACATGGCGCCCGCAAACCGTTTTAGATGTGCCTGCTGCTCACAAAAGCCGCCGCTGCGCTGTGCAATTGATTTTGTACGGCTTTTACGTTTCGGTCTCGACATTAGTGGGAGTAGCGGTGTGAGCAGTGGATGCCAGTTTGTGTTGTGTAAGTTAACCGTGCATTCAACGTATCTAGTTCATCATTTATTCCTAGTTACATGCACATATTTGGTGTCTTCTCAACTCCATTGTTTTTTATTACTTTGTTATTTTAACCCCAAAATGAGTGGTTCAAGTAAACGAAACCGAATCTATAACTTTAACACTGATTGGGAGGAATCGTATTGTCAATGCTAAAGATAAATATGTTTATTGTGCAGCTGTGGTGTTGCAGTGGCAAAAAACCCACAATGTGGAATGTCACAACAAGACAAACCATGCCACTTTTAATACCAATTATCCACTTCAATCTGAATTAAGAGAGTAGAAAATAGCTCAACTAAAATTGAATCAGTCTGCCCAACAATCTGTTTTTATTAGGTCTGCTGTAAAATCTAAAAATGCCATTGTTGCTTCTTTGAAAATTTGGCACATGTTTGCAAAGAAGAAAAAAATCTTTCTAAGGTGGTAAATTGTGGAAAGAAGAATTTCTGGGTGGTGCAGATTGTTTATTTGAGAGATTCTCTTACAAACGTGAGATTTTGTCACCATTTAAAGATGTACAGTTAGAGATAATACCGTCACAAGAAGAATACATGACATTTCAAAGAGTTATGCAAACTCTTAAAGATTGATTTGGAAATATGAGATTACTCACTGTAGTTTGACGAGTCTACAGATATAACAGACACAGCGCTATTAGAAGTTATGGTGAGAATGGTATTTAGTAACTTTACTGTAAAAGAAGATCCACTGAAATTATTAGCCATGAAAGCACGTGCAACAGGTGAGGATATCTACAACATATTTTTAACATATGTAAAATCGATAGACATAACTTTTCACACTCTTTCTGCAATAATCGCAGACGGAGCATCAGCAGTGGTTGGTAATATCAATGGATTTATTGCTCTCTGCAAGAATGATATATCATTTCCAAATTTCCTTTCGTATCACTGCATTATCCATCAGGAAGTTTTGTGTGATAGAATACTCTCTTTGGAACATGTCATAAAAATAGTTACGAAAATTGTCAACTTTTTTCGAGCAATACCGTCTTCTTTGGAATACCGTCTTCTCCAAGCCCTATTAGAAAATTCTGAAGAACCACCTGATCTTATTCTTTATAGTAATGTACGTTGGCTCGATACGGGCAAAACTGTCTAGATTTGTCAACTTACTAGAAGAAATAAAAAATTATTTCAATTCCAAAGATAACAATTTTGCTGAATTCACGGAATCCTGCTGGCTGGTGGATTTGGGTTTCATCACAGATGTAATGGAAAAATTGAATAATTTAAACTTTTAGCAGCAGGCTAAAGACTTACATATAGCTTCAGTGATAGGGTCTGTAAACTCATTTAAAGCCAAACTGGGTATATGGTTAGCACATCTGCCGATGAAGTCACTTGTACGTATCCCAAATACGAACTAGTGGTGCTACAGAATGGCACAGACTTTCCCGTATTAGTTTTCTTTTTTCTTGGATCTTCGCTAGCTATTCGGAATTGCCACATACTCTTTCTTGCCAGCTACCATCTATCATCGCCAAAAGTACATTTTTTTGTCATTTTATTAATTTTTCGGTTCCCTATTGGTAGAACAGAAACATTAATTTTAAAATATTAAAGAACACAAAAACCTAGCCATAAATGGAAATTTTTTTAAAGAAATTATGCGTCGTTTAAGAGAAAATGGCGTTTCAGCACTACTAAAAATGCGAAATTTGAAGCTCATTTTCACAGAAAATTTTTGAGTTTTCAAAATACTTTATTTGAAGTTATTTGAAGCACTTACACTCAAAAATATAACAATCTTTACAAATTGCGGATAATGTGCATATTAAAGATGTGAGAGATCTTTCAAAAAATTTACATTTATATAATATTTGAAAAAACAAAAAAATAACTCAAAATAAACTTTATGCTATACTAATGAGTGTAATTTGCACTATCCGTTACAAAAGTTTCAAGAAAAAAATTGCAGCCATATACGAGAAAATGGCATTTGAGCGTTTCTGAAAATGCCGAAATTTGAGCTACTTTTCACAGAAAACGGTAGTGTTTTCGAGAAACTTAATTTGACATTATTTAAAGCATATATACTCGTAAATATAATAATGTAAAAAAATCGCCGATAATGTAAATATTAACGACGTGAGAGACAAGTAAATAAATTTACATTTTTATAATTTTTCAAAAATCCAACCGATAGACCAAAATGGCTTTCATGTCATTGATAGAGTACATTTACCACTATCCCTACCAAAAGTTTAAAGAAAAAATTTGGAGCCGTTTTTGAGAAAATCTTGTTTTTGTAATTTTCTAAAATTTCACATATTGCACGCAATATTGCATGAAAACTACCAAAATTTTGAGAAACACTTACATGACCTTTATTAAAGAACTTAATATGCATAACAAATCTTATTTGACGAAAAAATCTCTAAATTCAATTTTGTAGTTGGAGAAAGACGCCGAAAAAAATTCAAACTTTCACAATTTTCGAAAAATTAGAACTGTACGTGAAAATCGGACCTATGCCATGTTAATAAGTGTATTTTCCTCTATTCATATAAGAAATTTAAAGAAAAAATTTGGAGCCGTTTTTGAGAAAATTTTGAAAATGCCCGGGGGGCTTCGTATAAAGTACCCCCAAATTTTGAAGAATCTTTTTCAAAATCTCAAAGCTTCGACTAGACGACCGACCGACCTTCAGATCGACCGGGGAATATCTATTTTGGAAGAAATCGTACGTATGGTTTAGGCGCTAGCACTGTTCACAGACGGACAGACGGACGTTTTCCTTTCAATTGGGTTTTCGGTATCATGAACCTAGAAAAAAGGGTTTCTGGCTACACCACGTATTAGGAGATTTTTTTTCTTAATTTAGCAACTGGTTTTATCCACTTATTCGTTTTCACCGCCCGGCAATTAAGTTTTTTTCCGCCGAAAATTGGCCATTTTTTCGCGCAGCATTACATAACTTTCCCTATACTACGTATATCACTCCGTGTATACGTACGTATACGGGAAAGTAAAAAACCGATAGGCGAGAATGACATTGATTTGTCATTGTTGTCAACCTTCAGTCACTTCAAAATCAGTTTGAAAAGCAATTTCAATAGTTACCAATATCGAGCCAATGGTAGCCTTTTCTGTGTATACCTTTTATTGCCAAGTTAATGTAACGCAAATGGCAGCAAATATTGCAGAGATTGTTCTAGAAAAGGCAGGAGTGGAGCTAGATACTTTGGACCTTCAGAATGGCATTATCCTACAATCCAATACATCAGATAAGGACTTCTGAAATATAATTGACAAAAATAAATTTCCATTATTGAAAAGAGCATCACACAAAACAAAATCGATTTTCGGTTCCACGTATTTGTGTGAATCATTGTTTTCAACAATGAATATTATAAATCAAAATACAGATCTCGACTAACAGATGAACATCTTGATGATTGCTTACGATCGGCAATATTGTCATACTCTCCCAATTACGAAGACATTTCCAATATAATGCAATGGCAAAGATCACATTGACCTGAGATTTCTACTTTATGCAAATAATTTTTACAATATTATTTAGTAACTATTGGTGATGCGCATAATTTTATTCACATAATTCTGTTTTTGAATTAAATTAGATAATGAATGATTAGTTCCACATCTATTTCTTTGTTATCATGTCTTTTTCAAGTTGTGTTTTGACACCCTTTTTACTGTTTATTTTTAATTTTGGTATATTATTTTACTGTTTATTTTTACGTATACGATGTTTTCACCATTTGGAAAAGTATTTGAGTAAACATTTTCATTTTAATTTTTGGTTAATCGTTTATTTTGGCAGCAAAGACCCATGTGCCATTATGTAAACGTATGTGAAGAAAGGTATTCACTAACGATCGTCGCGCCATCAATGCTAATGAACATTGCCAATTTATTTTACATAAAAATATAAGCAACGATTTTCATGTTTAAATTGTATTTTTTAATTAAACATTGCTTTTGCACATTTTGTGTATTATTGCCAATGTCCAACTACCTTAAAAAATTAATGGTGCCCACCACCTCACCGGCATCATAGTATGTGCTCTTAAGTGCAAAAAGGTTGGGGATCGCTGGTTTAGCCGCTAGCTTTACTCTCAGAAGGACAGACAGACGGACAGACGTTTCACCGTCATTCGATTTTTCGAGATCAAGGTCTCACAAAACATGAACTCTGGCCACACCACGTGTTAGAGGATTTTTTCTAAATTTAGCATCTGGATTTATCCAGTTTTTCGTTACCAGGCCCCTGTAATTAGAGTTTCCTGCCGAAAATTCTCTCTTTCACGCGCAGCATTACATAATTTTCTCTCTACTCCGTAGCGATAAAGTAAAAAGAGCAAAGTTAAGTAAAGTGATGTTTCATGATCTACTGATAAATGCCAAGATGTGTGATTCTATATAACCTTACTTGAAGTTACTACATATATCACGTGTGCATACTATTATTTAATCTCTAAAATTGTACTATAGAATGTTTCTGTCTCAATTGACTCAAGTGCAAGTTAGTAAAATAAAAAGTAATACTCATTCGTGTATATTCTCTAACGTGATTCCTTTGAAATACAGAAAAAATAAATTTAATTCTAATCTTCTACATCTTCTGATATTAATAAAGACCTTTATTCCCCTCACAATCGGGTGGTAGTAGTTGTAGTAAAAGAAGCCCATCATGTTCAGCGTTAATCGCTGTTTCCATGATCGGATAATAAATTCCGCCGAGTTCCCGGGGAGCAGCAGACCCTACTACTGCATATGTATGAGAGGAAGAACGGCCGCCCTGCCGTCGCGCTGGCTTGTTTATGACGCCAAACATGACCCACATAAAAAATCTGTTGTAGAGAGGCTGGACTGTGACTGACCGGCTGTTAGCCTCCTAGGACAAGTCCGGGGTACCGATGTGGTCCTTCGGAATGCTTGCAGCTCTTTTTTTCGGGTCAAGGAAGGACGGAGAGCAGAAATGTCAATAACTGTATTCGTGACACCTTAAAGTGATTGCAAAGGGGTACTATTTATGCAGTATTTGTTAATGTTACTCTTTGATACATTCAACGACTCGTTTTCCTTTTCAAATATAAAAATCAATGTTTGGTACTTTTCAACTTTTTATACCAAAGTAAAACAAATCACCGTGAACATATTTATTCAATATTTACCAATTCACCAAACATGAGTTTTATTTTAGAGAACCAAATCTCCAAGTTCAGCCTTCTTTAAATAAAATACATTGATTGCATTAAAGATACTGAAAAGAGTTTTGGCAATTTAAAGAGCAATAATAATACGTGAATGGGATTTCTTATTAACATTATTTTTCCTTCAATTTCTGAAAAACACTAGAATTGATTTCAAGTGGAAGAGGTCTGTGTGTGTATGTGTGGGTGAAGGATCTTTCAATAACTGCGGAACTGTAAAAACGTTTCTTTTATATTGGGATAAGCGGCAGGTTGTGTTTTTAATGCTCGTATATTGTAAGAATTGATAGCCAATTTTGAAACTACTTTGTTTCCCTGAATGGTTTTCACTTGAACATCATAAAATTTCTGAAAAGTCATTTTACATCAAAAGGTATTAGATTTTCAATCAAATTTCTCATTACCCGTAAATACTCCTCCTTCTGATAGAATGTTTGTTTAAATGTAAGCACCGGCACGAAGAAAGTACCAAGGCACATCACAACATTGAGTTACTTTCACTACCTAAATGTCCCGTTGGGCTCAGTGAGCATCCTTAATGTCCAAAATACTGCTTGCGACCGGCTTTCTCTGTGCAGTGCCCCCGAGGAGACTCCGACGCGCCACTCCAGGAAACCTGACGGTGAATCGGATGCCTCATAAGGACTTGAAGAACGGGGCAAACACGACGTTCCATGTGGGTCAAGTCTGCCACCTCAACGAGATGAGTCCGAAGTCAACTAATTAATTTGTATTGATAACACAGTAACACATCCGTATCTGGTGCGTTTATTAATGTCTCAATACACTGAATATATTATATTACTCCCCTTTCCCTCTATAAAGTTTCCAGTAATTCAAATCTCTTAGAAGTCGTGATATTTTATAATTCAATTTACTTTCCTTCCTCTCGCAAATTTCACTGTAGCAAAAATGAGCTATTATAATAGACATATTTACTTTACACATTGTTTGTAGCGTCTTAAAGATAATGTTGATAATGTTGAAACGCTATCTACACCATATCAAAACTTTTCACTCTATAGGAGATAAAAATATAATGCATTTTTAAAAACTAAACGGAAGCTGTACGTGGATATCGTTAATCTCATTCTAGTGAGTCATTGATTTAATGCACATTCTGACCATTAAAACAACATACATGTTTGTGGGAAAAGGTGAGAAAGCAATGGATCAAAATATCTTCCTGAACTTGTAGCAATATTTACGTATTCGATTTTTGAGTAAGAATGTATAAAAGAATAATTTAATACAGATTTTTGCATTTTTTTGATGTTCTAATAAACATGTTTTTGACATTAGTTTCTTCTTGATATTAAAATTTAAGAATAAAATTACTGTAATTCAGTTCCATAAGTCTCTTTCGCCGAGAAGCAAACCTTTACGTTTAAAGTCATGCCAATGCAGGAGAAAGTTCTAAAGCATCATTAAACCTGAATGCACTTCATCTTTGTCTTCCACTTCATCTGCCTTCCCATCCCAATCGGACTAGCAAGCCAACAAATCGTCCAGGCTGCCATTTGAGGCAGGTTGACTCTTTCCACATTCCACACAAAAGCGACTCGAGTCAGATGTACCAACAGATGGGGTATCCCACCACTCGTCTCGGCGAGGTAAAATAGTTTACTTAAAACCAACTCTGCAGACGTGCGTGTCTTGAATGTCAGCGTGCGCACGCATGTGGCATCTTGAGCCGAATACAAAGAGAGAATCTCTTGAAAGAGGAAGGGAGAGAAGAGGTGAGAATGCAAACGGTCAGGAAGGTTGGACGCAACTCAGAGGCCGGGGTGATACACAGATAGCTTTACCCGAAGGAGAAACAAATCACACGTTGAATGGAACAGACGCATGACATTTTCCACCCCCCAGTGTGCTAATGAACCAAGTGTCAGACGCATCAGTGACATATGTGGCGTATTTGTTTTCTTCTTCTTCTCCTTGAAGTGCGTTTGAAGGATAAGTATTTATGCGATAGAACGAGGAAACTTCAACCCAGAGCGAATGTACTCATTTGTGTCACAGATCCTTTGGGAACTGTTATGAAATACGAATAGGTGTGTCGCTGGAAACGCTCTCTAATGGCAGCGTCATACACATAGCAAACACGTCATGGTGCTACCCTCTTTCAGTATGATGGGAAATACATACTATAGGACTTGAATAAAAATAAATTCAAATAAAACTGAAAGAGAGGAACTAAGGAATTTAAATTAATTTTCGATGCCTACATCCGTTACATCATTATTATTCTATGAACATATTTTCAGAATTATCAAATCAAGAAATCAAACGCAAAATTTGCTTACTGTACACGCAGAATTTTATGTAAAAAATACGTGATAGAATTCAAGAATAGTGATATGTGACTTCCTCTGACAAACGACAAATATCAGGTATAGAGATATCAGAGAGAGATTATTAAATTAGAAAATAAACTATTCACAGTCATTTACCATTTTTTTCTACTAACAAGGATTATTTTCTAAAAATTTACAGCAGATCAAGCAAGAAAAATGTACTTAGAGGTGTCAACAAATCACACTGTATTTCTGCTCTCTGAGGTATTCGAGAAGTTTGATAATGTGTCTCAAGAAGCTCAGAAATGAATAAACAGGCAAGACGTTCAAACCAAGAAAGAAATAGTGCTCAAAAGGTAATAATTTGATAACAATTGGATTTCGATTTGTTTTATATTCTAATTGCCGATGCTTACAAATGTGTTCCTGACTTTTTAAACTTTCTTTGTATTGTATATTCACAATCCATGGGATTTGATTTCTAATCTAATTTACTGTTCTCAGATTTGTCTTACTGAGAAGGTGGGCAAACACTCTAAACGTCTACAATCACCCAGCTATGTACCTTTTAGCGTGTATTAATGTCTTATTAAAACTAACTTCCACAATCGAGATTTACATGTTTATTTAAAACATAGAAAACCTAGAGACAAAAAGACAAATTATACGATCACGAAAGAAGGTTGCTACCGCAGCAGCCAAAGCGATACAAAGGTAGCAACGGCTGAAAGGGAACTACGCACACGTCCCGACGCGTCGTCTTCCTGCGGCACATCTTCTGAGGATAACCTCTGGCCCCGGGAGGCTGAAATGAACCTCCACGAAGGTCCCCGAGGTGAAGGCAAGTCCTAATGGCGTTGGCGCCCGCAGCCGTAGCAAGTGGGCTCCGGATGAGTGGCGAGGAATGTGTCGCGATGTTCCTTAGTTCCCGACGCAGTGAAAGTCGCCGTTGGGCCATTCAGAGGTGTTGAAGTGAATAGCACATTCCTCTGACACTAAATCCCGCTCGGTGATTGGAATTCCCGCGAGATCGCAGTTGAGGATTCAAGCGTTTCTTTCGAAGAGGCACGTGCCTCTAAAACCACCAATTGCAGTATGCAGCCCAAACACGTCAGTGTTTACCAACAAGCTAAGTAAACCGAACAAGCGATGTTTGGGTTGCGTCTCAACGATTTTTAAGATCTCGGACGAATCATTATAGCTGCTTTTCTTTGAATGAATGAACTCATTTATTTTAAAATAGAAATTTTCATTTTATGCTAATCACTTTATTCAGAAATAATCTGAAAATTCGCGCAATAAATGAATAAAATTGAAACAATGTAAAATCAAGAACCCATTCGCATTATCATTAAAACCTGTTTAAATCGTTGCTCCAGTTTCAGAAAATTACTGGAAGTAATGATAACTATTTTACTGCAAGGAAGATAGTGTGTTCAACTCTTATGTAATTTACAGTAAGGAAAATAAAAACAAGTATTAGTATATTATCTAGTCTTTTTGTCAGAAAAAATTAGAAAACAAATGAATGTTTTCACGACAAAAAAACAACTAAGAAAACCAAACAGGTGGAGTTAAGGTTCTGTTTCAACGATTTTTAATATCTGCTTTTCTTTCTATGCAAAAAACTCATTTATTTTAAAGTAGAAATTTTCATTTTATGCTAATCACTTTAATGAAATAGACCTGAAAAGTTGCACATTAAATGAAGAAAATTGAAACTATGTAATATCAAGATCACATTCACACTATGATACATAAAAAACGGTAAGGTAAATTTTTGTAATTTGATTTCGGGAAACTGTAACTAACCGGTACGCGTTAATTTTTTTTATTACAGATTATATTTCACACTTTCGCTGGAGATGAGCTGATTTCGGTGCAGAGTGTGAATTTTTAAGGTCAATGGTTTAGGAAACACGATTCACTTATCTTGAAAGGGGCAGTTCGAAGAGGTAACTTTTTGGAATTTGAACCCGGGAAACTGTAACTAACCTGTCCGTGGCAAATATTTGATTACAGTATATATTTGACACTTTCTTACACCTAATTTCAGCGCACATAATGAATTGTTGAGGCCAATGGTTTAGGAGACACGGCGCTGTTTCCTTGAAAGGGGCTTCCAAGATGTACATTCCTGGGATTTGAACCCGGGGAATTGATACTAACCGGTCGGTGGCAATTTTTTTATTGCAGATTATGTTTTTCACTAGTTTTCGGGAAATTTTGGCGTAGACGGTGAGTTGTTATTGTGTGATTTTTTACCGGGGACGTCACTTCACTTCTTTGACGGCGCTGTCATGTGGAACGTATCTTTAATTTTTTCTTTATTTCTTAATATTTTTGAAAGAGTGTAGATATCAATGTGATTTCTTTACTAATAATTTAGAAAAAAAGCCTTAAATTTGGAGTACAGTTTGGTGTGTATACTAGCATTATTAGCTGATTTACAGGTGTGGTCCTGCTAACATCCGGAAGTTAGCATGAACACCAATTTTTTTAGGGAAAATGGCCCGCGGCAAATTTTTTGTTTTCGCATCTTAAAAACGGCAAAAAAGCGACAAATTATGAGCTATGCAGTTTTGTGATTGGATGAAATGGGCCTGCTAACTTCCAGGACGTCATTTACCTGGTGTTGATTAGCAAAACGACAGAAAGCTACCGATCAGAGCAACCGGCCGCTGGAATTCTCCTCCAGATAGTGGGACTATAAACCTAGGACCTCACGGTCATAGGTACTGTAGTGACATCAGTTAATATTCTGAGCTACCTAATTTTCAGAGCATCAATTGATATCACTGCAGTGGCACTGACTGGCAGTAAATAGGATTCGTGTCCCGATAATGACAGAATTTTTCAATACGAAATAAGAATATGGAATAAGATTCCTAAAGAATCAACAGGTGAGGTGTAATTGCACCCCTCTCGGTTATTAAAGGATTAAATACATAATTTTATCGTTTTGAAAGCTAAATTGAGTGCAACTACATTTTTCAGCAATGTGAGAGTAAAAATCACCCATCCGACATTGCATCCTCGACAGGGTTGAGGTCGCGAGGAAGTAGGCCACATTGCACCATGGGAAAGAACTCTTTCGTGGACCCACATGCGTAAACGAAGGGAATTCCGTTGAATAGTCCAGTTCACGTAGTAAATTTTAGCGTGAGGAAAGCCAACAACCAACATTTACATAATGCGTACACGTTGTTACTGTAATCGTCGGTGAGCTCCATTGTGTACAACATACAGTGAAACAAGTAAATTAGAGCCGTAACTCACATTCCATAAAATGAGGTTTTGCCGAAAACACATTTTTGGCTTGTTCAGGAACAGGTACTTTTGTACTCACACCCACAATCGTTGAATGACCGTGACCGTTATACGTTTAATGAGTTATGAAAATAAGAAGGTGTTTCAAGAATCTAAACTTAAGGTAATTTTATAAAAACTGTTTTGAATTTAATTTTCATTCGGGGTACTTTATCTTAAGAAATGAAAATATAATAAAAGTCCATTATTAACTTTATTTATGTTATTTATTCCATTATTAGTTATTTTCGATGAATGCGTTTGATTTTTACACACTTTAAAGGCTGTTTTTACTTATAGAACTCTAGTTTATATTCGGAATAGTTATTCATGAAACGAGGGGTAAGGCGACTTCTTATTTAATTTGTACGAAGTGTTAGAACACGAGACCGATAGGACGAGTGGCGCAATCCTTCGAGAAAAATAAAATCATCTTTACCACGTATGTCATTATCAATGTTTTAGGCAGCCTTACTGTCATTCATTTTATTTTAATTCAAGCATACAAATCACTGTTTTATGAAGGTACATAAGTAGTAGCTGATGCGGTTAGACGAAGGTATTTTCTTTTTTTTGTTGTATTCACAGTGTTATCTGAATATTTGAGAATCATGTCACTTTTAGCACTAGTGATAAAAATTGAACTTGTAGTCCGCTTTGCATGCATGAAAGTAACTTGACGCTGTCTAAAAAAATTTTCTAATAAATTTATTCATTAAATTTGTTTGAAATAAATTGGAATTAATAAATAAAAAAGTTCTCTTGAAAATTTGAAAAAAATATGATTATTCGGTTACATGATCTAAAATAGTAGCTATTTAAACAATAGAAAACACATAGACTCTAAAAAGACTGATACCTTTTGGCGAGAGTCCAATAAATCATACTTGCATGCGGATTCGTACTCATATAATTTATTTAAAATGCTAATACTGATTTCTATCTGTGGACCAGATACGTTTTACAAAATATTTAATCTTCGTTCCAGTCTCCGCCGATTGGTTAATGATTCTGGGCGCGTCAACTGCTAACGTCATTAATCTCGTACATACAGTGAATGTTTTTTACTCAGGAGGTGGTGGTGACCATGCCCCCCTGGATGGCGAATTCCGGCGCCAACCTACCGTCGGCTACCAGGGTTGTCCCCAACTAAGCATCTCCCACCAGCGGGGCACTGCTCCAGCCGAGAGAAGCTCTAAGCTCCCGACCAGACTCAGGCGTATGTGGTAGTGTAGGGCATGCAAATGTGTGAGTAAGGGGTGAGAATAGAACAGGAAACGAGAAGAAAAGATAATGCGCGGTTTGTGGCCCGTTTAGTAAGGTACTGCTCCGGCATTCGCCTGGCATTGATCGGGGAAACCACGGAAAACTACCGATCAGAGCAGAAGGCCTCAAGAGTTCTATTCCAAACAGCGATAGAACTCGACCTAGTTATCTGGCTAATGTAGAAAATACTGCCACCTTCGGGACTCAAACCTCATGACCTCAGACCCCAGTCAGAGGCACTGCAGTGATATCAAATAACACCCTGAGCCTTCTCTCCCGGTGTCTTCACCGAGGATTCGTATCGGGCTATAAATCTGAGGGTAAAATTCTCCTACCCCTTATATCACCCTACGTCTTCGCCATTATTTCCTTTCTTCTCTACTACTTGGCAGTACGTGATAGGCTGCATCACCCCATGGGGGGCGATTCCCACGACAAACGCGACGGAAGCGAAGGGCGATGACCTTGGGCGGGCGGACGATCGTCCTCGGCGCGAGATTCACGCGGGCGCCCAATTTATCCCTCGCGTGGGAGAAACCCACGAGGGACTGGCGATGACGTCAACGGGGACCGAAACGTCCACTTCGCTTCGGTCCTCGACTCCGACGCTCGAGGTAGCGACGTTGCAAAAGAGACGTGCGCGGATGTGGGAACAGATGGAACGCTGACTGAAGAGGAGATCGATGAATGAACGCCAAGCTAAAATCATAAAGATGTTATGATAGATGTAAAGATGTTAATCATAGATTAAAGATGTAGACCTCTTTAGTCTATGCTAAAATCGAAGAGCCCAGGGAAGTATAGATAGATTATTCTAAGGAGTGACCGCTTTCACAGCTACTGCTTCACTGCTGCTGATAACGTTACTGCAAGGTATGTCCACGTGCTCAATTCTTCAATGCGTTCGTTTACTACTGGCTCACTTGTAAATGGCTTCTACAGTATGTCTTGCAATGCTATCGTCGAATATGACTATCACTGTTTTCCGAACTGGTCCCTTCTTAAATTTACTTCTCTATAACAAGGTAAGCTATATTTGCTACAGAAAGCTTTCCGCCGTTCATTAATGTTTATATCTGGATATTGGTCAAAGAATGATCTTGTCACTGCCTCAAGTTTTCCATAAAGGTGAATAAGATGTACAACAACAGAAGTCACATTTCCACGTATCCGAGATATTAACATTTACTAATAGTAGAAGGTGTGCAATGGCTAGTGTAAGAAAATATTCGGCTCATGTAGCGATAGATTATTTTCAATTGCCGACAACAGGTAATCGCTCTGTATATTTTTCTAGTTCTTCATTTTCAACTCAATTATGCCTCACCTATAATTCTAATTAACAGTTAGTAGAGAGGAATATAGACCCTACATTCCAAATAATTTAATGTCTAAACATATAAATGTTTAATGTAACTATTGTTCCAAAAGTCTCAGAATTGAAAAATATGTTTGCAGAGACACCTACAAGTTGATTTACAGGCACTCGGAGTGCTTGATGTAATAGTTTCTTAATAATAAGCAAGAAAGTGCGTCATCGCCTTTCTCCGTACTTTCCTCGAGAACATGGGGGGGGGGGAGTTTCACGATTTTCATCATAAACGTTATAGAGAAAGTATTGTGTAGGATAAGGTAAGTGGCATGAATAAAATGTTCAGTATGCATAACCATTATATTGTACTTCATGCTATCTTCCTATCTAGATAAATTCTTAGTTGTCTTTTACTACAAATTTTAAAAAAATAAATTGTATTAAATTCTCTACATTTAAATAAGTACTCTTTGGTTTACATCACTTTCTTTTTCTTTTTGAGATTGTCAATTTTAAGGCTCATTTATCCCTCATCTCTCGTTTACATAAGAAATATGCATTCTTTCAGAATTGCAATTCGAGTATATTTTAAAGTTCGCCATACATTTTTTGAAAGACAACACATTTGCAGGGTAAAAAAATGTAACCTCATGTTTTGGAGAAATGAGCAGAAGCTTATGGGATGTACGAACAAAGCTTTATTCCCAAACTGCATTCTGTAATCTACACATTGAAGTAATTCATTACTCTGATATTTAAACGAATTCAGTTTTCTCAGAAAACAAAAATAATTTGAGAAACAGAAACAAAATAATTTGAACATTTATGAGAGGGTGGAAACAGTTGTAATTGACTTTCATTTAGACATATAGTTTCTCAAATAACATCACAAGATCGACTAAAATCTGCGTAGAAACCTATTTCTTATCAGTAGCCTTATCTACCTACATAGTAAAAATTTCTGTGATTCGTGAAGAGTCTTAAATCACTATTATACAGGTATATCAATAAAACAAATAAAATTGTATAAATACGTAAAGGTGGATTACAATGAAAAATAGTAGAATCACAGTATCTCTTTATACACCTTTTGGAACCGACCGGCTTGTCAAACGACCTGTTTTCTCTGAACCAGATCATCCTTCTTGTTACAGATACCGTCTGAAAAATGAGGGTAATGAACAGTATCTTGTTGAGAACTGAACATTCCCCAGATCTGTTAAGACAGACTTAACGTAGCGCTTCTGTGTTCCCATTCATTTATATAACTTTCTCTAAGATGCGATATATCTACCTAGCTGAAGATCCTGCGTTTTCAGGGTGTTTAGTAATCACAATCATCTTTTACACAGGAAAAGGTATTAATGTTGTGTATGTGTATCCCCGCCCTGCCTTGCCTTTCCTCATCCAGCCCAACTTCACCCTGAACTTCCTCAACATGCCCGATCCCTGCTCGCCCTACATCACATCGTTCACCCTGTCTTGCTCCATCTCCTCTTGTCTTGTTTGCTATGATCATTGTTATTACCATGGTGACTAAGGACAGTAATAAACTGATGTTTGTTACACACAATCGGCAAAATTCACATAAAAAATGTTGTTCTTCCATTACTTACAGTCTAATTCCTTTATTAGAATGAATCAAAGGGTATTTAGTAGAAAATTGAATGGAGTTCTAGAAACGTTTTAATCACTTTGGATCCACTCACGTTTTTCGAGATATTTTCGAAAAATGTTAATGGGGCACCCTCAAGTTTTTCGCTATGTGGAAGTAAAGTAATGGTCGATCAAGGCCCGTAGCGGGCTGTCGAGCCAAAGGACAACACCTGTAGTAAACGACGTTACTTTTACAAAATTAATGTAGATAGTAACTTTATTTTTAAGTTCATCTGTACAAAATTTCATTAGGTTTAGAATGAAACTAGTTGCCTGCAGCAGATAAAGGGCTGCCAAACAAAACCACACAAAATGGATTTCCAAAAAATTGCACGGAGAATGCTAGAGAACATCAAATAAAATACTCTCATATAATACTGTAATTAATGAAATATTTTAACAGTCTTCAAGACTATGAAATAAAATAGTTTAATATTTACGAATATATAGTAAAATAGTTCTTTACGTACAAAGAATACAAAAAAATCCTTTTTCAGAACTCAACATGTGAATACCAAATATTTCAGTGCGGACAGTCACTTCCTTGGAGCTTATAACAATTCAGTCGGATCGCGCAGCATGTGAGTTGGCGGAATGACACGATCAAATATTTTTCTTCTCCCATTGTGTAATGCTGTCACTTGATGGCTTCAACCACTTGCATAATGATATTCATTTCGATACAGTTTTCATAATGACACAGGTTCTTGAACAATCACAGAGAAGTTTACAAACCAAGTATTGACAATTAATCATTGAGAATCGTTCTAGTAAATGTTTCGTTCGATTGCGTACAGTAAAATTACATTTGACATAATATTATGCTTGTCAGTTGTAATTTATTTTATTATCAGTAATTTTTCGTGGAATATTATTTAAAATAAATTGGATCGTAATTTTACTTTGATCCTATTTCACTAGTGCAGTACACCCTCGCAGGCGGACTGCTGACCACAGCCACCTGCGGCAACATGCGACGGAGGGTAGGGTTAGAGAGCTGACCGCTAGTTGGCCTTTTTCTGAATCCTTTAAGTCAACTGACACGAATCGATTCAATGTAAAAGTTTAACTAATAAAAGTCGCAGAAAAAGTAGCGTGTGAAGTTTACAATACTCGCTTGTTCCTCGATCATATCGTAATATTACACTCGTGTATTCATACCTATTATTACATCATCGTTTCAAAATGTACTATTCTCACTTTTCATTACAATTCGAAACTCATTATTTTTGTATTTTATCAAGTACCTGTGTCTCTAAAGAAACCATCGGCATCTCTCATTCGGTCGGAGGTTTCATAATTTTCTCTCTGGGCTTCTTTTAGGATGGTAATATAGACTTGCATACAGAATTAAACAATCATTGTATTTTATATAATAAAAATAATTATCTTAAAAACAATTGCCAAAAATTTGCCCAAGAAAATGTTTAACCATTCAGTGAAAATCATCATCAAAATCAGTGTAGTGGAGCCCAAAATTTGCCCACAAAAATAGACAGACAAACCGCCAGCCAGCAAGAGAGGTAGACAAAAGTTGTAAATATAAGAGAATGGATTTAAAAAATGTTTTTAATCAAGTCTACTTCAAAATGTTTCGAAATTATAATTAAGATTAATATTGCACTGTCGAAAACTAAAGTCATCCTTTCCAAGACATTTAAATCTCCATGTACAAGTATAAGTACATTTTTTGTTAGATGGGTTAGAGATTTTACTAATGTGCAAAGTAATAAGTATGTTAATAAATATTTGAACTTAAGGAAAACGAGATGTTCACCCAACATACTAAAAAATACAAACTAAAATAAGTTAATACATATATTACGAATTACTGATAATAGTACTCACGCAATATGTTTAAACATTCTACATCCTACGAAAAACAATGCTTAAGCAGAACTTCATCAATTACGAGAACAAGAAATGTAATAAGAAAAATACAAAATGTGAAAGCAAACAATTTCACAAGAGCCACGAAGCGTAAACTAAAACATGTCAGCAATGAGAACGTCTCCAAAAAAAAAAAAGCTAAAGGTGCAAAAAGGGGAACAGTGGAAACTTGCACACAGAAATCTTTACTCAATTACATGGCTTCCCGAAGCGGGTGATGACTCCAACGCATGAAACTTTTCGCTGTATTCCGTACGCCAGTGCGTCAGTCTCAGGGAAGGGAGCGTCGTGCGAAAATTGCAGTGGCCTGGAGCAAAGCTCAAAGCCCGTATAGAACGCTCGCACGCAACACGTTCATCTTTTTATTTATCTTTATTTTTAGAATAACTCGACCAAGTTGAGAATGATGTTTACAGGAGCGCGTCACTGTCTGTGTTTACAGCCGAAACGACCGAGACGGAGATTTAAGGACACTCAAATAAAATTAAAAATGGGACCTTGCCAAAATATGTGGGGAAAAGAGCGATTTATTTCGACACAAATCTGATATCTTTCCAATTAATATTTCAACTGTATTCGGACATGTCTGCACCTCACATAGGAAGAAACATTTTTTTTTTCAGAATGATTCAATTTTGGTCCAATTCCTTTGATGAGCAGAAAATTTGTAATGTAACGTTCAAATACTTGTAAATCACTTAATTTAGCTTAAGTAGTTTCTCAGAATATATACCAAATCAAATTCTTATTATGTAAAAAGCAACTACCACAGTAATGAAGAATATTTTAAATACTTATGTCAGTAAATTTAATGTTTTGGTATTTTATTGCATACCTAACAAATTGCAGAAAGTATAAAAACAGATGAATGAAGAAGAATGCAATATGTTTGACTTCAACCATAACATTTCATTTCATCCATAACAATTTTTCTTTTTGGTGTCATTTTTATGGTTTCGGTGATATTATCATGTCTCTGAGCTTCAGATTACTTTAAACTTGCAGCTTTTTCACTATCACAAAATTGAATAACATTATACGCAAGGCGTCTTGTCTGCCCGCGAAGTGTCATGCCTCGACGAGAACTCATATTTCCCAAAGCTGATAAACAACTCGCTTTATGCTCCTCGCGACTCTTTTTTAGCGAAACTGACTGTATAGACCCGTGTTTATACTGTTTGTTCCACGAAACGCCGCAATCACCCCCTTCATTCTTTGCTTGGTGGAGCTATACTACTAATTTTCAACAAATTTTTTGTCCATCATTGAATTTTAAGAATTTAGTATTTCGTGCCACATCTATAACTATGGTCGTTCGTCTCGTAAGTGTAGCGCATGTTGTATCTGGATGGTGGCGATGTACCTCCGATGTAATTTTTACAGTGACGTTTTTTGAGCATTTTAAAAATTGTCGAAGAAAATTTAGTTAAAACGAATTACTGTTCGGGTAGGCTATAGTTGCATTTGGCATAAATAATTTAAGTACAATAGCGCCTTTTGAAAGTTGAAATACTCTTACAATTATGAGTGTGTTCAAAATTACGTGATTTAAAGAAATTGAAAATTTAATAGAACAATATTTTGTAAAAAATAAATATAATTGATATTGTGCGTGACAATTTTTCACCAAAGCAATTAACTCTGAAGGCGATCTTATTACAATTTATCTCGAGTTGAAGTCTAATAACGAAAACTGCAATTTCATAAAAGCAATCATTCGATCCTTTATATAGCAATCTCCAGAACTGGAATTCAGAATATTATTATTTTTATTAATAATAACAATAATAATAAAACAGAATTTTCTCTCTTGCATACAACTTTTTTGGAATAAAATTTATTGTTAAAAATATAATTATTATTTAATTACTGGTTATTTGAATTTTCTTAAAAGATAATAATAAATTATATCCAAACAATGGCGTAGCTAGGAGGGGGCAGGGGGGGGCGGCGAGCGCTGGTTGACACCATTGTATGGGTGACACCAATTAAATTATTTTATAGTTGGAATTATATAATTTAAATCTTGTACTTAAACATTTTATATTCTAATAGTTAATTTTCTTAATTTTTGTAGTTTGAAATTTTATTGTTGGAATTATATAATTTGTACGGTTTAGTTAAAAATAATGTATATTAACTTAATAAGTATACATTTAAATCATAAGAATAGATTATGATTTAATTGCAATAATATTGCAATTATTATTAAACAGAGTTTATTATTAAACAGAGTTTATTTATTATTAAACAGAGTTTTTAATATATTATAAATAACTATCATCTGAAAATATGTTTATATTTTTAATAAAATAATGTACAATCAACGCAGCAATATATATTTTTATACTTAATTTGTAGGGGGGTGACACCAGTAGCTTCGCCCAGGTGACACCAACTGAAGCTGCGCCACTGTATCCAAAAACAACTTGTTTTCCTTAGCACGTGTTTTACCTCAGTTTAGACTAGGGTGCGTGGCAATGCGTGGCTTAGTGAGGACATCGTGCCGCTTGGCGTCAGAGCCAGGCAGAGGAACGAGCAGCGCGTTGCGCGAGGATTAACAAAACCGGGAGAGCGTGAGAGGTTTCTGCTTCGAAAACTTTTGCTCGCAAATTCCTCGTCAATATAAGATATTATCTGAGTAGGTGCTCGGGTTTCCTCCACCTGTATCTCACAGGACTCTCAGGTACGTGAGAGTAGAAAATCATAGTCCTTGAGAGTAGACAGGGATTTGGGTTTATCGTTTGTAGGCGAAAGGTTTTAATAGAGAAGAATAGTAACAGAAGGAAAACACTTCATCATTATATTGCTGATGCACTAAATAGTTCCTATTACTGTTAGTAGATTTTATGTCATATATTGTTACACCATGACCTTTTCTGTTCGAGTAATGATGTCATGCATTGGTCACGTGATGTTTTAACTCATGAATACGATGATACCTTAAAAATATAACTCCCATCAACGTTAACAAAGGCTGACACTATTAAGACTAATGAGGCATGTTGTACGATATTCATATGTTGATATTATGTACCCAATACCAAAACACTAGCTCTAATTACCCTAGGTTAATCTACCTATTTGATAAAATTAACCGAGCTGCTGTGGTAAGTTCTTATGCAAGAATAACAGCCTCCTCAAACATATCATTTATTTTGTTTCCATTAATTCAAAATTTTTGTATTTATTTCCGGAAAATTATTAACATATTCTGTGATTTTACTAACATTTCCTATCATATGCTTTATGATAGTGTTAGTGTTCAAGTATTCATTTAGACAAGAGCCAGTACGAAATGAGTTCCGCAAACCACAATGTCACCTCATTTGAATTTACAGAGATCATAAATCTGAAGATTTGTTCGGCAATACTGAGATACTTAATAGAAGCATGTAACTGTTGTTATCTGGCGCTTGTATTAAATGAACCCTTTCTGGTGAAATGTTTCATTTTCTCATGTTAAAATTTATAAATCATAGATACAAAGTACACTTTTACCAGTAAAAATTATCATTAATAATTATTCTGTTGCTATACACGTTTTAGGCGAAAATCATACAAAAATATAAAGCTTGTTCGGAGTCTTTTATCTTTCATTCAATTCAATTACAGCCTGGTGAATCGCTGACAATAAGAAGGATCCTATATTTATGGATTGGTCATGTTTACGATGTTGCGTACGGTAAGGTCACAGATCTTCCCAAACCTGTTCTGACGCTCACCACGGGGTGTTATGAAGGAAGTGCTATTACTAGCGCACATTTCACAGTAATTTAAGGGATCAAATTAATTTCAAGGTTCACGCACATTCGTATAGACAGGATACACGCATCGACCGTCATGCGCAGAAAAAAATCATCGTGATTTGAGAACATCGTCACTCTGGGATTACCTTGGATTTTCCCTCCGATACGCATTCCATGCAAACTACAACGAATTCTTCATCTTCCGAGCTTTCGCCTTTTATGACGAGTGATTTCTGCAAAGCGAGACTCATCGTGACGTAGTCCTGCAACAAACCGCAATAATCGGGTTACGAAACGTATTTATGCCCAGTAAACGACCAAGAAATGTGCGGCTCATGTTCAAAGCAGATCCAGAGATTTAGTACACGGCAAAGTCACGTACGTGCGATAATCAGATGGAAATGGTCACGTACGGGGATTTAAATCCCCATTCCCGGTCATTCACCGCAGGAGGATGTTTATGACCGCAAACACAATAAGCGATATTTAGAATCGACGTAGCGATGTAGAACAAAATGGAATCAGACGACGGCGTGTGGTAGTTGCACTACAAGATCGACGAAAGATACACGGCGGTGCGTCTGGTTTCGTCTTCTCACTTCCCTCTACGGTGCCTGGATATATTTGCATGTTAAATTTCATGCAAGGTGATCTCTTCCAAGAGGTAGGGAGACCTCCAATTTGTTTTATGAAAATAAGTGTAATCGACACATAATTCAAATTAATGAATATTTCCTTATTCATTTATTTTTAGGTGTGCGAATTGAGAGAGATAACGGAAGTTGGAAGGATGCCGATAAAACATTGGCATTGCGAAGAAGGAGAAGGTTGAGAATGAAGTAATTAGAAGGCAACAACAGAGAGAATACTGAAAAAATAAGAAAGATAAGATATTTATTATAATAATTGAAATTAAAATGCTATTGTTTCCAGTGCGTGCTTTTTAAGTTTATAGTGAAAAGGAAGGGCATTATTGTAGGGAGAGAAAAAGGTAGGAAAATAGCGAATGTTTTCTAAATGGAAAAGATAACAGAAAATAACAAGTGCCTGAATGTTGAAAAATTAGTAAGTAAACATTTCTATGTTCCACGTTACTTATATTACTGTATTAATAATAATTTGATATACAACAATCATGCATGTAATACAAACAACCAAAATAAAATAAAGTTTTCAATACTAACTTTGTTTGTTTTTGAAATTTCGGATGTGAGAATGACATCTCTACTTTAATCCAAAGTTAGAGTCACGTTTTTAAATTTAACTTATTTTCCGTATTAAAAGTTAACGATGACTTTGAAATCCGAACAAAACATATTTTAATTGGTTAATTGGGTATCAATATTCAACTCAAACATTCATGCACGGTTGGGAGGACGAATTACAGATGGAATATAATTGATTATTTTACCTGGATTTAGTATTGTATTTAATAATAAAAGTAATTACAGAATTATATTTAAAATGATTTATATTTATTTGACTATATCCAGAGTGGTACCAATACTTGGAAATTTGAAAATATGTATTTAAATGTAATCCTCTTTTATATATAGTTCGTAATTTTCGTTCGTTTAAGAAAGTTGACGATTTTGTACCATTTATAAGAAAATTTTCTTCGCAGTTTAAAATATAAGGAAAAGAGCAGGAGAGCATACAATCCACGTTGTTCCATAACTTGAAAACGATGCGTCCTAGGCACATAAAAGGTTTCATTGATCTCAAAGGGACAAAAATTATGTTTCTAATGTCATAATCTACAAAATGAGATCTTTTGGAGGTTCAATTACATTTTTTGGGATTATCCTCATTTCATAGCAAGGATTGTCAGAATCACTCGAATTTTAGTATAAATAGCAGCTATTTTCACTTTAAAAATAGAGATTTTACAACGTGCGATATTTGCAAAGAACTAACTTTTACGCCTTATTTCATATTTAAATAAAAACCAACATGCAGCGGTTTATCCTTAAAATTAAAAAGAAACAATTCTGAAATCATTCTTATAACAGAAAATTGTCCCTTAAAATGTACTTTCATTACATACCGTAATAAACACAGTCATTACTACGTCGCGACGGTATGACAATTTTTGATTAGCACATCCGACGGATGCTTCAATAAACTTAACTGTAGCACAATCCTATTTATAATACCCTACTCTTATACAAAATGAAGCTATTAGAAAAGGAAAAAACATTACAATATTATGAATAATATGTACAATGTCTGAATTAAAAATCATGTTCATAAAATATATTATAAAATGGAAATTAATAGAAGATAATACATTTTCTTTAGCTGACCCTGACAATTGTCACCATCATGCCACATTATCAGACAGCCCATTGCGTTGAATATTTTTATGCACATTGATACTCATGCGTGATGTAGTCTTTCTACTGTTTAACAAATAATGTGATTTATTAAGAATTATTTCAATGTATGTTTCATTGGAAAGAGTTCAGAGATTAAATATACAAACAAGAACAAACGAAACTTATACCTAAACACATTAGAATATTGATTGTTCGGAGACTACTTCGGCCTTGAAACTGCGAACTTCTTTGGAACGAATACTGAAGAGCATGCATTGTGAAGAAGGTAGCAATTCGACGGCCACAGGCACCAGCCGCGAGTGAGTACATCTACACCTAAACACTTAATAGCTCTTCTTAATAGTTTCTTGAAATCGGGATTAGAACAGAACGACCAAAAACACGAAAATCATATCACCACACGAGTTCGAGGCGGATTCAGGAGCTCGTGCCTTCACTCTGGTCGCTACGGGCTGACTTATAGCGGCTTCTGCGCGTCGCGAGCGGACGGGCGGGAGTGCGGGCGGGAAGCGGGAGCGCGGGAGGGTGGGCGGCGGGAGCGCGGGCGGGTGGGCGGGCGGGTGTTCGAGCGGGCTGGCTGGCAGGAGGGAGGGTTTGGGTGTGTTGGAGGGCCGAGGGGTGGGTGGGGGAGGTAGGAGGTGTGGGGGAGGGAGGGGTGGGTGGGGAATAGGAGGTGTGGGGAGGGAGGGGAGGGTAGGGGAAGGGAGGAATGGTGGGCGGGCGGGCAGTCTCCTCCGGTGCATGGGCGGGAGCGCGCGCGCGCGAGCGGCGACCAGGACGTGCCGCGGCGAGGCTGCGCGGAGAAAACTCGCGATTCACCGTGAAGGTCGCGAGGCGGCACAGGACGGCGCGGTGGGACGCCGGCGTCGGCGTCGGTGGGGGTCGGGCAGTAGGGGGCGAACGGGAATTGTTGTAAGGTCATTGGGCAACGTGGCATCGCGCGGGCGGCGGGGGTGTGGCATAAGGTGGGGGTTGCAGGTGGGAGGGGTCCACCATAGGGACCCGCCCACCGCCGATGAGGTTCTTCTCAATTGCTAATCTACTCTTCCTCCGAGAGTAGCAGTGGGAAGGCGGCCACACCCATGCCTACCGGATCCGCATGACTGACCACTGGTCGTCTTAGTACTCGAAGGTCTGCACATCCCATTACTCCTCTCAGTTGCACAAGAATTATTTACACTAGTGCAAATCTACGAGAAATAGTTTGCATTATTTAACTCTGGCATTTGGAAATGTCTACAGACCTCCTTTTTATTGAAGAAACTTCAAAAGCAAGCCAGCTCTAAATACTTTTAGAAATTAGAAGAAAAAACATGCGGTTATTAAAACGTTTTAAGAGATTTAGTAAATTATAGTGGTTCTGTTCTGGAGGATATTTGAAATGTTTGATGTATTCTGCATTTCTCCAATGCTGAAATATCATTCAAATATGATCGTTAATTCAATTCCAAACTAACTTATTTTGGTCAAATTATTACCTTGTAATTCGAGAACTAACAGATTATTTTTTTGATCGTCAACGTTTTGTATTATCACTCCAAAACGTACTAAAATATTTGGAGAAAAATTTCACATGTACTGAAACTTTCATGACATGGATTCATGAGATATTTTAGAAAGAAAGATCATGCTGAATGTAAATAACTTATTACTTTGGATTAAATTTCCCAGCATTTCTTATTCTTTGCTCCTACTATGTGCTATACTACGTGATCTCATCCCAAGCTCCCTGAGTTGTTTCAAGCTTATCTTTCTCGGTTTCAAACTTGCTTTCTTTGCTTATCTACTTTTCGCCTCGAATATCTCATGTTTCATCTTATGTTGACCTGTTTACTTAGATATGATTATAATATTCTCGAAGCTCGCTCTCTTGATTTCACAAACTATCTTACCACATAATTTATCACATTTTTTATTTCCATTTAGTGACTTTTTATTTATTACTCACCTAACAGATCATGGCCGAATTCGTTGATTCAGAAAAATATAGTACATAAGCGGCTCTTTCAGTTAGTCTAATAGAGATCAAGAACCATGCCTCATATCTCAGGGTAGCTTGAATTTCGAAGAGTTTTCTCTATTTCGCTGTGTGCCTCCTCTTTCCCTTCCTGATATGCTTCTAATTTTTTTTGTGTGTGTATGAATTTACCAAGGACATTAGGCTTAATATCTGGTCATCACTAGCCAGATTCGATAGTCTCCCTTCCCTAAGCACTGAAATGATCATCCTTGGTTTTGTCCATTTGTAACATCGATAATTTTGAAGATTGCCTTATTATTGAATTTGCATCAAGACTAAATAAATATAATGAGCATTGTGATCAAATAAATGGTCTATTGAAGAAATATAGCAATAGCTTATAAAAATAACAACCGGACTAAAAATATATAAATTGCTTTAAATTACAAAATATTTTTAAAATTAGTACTTACATTTGTTACTTTCCCCTATACTATACGTACGTATATGTAATGCTACGCGAAGAAACGGCGGATTTTCGACTGAAAAACTCTTATTACAGGGCCCTGGTAACGAAAAAGTGGATAAATCCATTTGCTAAATTAAGAAAAAAATCTCGTAACACGTGGTGCAGCCAAAATCCCTGTTTTGTGGGTCCTTGATAACGAAAAAACCAATTGAAAGCAAAACGTCTGTCTGTCTGGTTGTCCGTCCGTCTGTCTGTGAACAATGCTAGCGACTAAACCGTTCAGCCGATTTTCTCCAAAATTGATACTCTCCGATCGATCTAACTAATCTCGTGCCCATTTGAATTTGAAACCGATATTTGGATTTTGGGGGGTACTTTACACGAAACCCCTGGGATATTTTCAAAATTTCCAAGAAAATGGCGCCAACAATTTTGACTAAATTTTTATGTTGGATAATCAGAAGGTCATTTAAAAGAATGGCGCAGGTTTCATGTAGGTTAAAAACTCGAAAATTGAAAAAATTCAAAAGTTGTATCGGCATCTTCATACAACTAAAATTATGAAGATAAAATTTTTGTTCTTTATGAAAAATCTTCAAATAAGGTAATGTTCAGTTTCTCAAAAGCATAGTACTGTTCGGGAAAATTTGTGTCAAACATAGGCAATGTTTTTAAATTTTCTTTAAACAATTTATTCTTAAGTACCGTACAAGGTTTTTTGATTAAATTGGGACCTGAGATAGCATTAAGGAAACTTAAGAGAATGGCGCAAATTTCATGTTCGTCAAAATGCCTGATTTTGAAAAATTAAAAAAAAATTTCGGCATCTTCCTACAACTACAATTGTCAAGATACAATTGCTTCTCTAATGAATTGTGCTCATCCAAAGTATATCTTCAAATAACGTCACGTTAAATTTTTTGAATTTATGAGTAGTTCTTCTATAAATTCCTGACAAATATAATAGCCCGCTCGGAATTGACTGCGCTTCTTTTTCGGCGTTTTCTTATAACTACAATTGTGAAAACACATTTTTTTCAATGAAATGTATTTATTAAAACTACATCTCCAAATAAGATCATGCTTAATTTTTTGAAAATAAGAGTTGATTTTCTCTAATTTTGTGACAAATATAATAGCCCACTGCAAATTTACTGCGCTTTAGACAGAAGGATGCGTCGTAAATTAGAATTTGAAATGTTGTATATTATTTCTTTGTTCGTTTTTCTCATTTGCCCTTTAGTTAAACATTTTCATATTAATCTTTTAGAAATTGTTTATTTTGAAATATTTGAAATAAAAATTGCTAGCTCTTTAAGGGAGTATGAACAATGCAGAGAATGAAACAATGGAATTCCGTTTCGCGGTCGCGAATTTCTGTGAATTACGTATAATTGCCGTAACTTCATGTAGCTGTATAAAAATGAATTCTAATATTCGCATTTATGTTGATATTTGCATGAAAATATTTAATATGCTGTACCATTTGTAGTGAGTAGAGTATTTTTGCATGATTTTAGAATATACTTCTCTAATCATGGCCCTATGACATGCATTTCTATATTTTCCGGTGTACCACGCTTTTTCCAATACAAGTCTACTAAACTTTTGTATTATATTTTTATGCAGTTGTAGAACTCACATAGTTCTGACAACACTACGATTATGGAAACAGCGAGTTGTTTTCTTCTTGGCTGAATTGGACATTTTCCAATAATAGCTAAGATGTTAGTCGCGCAGAAAGTGCAATATTTCAATACTACGTAGCTGTTTCCAATAACGCGGTAAAGTATGTGCTGTTGTAGCCACTAGTTGAGTTTTTATACCTTTCTGAATTAACATAGCGTATGTGAATTAACGTAGTTAACGTAAAGTAACGTACTTTTCTGAAGTAACGTAAATATTTTCTGGCGAGGAGGAGCTGGAAAGTATTAATTCACTACATTTGTTAAGCAGGTATTGTTTCTATAGTGTAGCACTGTACTTTTTTACATGTCCCTAATCCCATTATAGCCTTCCTAAAAAATTCAGACACAAAAGGCTCTCCCAAAGCAGGTTCTATGAATCACCATGCACCACCTTACTCATACTCTTTCTTGCGCGCCTACCGCGGGCCTGAAAGGCGCGTGGTGCCGGTCGGGCCGTCCGCCCGCTCCTCCGAGAGGAAGAGCGCGCCGAAAGGAAATGGAAGGAGAGAGAGAAAGTGTATCGGGGCGCGAGGAGCGGCCGGGGAGCACGGGATAATGCGGGATGTGTGTCATGGAGCGTTACGTCACCGCTGCAACCTCAGCCCCGCCTCATCGTCCTCCTCCCACCTCCTACTCCGTCGTCGCCTCCGTCTCCTCCTCCTCTTCCTCTCTTCATCTCTCCTTCTGCTTTGCCTTGTGTCGCCGCCGCCACCGCTTCTCCCCGTCGCGCCGCGAGATGCCCTTAGCTCTCGCTGGCGGAGGCTGGCTGGAGGATCCCACCGCGGAGGCTGACTGCGGCTCCCCCACTCCCCGACGCTGCACTTTCCCACCGAGCCGTGCGTACTCTTGGGTAAACTCCCTGCGCGCGAGGCGGCCCCCCCTCCACCCTTCCTCGTCGTCTGGCGTCGACGCGGGTAAACCCCACCTCCGGCGAAATTCCTCCAGCCCCCCCGAACCTTTTGCCGGTGTCCGCGGGCCGCCCCGCCCCCACCCCGCCGACGGCGTCGTTCAGCCCCCGCGCCAGCCCCGTCCGCTATATAAGGGACCCCCGCTGTTGGAAACGGTATCAGTGTTGTGTGGTGCCGTGTCAGAGTCACTGTTGAGAGACGTCAGCTGTTCCGAACGTGATGGCCATGTTGAAGGTGTGTGCTTCGCACAGTGCGCCGAGGTGCTGCGGGTGGTGGTGACGGCGATCCAGCACGTGGACGGAGGATATCGAATGGCGGTGGTGACAACTAACAATGCACGATACTGATACGGTTTTTGCCTGCTCTGTTTGTGGATTAGCGGCTGGAGTCATACAGAAGCTTTGGGATTTCAGCTGTGCATGCGTTATTCCTGTGACCGTACTAACATTATAAGTTGCAAATAATTCAGTTTTGTCAAAAACGTTTTAATAAATGATGAAAATAATTGAAAATTACTTAATTTTCTAGAGCATGAACCTATGCATGTTTTGTAGCAAATTATGAAATGCACAAAAATGTTCTTAATTTGGTACGATCATTTTAATAAACAATCATAAAATTATGTAATATTTTTATCATGCTTGCAAAAGGATGACTAACATTTAATTTTGATAGCCAACATGTGCATATTTTGATATTTTCAAAATTTTAATCCATGCATCAATATATAATAACCAAAATGACTAACAACCTAATAAATCATATTGTAAAAATATAAAAAATAATTAATGTACCAGAAATTAATTTAAAATAATAGTGCATGTTAACAATAAAATAATTAATATTTTCTGTTTATAAGTATCTAACTTAAGGAGGAAATATCATTGAACAAATGTTTATTTCCACAACTTCTGGGGAAACAATTGTAAACATGTCAAAAATTGTAAAATAATGTCTTTTTGACTTGGGTTCAAGACTTGCATTAATATCTTTTTAAAACTAAACATTTACATTAACATTTACGAAGTAGATAAAATAATAAAGGGAAAAGGCTAACGAGTTGACCTTTAAAGAAGAAACAAGGAGTTACTTAGGTTTTGCTAGTACATTCTGAGTCTAAAGATCACTGTGGCTGACTTTCCAAGGCAAAAAGAAGAAAACATTCGACACTCGGCCAAGTCATAATTACCAGAACGCATTTTTCTTCACCATTCATTCAGGCCCTTCTTATCTATTTGAGAGAGCAAAGAACGCAGATCGAAAACAAACCTCTCTGGAAAATGTATGTAACAGAAAACTAGAAAAAGTATAATGAAAATGTAAGAACAGTTTTAAAAAAATAGAAGAATGTACGCTCTCAAGTTAAGACATTTGAATATCAAAAGAACACAAACAAAGAAATGTGTCTTGAAAGGATAAAGGGTAATGAATTCGAAATAACATGACATGACCATGAAAGAGGGGAATTGCATCCCGAAAGAAAGGATGAAATTTAAAACTTTTTACGTAACTTTCAAACAAAATCAAGTCAAGGGTTAGACAAGGGTTATTAAAATATATATTTTACAATAATATGCAATGTTCTCTCAATTCTCTGGGAAGAGAACATACATACGCGAAGAGAATGTAACTTTCTCAAAAAGGAAAAGTACGGTTGTATTACCAGGTAATTGTACCGTCTGAGAACTAAATTAGCAATTAGAGCAAAAAATATTCACTGAAGGCACTCGCGCAAAGTTACGGGGAATCCCCCCAAGTCCGGAGACTCCTTCTCCGAAGCCTGCTTTAACCGCACCACGTTCGCATAGCGGCACCTCTGACAGGTCGCCAATCGATTCGCCGCAGAGCCTCCGCGCCGGCTCCAGCGGTCTCGTCGGGTTCCTCGCTTACTCGCGCATTGAAGTCACGCGTCCCGCGCGCCGGCTCCCGGCCCGCGTAAATCGACGCCGCCTCCGCCGCACCTGCCGCCGCCGGCGACGGCCACCTCCTCCGAGGCCTTGGGGACGCCAGGAACGAGGAACCAACCGTGGGCTGCCGAGCCTCTCGGAGGAAGAGCGCAACGCGAGGACGATACTGCCACTGCCGCCGCCCCCCACCGCCGCCGCCGTCTCCAACTCAGTCGCCGGCGGCGATGCGCAAGAAGGCCCCCGCGCTCAGATGCCAATCACTGCTTAGCAGCTTCGCGCCGGTAGATGACTTTTTGATAGGCAGATTCGTCGGAGACTGCGCGTCTTTGTGGCTGGGGCACACCGTCAGTTTTCCAAGAAGAGATGATGTCTTAATGGGAAGCATACTTTTTTCTTAATAAATTGCATTATTAATTTAAAAATTAAAATTTGCTTTATCTGAAGGCCTTCGTTAAACAGTTGATATTTAATCAAAGCTGAGATTTCTAGGAAGCATACCTACAAGACACATACGTTTAAATACTTTAACGAATTTACAACAAATATGTCAAAAATAAAACAATGGCCTTGCGCACGTGTCTACATTTTATATTTCATGATAAAAATAAAACACAGAAACAATTTAGTAGTAAACAATTATGTACATTATTCAGCCAGTTATTATACAACTTATTTACACATCGTTGAACTAGGATTGCATTCACACATTTTATATCAGATGATTTCTAATTATCTACACAAGAAAGAAGTTTCATATAAATTATTCAGTTGATCAGTATTTCATATTTCCAACGACGTTCGTTACAAGGCATACAAAACGAAACTGCGCACACCTCTATTGCATCTCTGTTTTGACTTTTGTTTGACCGGCAAACGAGAGTGGGTTAACCAAAGTCTAACTAAAGAAGCGCTCCTGTATTCGAGTCACATGTGAGGAGGCGTAAATTTGTTGTTGGGTTCTCCGTATACTCACGGGCTTCCGTGTCCCAATGCCATGTTCACAGCGTCGCGTTAAAAGGTTGTTGGTATTAGGCAAATAACGAGCCCACGCAGTGAATACGCGCTTCTTGATTGAAGAGTAACTCGACAAAAAAGAAAGCGGCAAAAGGGGTATATTATTGTGAGATGCAAAAAGTTTGCGAAAAGGTACTATCTTCTTCACCAAGCCTTTTAACTAGCAAAACTTTAGGACAAAGTATCCCTCATATTAATTTATTTTCCTCCACACATAAGCTGATAAAACTTTTGATTTCTAATATAAGCGAAAAGCATTTATCTTTCTAAGGAGTTCATTATTGTATGTAATAGGAGGAGGCAAGATAATAATTTGTTTACGGAAATAAGTACCGAAAGGTGATTCATTACCACACATTAGTATGCTGCTCCGGCACCTTCCACTGAACAAGACAAGAACCGGCGTAAAGTTAATGAATGAAATTAATCGACTGGTCTTCCTCGAATGTTGACGAAGGCTCTAGACGAAAACAGTTGAGGCAAACGTATGATTTCATACGTGTGGCCCATGAACATACGTACCAACACTTTTTTGACCCATGTTTAATAATTTAAAATCAAATAATTATAACCATCGCATCAAATTTCACTCGATTACTGGAGTACGAAAAATAAGTAAATGTAGAACTCTCCTAGAAAATGGAAGTAGAGAGAAATAAAATCAGTTTAATTACATCAGTGCATTTCTTAGAGATACTTATTTCTCAATTATGAGTAAGAAAGTCAAAGCATTTAAAGAATTCCGACTGGGTCAAACATACTTTTCCCGACTAGGGGCTTTTAGACAGTTTTAACGATCGATAAGCAATCGAAAAGTACGTATGGCATAAAATTATAAAATATCTAGACAAAATCATCTTAGTAAATATACAAATAAATACCAACTTCTCCAACACCATCTTCTTATTTGTATTGAACATTATTTTACAGTTATTTCACACTCTGCACTCTTTATAACTTATACATTTTAAATAAATTAATACACATTAAAATGATTATTAATATGCAATACCGTTCTCTAAATTGTTTCTTCTTAAAGTATTTAATGATGCTGCCGCAGTTCACTGTTTTAATATTTTCTTGAACTTCTTTTCATCATGTTTTCTATTTCGTATTTAACGAGCTAATATTCGATTCCCCGTTCATAGGCCAAAGCATTTCTTGTATATATTTTTTGATCTTATTAAAAATGATCTTAAAGAGGAAAAGCGTATAATCACACACAATCTATTTTTGAGGCTCACCGAGTCGTTCTTCCAACGACAAAAGAAACGCAAACTCAGCTCTTCTGTCGCGATCATGACGCGTCCTCCACGCAAGTGCCTGAGGCTGCTATTTCGTCGTCCACAGCGACAACACACGAGCCGCCACTAGGGATGCGACATCGATGTCAATGTTTTCAAAACATTGGTACATGAAATATGATGTTTTTTTAATATAGAGTTTGGTGCTGGACATTTCTACGTTTTCGATGTTTTGTTAATAAATTAGACATTTTCAAAATTACAATTTTGTAAAAGTTAAAATATGTCTATGTGTTCGAAACAAACGACCACGGTTTGCACTACTTTCATGGAGAACACTATCCCTTGCCCGAGACGTTCTTGATGTCCTAGTATTTCCTTCGTCTTTCATCATTCAGATATTCCACATGAAGAGGTGCTTTATAATTTTATTTTCAGTTACATTTTAACTATAAATTAATATAAACGACCATTGTCAAATTTTCTTGCGTAAGAATTTAATGTTGGAGATTACTAAACTACCTTTAAACATCGATGTTTAAAAATATTCATGATTTTTGGTCGGTGTTTGACGAATTTTAATGTTAATTTTGAACATCAATGCTTGACATTATCGATGTTTTGTTGTCGATGCCGTATGACTAGCCGCCACGTGTCGATGCAAGCAAACTGACAAAGTTGGCTCAGGTCATCAACTGAGATCACTGCAATGTTTCTGACCGGGAGGTTCTAGGGATCGAGTCGCGACGGTGGCAGGATATTCGATAATAGCTAGGCAGGTGGATCGAATTCAGCCGCTGTCTGGAGAGGACTTCTAGTGGCCGGCTCCTCTAAATGGTAGTTTTCCTTGGTTTCTCCGACCAACACCAGACGAATGCCGGAGCAGTGCAAGCGGGCAAACTTTCCTCTCCCTTCTTTGGTCCATTCTTGAACCTTACTTACACACTTACATGCCCTACACTTCTACACAAGCCGGGAGACCAGTCGGGAACTTAGAGCTTGCCCCCACTGGGGCGGTATCTCCCCCCGTCGGTGGGAGATACCAGGATGGGGAAAATCCCCGCGAGCCGACATAGGTCAGCACGGGAACTCGGCGTTCATCCGGAGACGATCACCACCACCCCGAGAATAACGATCTTAGCAGTTTACGTTTTCGGAATCAATCAATCAATCAAGCTACGCGTCGCGACGCCGCGCCTAGTCGCAAGCAACCCGCCCCACAAGCGCGACGCCGCGACGCCACGCTCCGACGCCTGCTGCGACTCGGCGACGCGCGCCTGCGTCGGACGCGCCACGCTTTGCGAAAGCGGGCGCTCACGTGGCTTCCGACACGAACACTGTAAATCTCTGTGGTTCCTACTCAGTAGCACCTTTGTCGACACGCACATCGCCTCGCCTCGCGTCACCTCGCCTCGTGCGCAGATGTAACGACCTTCTAACACAATGTCTCTTGTGACTAAGACTTTTTTATGCCGAATACGTGGTGGGCCGAAATTTACTCTCACGAAATGTGAATTCTGTAGCCGAAAGACAAGCAAGTTAGTGAAGGACTAAGTGTACCCTTCAAACGCACAAGGAAACATATTGTCAAGCTCTTTCACGCTTTTTTTTCTGACATTTTTCACACATGGATAGTGAATGCAAACGTGACACTTGGTTAAAAATATTTTGTTACGATAATAATTGAGAACTTCACCTTAAGTTATTTAAAAATATTCCAAATTATTGCAAAGAAGCTTCACTTCATATTTGATGCACATTAGTATGATTATTTTAAAATATTTATTTTAATAGCAACATTTGTAGTAAATCTTTAATTATGTGAATGCTGATGCGGTGATGTTATCATTATTCATGAATTAAATAATGTAAGTCATCGTCATATTTAAGTTTCCAAAGTGACATCCATTATTTCATGTATAAATTATTAACATTATTTTTATTTGTATCATTTGTAACAATACAGTAAATAATAAGGTGATCATTTGAAAACACTATATTAGTCACTTTTCTATGTATTGAAAAAAAGTAACAACTACGCAGAAAAATCATCACCTACAATCAACAAACTAAAATGTTAACTACACTAACTAACGATACCATGCCATTCATGGCACATTTTCTCCTCTCTGGGTAACCGTAGGTGCGAAGTGGCGAGCAAAAAAACGAGGTGTCGACAGCGTCGAAGGAGGGATGGAGGAATGGAGCTGAAATTGAATCGGGAGCGGCGCCGCGTGGACAGGGCACTCTCGCCGCCGCCCGCAAAGCATATGAGATGATTCGAGCAACGAGGTTCGACCATCCAGACCCGTTACTCGCTCTCAAGAGAACCCACGCCGGCCACTATGCGGGCGCTCAGACCGGCTACCATATGCTCACACACTGGCCGTTTGACGCTGGCGACTCCGATGCCCCACGGAGGCCGTTAATGCTTACTAGTTTGGGAACGTAGACGCGTGAACACTTTGCTAATTAAATCGATGTGGTTTTTCCCATACACTTTCACGCCAGCAGTCGTCATTACGAACTCTGAACTCTATTCATGTTTGAAAGTAGGCTACAAAATTATATATAGAAAGTAAAACTATAACGCGAGATGGATTCTAATTTAAACTATCAAACTTATGAAATTGCATTTACATAAATATTTTCTCAATTAAATTTCATTTTCAATTTTGAATAATTAGTAACAATAAATCATTTGATTTTTTTAAATATTGAAGTTTTATAAATAAATAGGTGAAACGATTGGTGACTTAATATTACGTGACTATGAGAAGTTGGAAATCATTAAACTTGCAACAAAAGAACACCGCGACTCTTCTCTGACGCGAATCGAGAACCAGAAAGTGAAACATGCTGCGGTGTACCTAACCTACTCCGCCCCCGCCTCCTTCGCCGTTCGCCTCCGCGTTCTCCCTTTGTTTGCCTGCCGCCTTCTTTCAGCATCCTGCCCGTGTGCCTCCGCGCCCGCGCACTGCCGCCACCCAACTCCCGCCACCCGCCGCCCGCCGCCCGCCGCCCGCCGCCCGCCGCCCGCCGCCCGCCGCCCGCCGCCCGCCGCCCGCCGCCCGCCGCCCGCCGCCCGCCGCCCGCCGCCTGCCGCCCGCCGCCCGCCGCCCGCCGCCGCCCGCCGCCCACCGCTCGCTGTCTACCGCCCATTGCCTACCGATGGTCGGTCGCTGCTCACCGCCCACTGCCCGCGGATCATCGCCCATCGCCCACTGTTCAACGCCCACCGCCCACCGCCCACCGCCAACCTCCCACCGCGCGATGCCGTTAGCTCTCGGCTGTAGGGCGCCGTAAACGAGCTTATAATACCGGCAGCCCAGTTCTGCCGGGGCACCCCGTAACGGTCCACGCGAACACTTTCGTTCTCGACGAAGCCTCGGGGCCTAGCACCGCGTTCCGAGAAAGACTGTCTTTCCGGCGCTGTTTGGAAACGGCTCCAACGCCGACGTTCGGAATAGGCCGAATACGTCCGCGTCTTTAAGAGGCACTTAAATCCTCCTTCACGTTTCTACCTCCAACGGCGTCCGTCGCGGCGGGCGCTAGGAATGTCTTTCCCCCCACGCGGGATTTACCGAACTATCTACAGCGAAATATATTGTTACAGCGAAAAGAGACGAAATGCTAGATTGGCCCTATCTGAAACGACTCCTTTAATGAGGTTCTTCCCCTCTCTATTGCTTCATTCAGTGTCCGACATTCTAAAGGTTTTACGTTCGATTTCAATGTAAGTGTTGGAGATCAATTTTACCAGCAAGGACACGATTAGTTATTCATGAGATGGCGTGAGATGCTCATAGCAAGGGACCTAATGGCCTTTCTCTTATTGGGACCCAACATGAAGCAATGCTACTTATTTAAAGAGTAACAGAAATAAAATGAATGCCTACATGAATAGGTTATTTTATAGTAATCAATGAACAAATATTGCTCTTGTCAGTGTTGCTAAATCAAGAATACATATACAATCAAACAATACAAAAGTAATGTAATTTTTACGTTTAATTTAACGCTTCTTAAATTCAATTGATACCTTTCTTTGCAAAAAAATGAATACAACAGGGAAAAACCGTGGCAAAAGCAATGACTAGACAAATGTTTAGAGGACCAGCAAGAATAAGATATTTCAAAATTTGATTTAACACATAGTTCGGTATGCATTGTATTAACGTATACACCTGGCTGAAGGTCTATCCTAAAGAGTGAAGGCAATTGAGAACGGTTACCGTAAAGGAACGTTCCCGTGAGTCTATATTCTCCCAAGATTGAATGCATCGCTAATAGCCGAGGAGGTTGCAACAGCCGAGTTAAAATGGGAATCGCGCGAACGTGCAGTGCTGGTGGGTCACGAGTGTGCGAGGGCATGGGCAGTGGCATCGGAGACGCGGGTGGCTTAGGCAGCGGGGGCGGCAGACGTCAAGGGAAAGGACGACGAAGCTCCCCACTTTCTGTCCAGTCACGGGGGCTTTGCACACCGCCAGTAGGGTTACGCTGTTGCAGCAGATCGTCCGGCCGACTTTAAGGATAAACTTTAGCATTTTGCAACGCCTCTTTTGCGGCTTGCCTTCCTCATATTCACGCGGTCATTGTGGCAGCCCGGAGCTTCTCCTTTTAAACATTCATTCGACGCTCATTTTTTTACTTAGCATCTTTATAGAGTTCCCCCAACAGTTACCACAAGCAGTCATCCCTTTTAATAGTGAAATTCTGATAAATTAATTTCCGTCGTATATAAACCTCGGAGTTTCTAATTGATTTCTTCTCTAGTAACTCACCATTTTCGGAGGGCGCTAACGTTTACAAAGAACTTACTTTCTCTGCGAGACGCTTTAAATCATCCGCTCTCCAATGCACGCTATCATGCCTCTCTACTGCCATAATTTCATGCCGACGTTCCGGCCTCTATGGGAAACTCATTTTGGTTCTGAAACGTGCACCGCATTTCGAATCATTTTCCGTTCATAGACGACTGTTATAGTATTTTTCCGTCTTCGATCTCGTAGTTTTTGTCTCGATAATAACCAACTCAGAGTGTTCATTTTGGGTTTGTGGCTGAACGGGGTCTCCTTATTCCTCTAACATTAATGTTTGGAACAGCGTTCCCTCTGCTGGAAGAGGTAGGTAAAGGTGGAAAGAGGAGGGAGGGAGGGAGGATGGATGGGCGCGCCCGCGCCGTCCTCAACCCGCTTCTTCACAAGGCCTGCCATTGTGGGCTTCGGAAGCCCGGTAGCGCGGGAGCGCACGCCTCATTACAGCCCGACCGCAAAACGTAGACAGAAAGGTGGGGGACCCCCACAGCATTTCCAGGCAGCCGCTGCCAACAAAACCTTTTCACATTCCCCTAACATTATATCGTATCCCAAATATTCAGACACTTACTAGTTTTTTTCAATGTGTATCGTAACATCATATTAGCTACTACGAGTACATGTCACTCTTAATTTTTAGATTTGCACTTCGAAGACGTAGCTTAAACAGGACAAACAGTATGTCGAAAAAATCTCAATAATTGAAAAAATGTCGAAACATAGGTCCATTTATGAATTTTCTTGATAGCAATATCTATTCTGCTGAACAGTAAGTAATAATTATTATTGTAACCGGTACAAAAGTAACTCTTTGGCGTGCGAATGAAATGTTGACGGACGAGGCAACGACATGAGCCAAATACGACAATTTGAAATGACTACGCCAAAATCACTTTCGTACGAGATGCCAACACTATTTTTCAGTACGAATTCACGGAATCTTACAAGTATATACTCTTCAGGCCATTTTTAATAGGCGAGGCGGCGGCTATGTTGGTTCATGACGACCCAAAATTTTATTTATTTTGCAGTATCCTGTTGTTTTATATGGTCCTGATTTCTTTGCAATATGCGTAGAACGAAATCAAATTTCCCATTTGCGCACCGTAAAGTAACATTTTCCAATAAAACAAAAGTGAAGTAAAATAGTAGTTTTCTTGTACAAATGCTGAAAAACTCTTGAAGTAAAAACTTGAGCGTAAAATCCAGAATGTCCAGTGGTAAAACGTGTATGTTGGTGCGCGGTAGCACCGTCCACCTGCCGGCCCGAAGACGCCTCGCCCACAATGGCCCCTGGACCCCAGTAATGAGCCGGTGCCTTGATGAGCGTCCGGTGATTTGTGAAGATGACGTGCTCGGCGGCGCGGCGTCACCCCAGCTGCATCCAGCGCTACTTTCATTGCCTTCCACTGCCTGCCGTCACCTCATCACAGCCCACACTCCTCCCTACGACAACTCCTCCGACCTCACCACCTCCATTGCCTGCCGTCACCTCATCACAGCCCACACCTCTTCCTATGCCAACTCCTCCGACCTCACCGCCTCCACTGCCTGCCGTCACCTCATCCCAGCTCACACTCCTCCCTAGGCCAACTCCTCCGACCTCCCCACCTCCACTGCCTGCCGTCACCTCATCACAGCTCACACTCCTCCCTAGGCCAACTCCTCCGACCTCACCGCCTCCCAGTATTCACCTATGTCCTCGACCGCGCTCTTCCTAACCTGGTTTTCCTCCGTCCTCTATTGTATTTCGCCACCCAATAATAAACTATTCGACATATTTAAGTAGTCTCTGCCTTCCACATCATCCTCCGTTTTGTGTCTGTCCTCGCTCGTCCTCCTCAATTCTCGCGATTTAGAGCCCTAGGTTAACTCCTCATATCTCACCGGTTCCCACCATTCTCCTATGTTCTCGACCTTCCTCTTCCTGACCTGGTCCTCCTCCGTCACCTGTCACCCCAAAATAACTATCTGACATCTTCAAGTAATCTTTGCCTACCACTTCATCCTCCGTTTCGTCTACGTCCTCTTCAATCCCACCTTTAATTTCCCAATACAAATGTCTTCCAAGCATTTTAACGTTTTCAATTAATCTGTGCAGTCTCCCCTCCATTCTTTGCTACAGTTTTCCACCTCTTCTCCCCCTTGTCGTCTTCCCTCATCTACCGTTTTCCCTTGCCTCTTCCCTTTACTGCCCTCCGCTCCCTAAAATCATAAATCCATCCACAAGATTACCACCTTCATAACACATTCATCTCCTACTCCCCACTAAAACACTCATGTACTGCCATTGCCACCAACATTACCTGAATCCTCCCAACCTTCTCCACTTCTATCATCTCTCATTTCCTCGAGTCAAGCTCATCCATCTCCTCCTTTTCACCCACAGACGCTTTCTCGGCTTTTTGCCCGGGGCGACCACAGGACTTCCGTCTTCGTGAACCGGACGTGACGTCGAGCCGCGCACGTCCAGACGGGAGGACGGGGAGGACGAATAGCAGGACGGGCGGATGGGGAACGGCCGCTGTGATGGTTGCATTGAAGGTCGAGGACGCTGAGAGCCAAGTCGAGGGCGGGGCGGGACGGGGATGGGGGCCGCTCAGGCGAGGAAAATGACGGCCGTGCAATGCCTTTCTCAAGATGGAAGGTCGGGTTTAGACCCCTATTAGCCCGGTTTCCACGAGGGAAATCTTAAGCGGTGGCTTGGGTAAATGCTGAAGAATAGTTGAAGATGTTCCTTTGTCGAGTCGGAGGTTTATATAACAGTGTGTGTAATTAGCGACCGCTGGTAGTAGCGTTCTCGGCAGGAGAATCTCTAACGTACATGTTTACTAATTAGTATTTAGTGAAACGGACGAGTAGAAAAACTCTCACCGTAAAGGCGACTTTTGAAAAAAATTAATCTCTACCGGGGCGAGAGGATGAAAAATCAATAAAACGAATGGAATAGTATTACTAGTGAATTGTTGATTTTAAGGTCTGAATATTACTCAGAAATACAAGTAATAAACGCCTATTTAGAATTTTGATGTAAACAAGACTAAGAGAATAAGCTTACAATGGAATTCATAATTTCCTAACATACTATTTTTATCTTTATTTTGATAACATATTGATTATTCATTAAAAGCTTTCTTCCTTGACTTGCCAAAAAGCTAAAGCAATAATGTGCGACAACAACTGCGTCAGAGCAGAATTTAACCACTCTGTTCTGCATAGAATAAATTATGTTGCACTTATAATAAGTAATAACATCGAAGATGAATAAAATGTAACCTTCCAGAATTAAATAAAAATTATTTATTTCATGTAAATGTTTCATAATAAATTCATGCAACATTTGCAGCAAAAAATTTTATGAATTACCACAAGATCTCGGTTCAGACTACTAAGATACAATAAGATTGTTTAAATTAGAGATGGACGAAATGGCCGTTCATAATTATTGGAACTTTTCTGTGGATATAACAATATACTGTGGGTTACCTCGCTTCAGTTACACAGTTCTAAAGATCATCTCACATCAACAGAAGAAAATGAATACTTAGAATCATACTATTTTGTTTTCTGCAATTATTGATAACAGAAAAGTTCAGCAGAAGAATATGGACATTTAGAACCATACTATTGTGTATGGTTATTGATAACAGAAATGTTCAATAACATACATGTCATGTATTCTTGGGAAAGCAGATGTAAATAGTGTAAACTGTTCTTACACTAAAAAGTATATTTCTTAATTTATTCTTCAGGGAACTGAAGGATCCATTCATTATATTACATAAATAGAAGGTGACACTCAACTGTAAAGTGGAAATACCACAGATCTGGTAACTTTTTTCTTTAACTTAAAAAGGGCAATGAAATGCAATTTGTGCTTTTTCGGTTGCAGTGTTGCATGATGGTGGCGGTGGCGGCGGCCGTGGCGATGGCCGCGCCTCAGGGCAATCAGTACCTGCCTCCCACGAAAGGCTACGACTATCCGAAGCCCAGCAGCCCGTTCATCACGCCGACCACCACCCAGCGACCCACCACCCACAACGACGGAGGAGTCTTGCTGCCTGATTCCCGCCCAGGCGCGGTACGTATGGTCTGGAACAGAGATTCCCAGTCTTCTTTCCTTGATAACTTCATTAAAAGAATGGTTCGTTTCATCGACCCCCCTCGTGATTTCCTTTACCCCACGTATGCATTACACAAATAATTGCATATAAATTACTTTATAATAATTACAAAAGAATATCACGAAACTTTTGGATAAATATATGTTTTATTATTACAGTGCTTTTTAAAATTTTTAATTTTACAATTATCAAAAAGTTTTCAAGAAACAAGATTACGATTCGAATTGTCTAAGATATTACGTTACATTCATGTGAATTATGTAAAATTCCAAAAGAGGAGAACATTTGTAATTTATTATGAAATTAAAATATCGGTTTTTAAATAACAGAAAACAATTATCAAATTCATTATTGTATTTTTTGTAATTAATGGGATCGTCATCTAAATTCCACGTATCAGTCGCCGGTGTACACTGCAAACTCAACTCTTTGATCTCAATGGACTCTTTACTTACCATTAGAATACATCATGCCGTTGGGAACAGCATGGACAATTGGACTAGCATGGAACTCTGCATGGAAGATCAAGGAGCCCCCTGGACTAGAACCGCATGGGCAATTCAATGCCTCACGGGCTGCGCGACGGGTACCCGCGAGTCCACAGTCTCTCCGCGGGTTTCTTTTATAGCGAGAATCTCTAGACAGAGAATTCAAGAGCTAGCGGTAAAGCATATGGTGCCGTTTCAAGTTACGTGTTCTCCAGGTTGACAGTTTTTTCTGACGTATTAAACATTGGAGCATGCCATTATTTTCAAGAAATAAATATTCTTATTCCCTTTCTGTCTCCTGAGCTTAGGATTCGATGTATTCGCGCTTCTTTGTCAGAACTGTTCTTTTGCAACTCGCATTCAGTGAATCGAACAAGGTCCAATTAAAACTAGAAGTCCCTTGAAAGACCCACGTTACGGAAAGCGTGATCATCCAACCAGCCAATCACGACGTTTAACCGATAACTGGGGCAAACTTTCGTATACTATTGGGAAAGGGCTGTTACTATTGGATAGATCCCTCACAATTTCGATCTACCCGTCGCATCTGCAGATCAGTTGCCTATCTCTGGTATAGCCTCTCTCTATTCTCTTCGAATTCTTCGCCTTCTAACCCACTCTGCGCTATAAATTGGAACGCTAACATTTCGGCCTACGTTTCTTCTCCTTCACCTGGGCAGCCTTGTTTACAGTAGGTTGATGTGGCATTAGGGGATCCGTTGTCCGGGATGATATGAGGTAGCACTGGAAAGACGTTTCAGAGGAGACCTCAAGAACTTCTGACCCCAAAAGGGACTCTTTGGAGGAATTATTTCATCTTACTTTCTACAGACCACAAAAAAGAAAAAAAATGCCAGACCAGACATTTAAAGGCAACCTTACATAAATACATAATTTCACGCATTAAAATTAATGAAGTTTGAAATAATTGCGAAAAAAATATCTTAAGCTTGATAATAAATTTATTGCGAAGTTGAGAAAATGCTGATATACAGCAAACAGCTTTAAACAGCAAACGTTACAGAAATTGAAATTCAGATAAGTTATTTAGAAATGTTGTTCCACTATAATTTACACCTTTGCTTTTCTTCGCATTTATTTTCTTTGGCAGTTATCTTCTTGCGATATGACCCGTTCGTGTCGGAAAGTGAATGGCGTGCAACTGAGCACAATCTTCCCCGTTTCACAATAGTTTCCGTAGTGGCGCAATCAGGATCTTTGTTGGGGAAATCTATAACTATAGTGTCTAGTCGACTTGATATTTTCTTATGTTGAATTTGTAATTAATGGGGAATTTAAAATTTAATTTTATTTGTTGGATTGTTGTTATTTATAATGATTCCCGTTGTTGAGATATTCAATGACATTCATTACTAAAGAAAATTAGTTAAAAGTATATTTGTGAATGTCATCGATTTCTGGGGAGGGGGAGACTGAAGCCTCTTGGGTATGCCTCTGGCTTAGACAATATCTATTTTAAGAGAGGGATAAATAACATCATTCTATTTTCCCATTAAGTATTGAGTCTTAAACTAATGGATGCGGTGTGAAATTGACACTTTAAAGAAGCATGGTGCAATGTGCCCAAATGAAGAAACGTTTGATATCGTAAAACATGTCAATGAGAATTACATAGCAAACGAAAAAGTCCAATTCCTTCTCTCGCGTGTAAACTAATGACCGGATATTACCATCAGTGATACTCAAATACTCTTTTGTATTGTCTCATCATTCATAGACTCGGTCTCACTGCATCTTTCTACTTTAAAGAACGAGAACTGACCTGTACACAACAGTGGACAACCATGCGCGTGCTCAGTTTTCTTCAAATTTGGAAAGCTTCTTAAACTACTCGGTCCCTAATCGTATTTCCATACACATATTGCACTTATTCAATGATAGGTTGAAGAGGGGACAAAAGGCATTGTTAACCCTAAGAAATCTCGAATATGTCCAAAATAATTTAGATGATCGTATCTCAGTTCTTCGTTCGGCCACCGGGTGACTGAGACTGTTCTCCCCTTATCATTCCGTACAAGTTGTGCGATCCTCCAGACACGACCATTCCCAAAGCGACCCATCCTGCAGCAAGCGCAGTTCACATGTCGAGCTAGCGACGGTTGTACATCTGTCACCGGCGCTCATCACTGCATTGCGGGAAGAATGCTGCAGACAATGGGAGCAAAATATTTACATGACCATGAGTAGCACAAGCCAGGTTTGCGAATTGTGCTTGCCCGTTTTTGTCTGCTTTCTTGTCTTGTATTTTTTTTCTTCTAAACGTCCAATAACTAACGCTTGCTACCCTCGCCATCCGTCCCTCCTTCCACTGACCGTGTACATGACGAGTCACCCACACACCTCTTCCTTCGTGACCTTTGTCAAGCGCCTTGGCTAAATTACTTCCCCAAGTTACTTTCCCCGCCGTGGCTGCTACTTCCCGTCTCCTCTCACGGTAAAACAGGTGCCCAACCGCCCCTAACGCTTTGGGCAACCGGGGACCCAAGTTTCTTTCACTTCCAAGCTACGGGCAACGACCACTCGCAACCTCGCTTCCCCGGACCGCGCCCACGCCGTGACAAGTACCCCACCGCCGCCGCTGACATCTTGGGCAAGCGCAGATGGGTCGCGCGTAGAAGGCCGTTCTCAGAGCGCATTCCCGCGCGCAGGCGCGCCCTTATCTGCGCGCGCGACATGTCCCAACTGCCACTGCGGCGGCGGCGGGCTGACGCGCTGACCGGTGCCTCGCCGCTCAGCGCCTTGCCACACTTTCGCACGGTTTCCCGACCGCCCCCGCGTTTTCCCACCCACCCGCTGGCTGTTCGCCTCGTTGCCTGCAGGGCAATAACGGGTTCTGCTATCGCCACTTGCACTCGGAGGCCGACATGTAGGCGAGTATCCTTAAGAAAGTGTCAAGCCAGAATTTATTGACAGAGGTGTACATACCCATGAAAAAGTCCGGTGATGAGTAGGAAAAAGAACTGACGACAGGTAAATGAAATCACATTTCTTGGAGCTTACAATTTTCTTCTGATATGGCACATGATACTTAAAAATAATACTTTAAAAATGAAATTAATATACTTCCGTCTGCTTTTATTTATTATTCACATGCGTAGAGACATTGTAACCATTCCGTCTGTAACAACATTTTTTTTATTAGCAGCTGAGATTGAAGATGTTTAAGCATCTGCTCATCATTTAATTAATATTCGTTTAATTCCTTATTACTTCTAAACAATTTTTACACATATTGATAATTAAATTCACTGCAACTTCATAATTGAAAGCATCCCTTGCTTTCTTCAACTACTTTAGGTTATATACACATCGTCCTTTCCTAACCTAGAACAAAAGCCTCCGATCTACTGATCACTGTTCTTTCTGCTTTTATTGCCACTTTGATATTGTTTTTCATCCTTGCCTTTTCTGTTGGGTCGGTGCGAAGAACGGTGGGCTCATTTTCATTCATTTTCCCCACCCTCTATTTTAATACAGATTTGGCGATGATTTTAAGACCGGATGTCCTTCCTGATGCCAACCACAGGAGACCATACGCACATTACACATAAACAGTCACAACCACGAAACTCACACAACTATGCTCAAGGTGGGATTCGAACCCACGATCCTTCCGTCCGAGATTGCCTGTCTTAGCGATCTCGGATACCCGGGTCTAATTTTACTGCCACTACGATCATTCTTTCCACAAGCTTTGCTGAGGTTACCATCACTTTACCGCGAGCACCTCGTGTTTTACCGAGCGAAACAATTGTTAAATGTGTTCCCACCGCAGATACTACAACGTATTCAAATTCTTTTCTATCTCCACTAACTGTTTGTGCCAATCACTTTTACCGCTATGACATCCATCGCTTCTCCAATTCCTCAACCAGCATATCAACACCTTTTTCCACCGCCCCCGCATTCTTCTCGGGCCACCTCCAGCTCCGCTGCCTCACACCGAGGTTTCTCAATAACAAATAAAACGGTGGACGGTTGGGCGCCACTCTTTCCCTGTCGCAACCACGCGCGGGTAATGCCTATAATATTAGCCTCCTCCCCCAACTCACGTCCACGGCCCCTACATTCCGAGGCGTAACAAATTGATACGAGACACGTCTAGAAGGCCCAACGGATGCTGTTTGTATTGTGGATCCGCATTTTTTTTTTCATTCCGTCCGCTCTTTCGTAGCCCGACTCGCAGTACGTTCAGTAAATTTCGCCACCTGTTGACAGATTTAACCATCCTGCCGTAATTGTTGTTTCGACTCGACGTACATGCCGTATGATTTAGAGTTCCAGCCCAAATTCTCCCCGCACGGACAGGTAAAAGTACAGGCACGCTTCTAAAAGAAACGCCGGCAGAAAAAAAAGCAGGACGCTCAAATTACAGCTTTTTGGCCTGGTTGGAAAAGGTTACGCAAGTACTTGAGTGCAAACCTGCGAGTACACTCGTTCCTTTGTGTTCTTTAGCACTCTTAGAAGGAGGCGGACGAGGTAGAGGAGGCGAAGTGGGATGGGAGGAAACAAATCAGCAGGACGCTGATTTATCAGCTGATCTTCTGAGCGCTATCAATTATCTTCGCTTGTCATCCGCATAAAGAACGCCGGCTCCCTTGCGAGGTGGGGGCCGAAGGGTGTCTGTTAATGTGTTTATAAATGCGAACCGCGCGATGCGATTAATACGAGACCCTTCGAGGCGAAACACCTGTTTGCCTTGCGCACTTGTAGCGCGTTTGGCTTCAGCGAGAAGGAATGCAGGAAGCGGGCGGACGGGCGGGCAGTGGCTGTGCGTCGAGCAGAAGAAGAAGAGACAGCGGTCCGAAGGTCTCACGTATGACGTACGCAGGCAGGACCCTTGCGCGGAGTTTGACGAATCATGGCCCCCAAACGATGCCCCTCGCCCCCGATCGCCCATACGACTGCTGCTGGCAGACGGGCGCTGGAGGCTATGTGGCTTCGCGGGGAGGAGCTGGATAGGCTGAGAAGGCGTCGAGGTCGCGAAGATGTGTTTCGGAAGCGACGGCTGCAAAAATCTGCTCCTCATATTCTTTCTTAGGTGTTTAATGGTCACATGAGAGAGATTCTCCTGAATAGTGTACAAGGTGTAAAACGTTTGACCGCTACCCATTACTTATAGATTTTACATTCTCCATTCTATATACATTTACAACAGTTCTACAACACTAGTGCACACTATTGCGCAAAAACGTCACATCGCGTACTTTCAGTACTGTGGTTATGAACATAAGAAACGTCCGGCACGTCTGTCACCTGTGGGGCCTGTCAGTGTCTTAACGTCTGTAGTTGACGAGCAAACATTCAAAACGTAACACCGTTCACTTCTCTCTTTGCCAATAAAAATGAAATATATAGCTCAAATTTCACACTCTTTAACATCATATTTAACTCAACGACTAGGGAACTACTTAATCAATTGTACGACATCTCACGTTTTTAGTCAGTTCAGTCACTGACCAGTGATGGGGTTAAATTGATTCCCACACAAGTACACAACACAGTCGCGTATTTTGAAAGAAATTTGCATGCGTACATTTGTATATTCTTTTGAGGAGAGAACGAAAATCATACCATGTTCCTAAACGTATGAAATAAGTACTTACAATACATTTTATGGTAAGTATGTATCTTCGCTTTTAAACCGACCCCAATCACTAAATACACATTACTGTCCAGATTGTCTATCAATCATTCGGAAATCCAAGGCAAAATGATGGAGCAACTGTGCCTTTCAATCTACCTGTGTCTTTCAAAATTACATAATACTAATCACTCCATTACGACAGTTTGAAACGTGTAAGAAGGCACGAAGAACGTTACTGCAATTTGTAATTGGCATAAGCACATGCGCATTTTTCAAGTAAATTGAGAATAAATTCCTCCTTAAAACACCTGTCCCCGCTACGTAAGACCTAATGATTGTGTCGCATCGCGATTTACTCTTTTCATGCAAACATAGAAACAGCCACGTCATGACACGATCATTATCTACTTGTGCGTGCTTCGCAAGGACTCTCGGAATTTACTCATCGTAAAGATGTTTCGAAATCCTTGTGCGTAGTGTAGAAAAGTAAATCAAATTTTTGTTGTGAAGAACTGAAATGTATTTTGATTCATGTAAATTATTGATGAATACATTTTTATAGGAAACATTGTATAACTGTAAATAAAGCAAAGGATTCCATTTATATATTGCATTCCAAAAATAATTCAAAATTCATGTATTGCATTTCAGAGAGTTCAAAAACATTACTTTAAACATTTTAAGTAGAGCTTATTCAGCATTTCACATTCATTTGAGTCACTGTAATCATTTGCGTAGCAAGCACTCGTGTTTCCAAGCTAAATCACTTGCGACAAACTAAGCTGATTTTCGTTCGACCACCTTTCGTGCCACAAACCCAGGACCGCCCAGGTGGGAAAAGTACAACAAGCCAACTGTGCCATTAGCTACTCACAGTCTCCACGCGATATTTACAATGTCGTTACGCCACCTGTCGCCCACGACAGCGCGCGATCTCGCGGCGGCGTTTCGCGTTCGATCTCTCGATCGATGGCCCTCCGAATCTAGCACGCACGGCGATTCCGGATAACGACTTCTCATTACGACGTCATTAACGCACGCGCCGCGCTCTCCCGCACGCGAGCTTCACTCGCTTCCGTCCGCGCACACGTGCACGCGCACGCTGCGGTCCCCTCAACACGCGTCACGCATCGCAGCCGAGGCCGCCGACAAAACAATAGCGTCACTGAGGATGACGTAATAAAGAACGTACTAACGTTGTGAAGTATCGTAAGTTAAATGTAAACGCGTTTATTTGTTTTAGAAGCACTCAGCTGTCCTGTAAAATAATTCAGATGACAACATTTCCAGAACTGAGAAGGGTTTTCTTCACCCAATAAATGCAAAACAAATTCCATATAGGTTGAAAATCGTTTATGCCTTTGACCCGTTTCATCATCCCTCAAATCCAGTTTTATCAAAATTCGACAAATTCTACAGTAAACTTTAGCTTTAAGCATTCAAAATTTCAAGACATGTACAGTTATAAACCCGGTCCTTCGTCACTCTAGTGCACCATTTATATATAATATGCGTGTGTGAGAGAGAGAGAGAGTGAGAAAGAGAGAGAGAGAGAGAGAGAGAGAGAGAGAGAGAGAGAGAGTGTGAGTGAGTTCACAAGATTCGTTTTACGAAAATCTATCGTTTGCATTCATCGAGTTTTCAGAAAACCACTCCTCAGGACTTGTTAATCGTTTTTCTATTTGACATTTGTTACTCTTTCGCTGTTTTTAAAGGAATATTGTTATCATCAATTCTAAGTTAATTAATTAATATTTTGTGGGAGATTAAAGTACTTTTCTCTGAGCTAGATTGAAGTTTCATAAACAAAAATAGGACATTTAATCTACGAAGATACAACTCATTTTATTTATTACGATCGTCAGGTAATTTTGAAATATTGACACCTCAAATGTATATTTTGTAGGAAATAATTGTTACATTGGTGGGGCAATTTTTGAGGAGAAATATATTTTGCGTAGTTGCAATAGTTATTTTATACTAGTTTCTTTTCTGGATTTGTAAGTGTATCAGTCGCCTGTGGGAATTGAATTGTAGCTCTTTCAGAGCATATGAATTTGGGAATTTCACTTTCAGGAACAAAAAAAAATTGAAATTGACGATTTTGGGTTGTACGACTATAACCCACTACCCAGGGTGAGATGATATCTATTTTTGAGGAACTTCTCACATGTTTCTTACCCTCGGTTTCCGATGACGTTCTTCTTTTCTAACTCCCGGTCTCGGCTGGAGGCGCCATCGTACGATCTCGGGAGTTAATAATGGCATGAGTTATGCCTTTAATTGAATCACCACGCCAGCCTCACGCTCTCTGTCAGCACGCGATGTTTCATGATAATTAAGGAGCACGAGGTATCAGCAAGATTGACGCCATTTGGGATGCTCTTTTGATGAATCGTGGGTGGGAGCGCCGCGTGAGCAGGAAAACGCCGCTTATACTGACTTTGGCGTTCAAGGTAATGAAATATTTCGCGACATAACCAATTTCCAGTTAAACAATTTACATCATGTCATGACGAAGTCTTCCAAAACGCTTCAACACTTCACAGCAGAGCTTAAGATACCACGAAACACTTTATGTAGAGCTTACGTTTTGTAGAATGAAATGATACAGTGATTTTATACGAAATTTGACAAACGAAAACTACTAGAATGAATCTGATAGCATTAGTAGTTTATTTACCGATCCCAAATAAAAGTTGTGCTCCTTAATATAAATCATATATTCTGCTGCTACCCTGAAATTTTAAATCATATTATTGAGTTTAAGGAAAAAGTGAACTTACTTTAAAGTAAGGAAAAGAGAGGTAACATATCACTCTGGTATTTCCTTAAAATTCCATGTCAAGCGGAAAATTAAAATTCTAGCGGGTCGTGAGACAACTTGTAATTGTCTACTTTACGGTGCAGTGGAAAAACACATAGCACAAAATAAAATAACACTGACGAGAAGTCTTTCCACTTATTATTACCCAAAGCAGAACATGAATAGTAAATCTAGGCAATAATCGCTTGTTATGGAACACAATAAACATTCCAACGAAATCCATCATTCGATTGAGCTGAATCATAAAAGAATGAACATCTGTCGGTGGTCGTTAGCAATGAAAAGAGAATAAGTCGTAGACAGTCTTCGTAGGCGACCAAATACGACTCGAGCTAGTGAGAGGATCGTTAGCGAACCTGAAACAAGCGCGGAAGATAACGATCCGCCCCGGATCCAAGGAAGGTAGCGACTAGTTGAGGAGAAAAGTGCCCGTCTGTCTGAGGCATCCGTCTTACTACTCATATGCGCACGGACAGTGAGCACGTATATGTGTTTATTGTTTTCTCAAGCTTACATGACTTGTCATCTCCCGGCTAGAGCTGTGGCCCTTGGAGCTGGTCCCCAGACCCAAGCCCCTTTACCAACTTCTTGGGCCATTTCACAGTTGCTAATTGAACTAACTCTACACTGAAAATTCACAAAAGAAAATACTAGACTAAAATACTAAATATACATTTTTGAGGATTATTACACTCTAACTGTCCTCTTAACGCCACACTTCCATTTAATGGAACATTAGGCACAATCGCATTATTGTATTAGAAAACATGGGATGGTAAACAATGGGAGTTCCGCAAGGGTTAAAATCAAGGTTACATTTTTTGCTGCGGAAGTTGGATAGTTTAACAGGTCATTATCAAGTCTTTTTTATGTAGCTAACAGGCCCTAGCTGGGCATCTCGAATATATCGCTGACACTAGAGGAAATTAATGCATATTTTTACAGAAAAGAGGGAATGAAAATCTTTCAATTTGTGAAAGTCATGTTATATTATTGATCCATGAAACGACGTTTGGCAATAATACTTGTGGAAGAAACTCAGCAATAAGAAAATCGTAGCTGTCGAAAAGGTTGCCTGAGACAATTTTGGCTCTATTTTTTACAGCGCCAACTAGTTCTATTCTATGGGCACGAAACATCGGGCACAATTCGGTCGAGCTTAAATATTTTCATTATTCTAGATTCGGACAACCGAACGTGTTTGTAGAAATGACGAAGGGAAGTGACTCATTAAAATATTGAAAAATGTTCGTTTTTGAGTTTCAAATTATCAAGATTCCACTGCATTTTCGGTCTGTCTACCAAGTCATTCTTGACTAAGCTACTAAAGGAGCTGATTAGAAAGGCAATTGTAGGAGAATTCAATGAGGCCGATTTTTTATCACACATCTCTCATTTGCCGCAAGTACGACATGACTACTGTAGATATTCGGCCCTTCATAAATACAAGCATCTCAGCCGGGATCGAACACACGCTGAGAAGTTTAGAGGTCAATAAGCTACCCTTTCACCGAGATATGCACCAACCGCACTACCGATTCGTGGATGAAATTGTGCCCAACGACAACATCGTTTCTTCCACTGCGCGGGCGCCGCCAATGTGCGTCTACGTCTCCGGCGGAGCCCGGCGCGGCGCGTAGCATGGCGTGGCGCCGGGTAAGGAAGCGGCACAGCGCAGCCTCCGTTTCGGTTACGCCACCGCTGCCGCTGCAGCCGTTTCCGTATGCGGCGGGCAGTGCGGCGTGGCGTGGCGCCGGGGAGTGGAGCGGGAAGGAGCGGGGAGGGGCGGAGCGGGTGCTGGGTCCGCGGGGGTCGGAGAAAGCCTCCGGACCGCCCTGGGCGGCGTTCGGAGAACGAAGCGGCGTTTTCGACGAAAGCCTCCGCAGTCACGCAGCGCGATGCCCGCCTGCGGCTGCCGAGGCGACTACGCGTTTTGTGTGGTGTCGCGTCAGGGTGACTGGCGAATGAGATGTGCCGTTCCACCGTCCAAAGAGATCCTTGGAATGACAAGGTTCCACCTGGCAAAATCGAAGAAAATGTGTCTGCTAGCATGAGAAGATTCTTTCTAAAGAGATAAGCATAAGAAGATTCTTCTAAAAGTAGAACATACTCGTGCTACAATATGAGTAGAAATAAATACGGTAAAAATCACTACTGCAGATGGAGATATGAGTGAATTAGTAGAAAGATTAATCTTTGACGTCAATTCACTCGAAAAGACTGAAATGTAAGTCGGATTCTTGTCATTTTGAACAGTCCAAAGTCATTTTGTGAAAAGTCGTTGTTCCACGTTCTCGAATGGCTCGTACCGACTTCGCAAGTCCGGTTCAGCATCGTTGACAAGGAGGTCCTAGGGTTCGAGTCCCGACAGCGGGTCGAGTTGAGTCGCTGTCTGGAGAAGAAATTGTAGCGGCCAGCTGATGATCGGTAGTTTTCGGAATATTAGGCGTATACTGGTACAACAAACGGACAGCAGGTCACGCGCAATCTTTCATTTCTCGTTTTTCTCACCTCCTGTTGCATAACCCACATTTATATTTACGTCGACTTTAACACATATGTTGGGAGATACAATTAGTACGCCGTAATTGTAAAACGACTTGTTCGATGCAGGATCTCATGTCCTAGCGGGAGGCATACACTGCCAACTCTCAGGATGTAACATGCACTACACTTAGGGAACTTATGACTTAAGATGATGAGGCGCTTGGAAGTAAACACTCACTCGAATAGCTGGTTTACTTTCACTTCTAGGGGACGGACGCATTGCACATCTAATGCCCCTGGTAATCACATCAGTATTTCAGTACTTGTGAAACACGTGGCTTACATTTGTAAGCTTTTTTTCTGTTATCTAAAAGACAAAGATTTACTCAATTCGAATATACTTAGAACTGAAAGAGAACATTGTTTTTTCTCTTCATTATTTGGTTATCAGTATAGGTTAATTATTCACAATTTATTATAATTGATGTTAATGAGGAACATGTCTCAAGCCTTAATGTAGGGGTTCCCAGAATTTTGTAAATCTTTTAATTGGTTCTTGGACTAAAACCGATTGAGAAATATAGTGTTGGAGGGATAAGGGAGTACCTGGAAAGGATTTAGAAATGAGAATTGAAATTTCTAATAGCTATTTATCAACATCGTCATGAAATTGTAGAAGCTATGTCATATAAATCACGGCCAAAATAAAATAAAAATATCTAACACAGCAATATTATGAAAAGAAAAATTAGCAATATTATTGATGAACATATGGCACCAAAACTATAACTTTATCCTTCTTATTTACATATTGTGTTCTAGAATAGAATCATTTTTCAATTTATTTCTTGGCATTTTTTCAACATACACTCGATCTGACACATTATGCAGGCGAAGTAGCACCTACATTAGTCACATGCGCAAACCAGTTCGTGCCAGTTTCCAACTATTGCTCGGTCGTGCTTTATAGCCCAACTCGAGCGATCGTGGCCTGTTCAATCGCCCGGGATTGCACGCTCTAGAGAAGAGCAGCCGGCAACTCCTCCCTCACCGCCCCCGCTGTCCTCGCCGCCGCCCCGGTCATCGTCACGACCGCCGCCCCGTGGCCCGGGAAGCGAACTCGATTCGCGAGATCGATCGCTCTGATTGGCTCGCCGTCGTCCGTTGCCGTTCCGCGGCTGGCTCGGGTTGAGCGCAATTTATGCGCCGTATAAGAGGCGAATCTCCATCTGGTGGAGCGGCCGGAGGTATTGTACTGTTGCAGAAAGGGAATCGAATGCTGTAATTTCATTGCAATACCGCTTCCCCAAGAGTGGGCAAGACAGCCAGAGGCAGAATGTCCACCCATCCACATTTTCTGTATTGAATTAAAGTTCCATTGATTATTTAGTTTCCAGTGGCGTGAACTGTCACAGTCATCAGTCCTACAAGAGTAGTGCATGTTGTACTATGGGAGGTGTGATTGTTCATCACTTGCTAGAATGTGAGATCCGACACTGACCTATACGTTTCCCCTTTCGGTATCTCCGTTAGTGGGGCATCCCCCCGGAGGGACAAACTCTAACCTCCATAGTGATCTCCTCACATATGTGGTAGTATAGTGCATATAAGAGTGTGTCTGTGTGAAAAGGAAGAGAATAGGATAAAGAAGATGAAGGTGAGAACGCTTTCGTGCATTAGGTTATTGCTTCGGACTGGTACTGTTCGGAGAAATCACGGAAAACTACCGATCAGAGCAGAGCCGTTATGTGAGTGTGCGAGTGAGTGTGTTTGTGAGTGTGTTTGTGTCTGGATAGGGAATGAACGGGACGAGACAAGGATGAGAAAACAAAGTTCTCGAGCGGTCAGTGGTATTTTTGTTAGAATACTGCTCCACATTAGCCTGGTATTGGTCAGATGAACACGAAGTACTTGAGTTCATAGCAAGCGGTTGCTGAACTTCCACAGACAGCGGCAGAATTCGAACGAAGTATCAAGCTGTGCGAACGAGTGCAGAATGTCCATTTGCAACGATCACGAGATAGATCCCTTCATGTGCCCGTCAGTCGTGCTAGCGGTAACCATTACACGAGGTCGATAATGAGAACAGAGTGTGTAGTGGTAGATGCCTGTGGCCGAGTTAACAGAGAAATAATTGTCCCGAAAATGTCGCATTCTAGGAAGTGATGTCAATTATCTGGCCGTGATATTTTGGCCTCATTGAGAACGAATGCATAACAACAGACACGTAGGCAATGTAACCTAGGACACGGCGCTTGCCAGATAGCCAAAACTTCAAGGCAAAATACTGTAATATTGAATTGAACAATTGAGGTATGATACTAAATAGGTAAGGAACGTTTACATGTATTGAATGAAATTATAATGAAACAAAATTAATGTACATGGAACTTAATGGGTAACGAATGTGCCCGAATCTTGCTCCTTAAGGAAGACATCATTCCAATTCTTTTCGCTATCCTGAAGGAAACGAACGTTCATGATAACAATAGTGTAAATTTGAGACGAAATTAAAAGTATCCTGATTTTGCTAATCATCTAGCTTAATGTAGGCATTTTAAAGAATAAAAAAAATTACTGTAACAAATGCGAACAAAAAAGGCTTAAGGAAATATTGTTTTTCTACAAAGAATAATTTTAATGAGTTAAAATGTATATAGCAGTTCTCATGTTATCACGTTAAAGGTTACAATCATGAAAATTCATTCACACAAGCATACAAGATATTCACCATTTCGTCCTACAAACATTCCTTCCCCGTTGGATTCGAAGAGAAACATAAATCTGCTGGTTAGTTTTTCTTTCTTGGTGGTTCTTGCTATGTGAAGACAATCACAAGAAATTAAAAAAAGCAGATCTAAAATTAGAATTCATGATATCACGGTCTTTAGAAGGATCGATTAAAAAAGGAAAATTTCTTGCCAAAGAAAATTATTTGATTACACACATCTGCTCTCCTATCGACAATTACAAAGGCGCCTTTTCCAAGTTTCTATTCGATGAGCGCTTTCTTCTTCAGCTATTAAAGTGCGTCTCGGAAGGAAGATAACGATATGACAAGCAGCCAAGAAAGCAACCAAAAGGAAGTTACGGTATCGAGCTGTATAGAACCTCTGAAATTAGAATATTCTTCCAGTAAAAATAACGTTTTAAAAGTATTAAAGACTAACATAAACTTCAAAATATAAACTAAAACAAAGAATAATTTACTCAAATTATTAAAAGGAAATGCTTTGTTAGCATTATTCTTTCTCAGCAGCTGTGCTTCTAATGACCGCAACAGCAATAAAGTAGGGAATTTATTAATTTTATCCCAATCTTGCAGATTTAGCTTGCTTCTACAGTAAAAGGTAGGGAAAAAAGTTTCTTCGAAAACACGGGTTGAGTAAAGATGTATTCACACACTTAATCACATGTTGCAAAGCTCCACACGTTTCACCCCGGTTTACAAAATATCAGGAGAAGAGTTAATGGTTGCTCGCATCCTCAAATATGTGACCCCGATGAAGAAGGTTATATTCCCCTCAGCAAACAGGGCAGTTACTTGAGTAACGAGCATTTGCAATTGCACAAGGCAACGAAAGGCCACAAGTGCAAGTTCAAAAGAATTATCGTTATCTTAGGTCGCCATCCTTAGTTGGAGGGGGGATAATATATGTTTCGAAGCTTTTGCTTTTATCTATACGCGACTTCTGAAAAGAGGTTTTGACAGAACAATTTGGTATTATTCTGTCATGTATAGTATAACAAAGGCAGGTATATAATTTTAAATGTAATCTATAATTAGTACAGAGCTTTGAAATACTTCATTGACTGCATGGCGTGTGTTGTCAACCTGTAGATAAAGTTTGACGTACTACTAGAAATAGTATGAGTAACTGATAAAATGTACGATAACATTTACTAGAAATATAATATATACGAGTAACTGAAATTATCATTGCTTACTTGTTTGGAAATTGTTTTCAATTTTAATATTGAAAATAATATCGTTTTAACAAGAAAATTGTAAAACGGAACAAATTGATGTTTGAATTCTCATGTATTTTTACATGCTTACCGTTAATATAGAATACTGAATATTCTGTCCATCAGTCAACATTATTTCATAATTCTTAAATTCTACCTATTGGGAAAACCAAACTGAAGTTTTATTAAAACAAAACAACTCTATACCGTGAAAGTCAAATTTGTTATTTATTTTTAACTTAAATTGATGTTTTAAACCTTAGTTAAAATTGTCTCAATGTGCATATCAAGCAAAACTTGTAATAAAAGAACCCCAATTTGAGGAATACATACATACGTATATCATATATATACACATATATATATAGATATATATATATATATATATATATATATATATATATATATATATATGAGTGTGTGTGTGTGTGCAAAGAAAATGCATCTTCTCATTTAAATCACTCACGTAACACGCGGGCACAAGCAAAAGACACATTAGCGGGGAATTCTTCGAAATTGCTCCATCCTCTTCTTACCTTGAACAAATACCGCCCTCCCTCTCACAATTTGCCGCCAAAATATTCGCTAAGTGTCGCAAGCGCGCACCGCCTCCGCCGTCACACCTGCCGCCGCCGCCGAGAGCAGAACATCCCAGACGGCCTTCGCCTGGATCTGACGGCGAATGAGATACGGCGGGGCGCCGCCCGCGGGAAGATCCGGGTACCGTGGCGTCGCTTCTCGCCCCGCCTCAGCCCCCCCTCACCACCCGAAGATCGCCCGCCTGACCTCAGTCCGCTGCGACCGCCGCCGCAGCCGTTTTACTGTAAAGACCCACAGTGGACTGCAACGAAATACGAAACGCGAGTTGGAAGAAAACATATTTCCGTAGTGGGGACGAAACGTAAATATTTATGCTTTTTATAACTTATTTTATCCACGTTGATGTTTTGAAATCGTGTTTTGATCGATATTTGATTGATATTTTATCAGAAAAACATATCTTTAATGTTCAAAAAATATATTTATGTAATCTTAACGGGATGTTACTTCTTATTTAAAATCGCTGTGGCTTTTTTGTCTTTGGAGATACCAAGCTGAGTGTTTTAACGAAAATATTGTCCATTTAAAGATCTTCATTTTGTGCTTAAATACTGCTTCAGCCATATGCAAGCGTGAAAATTACAGCATTTTAGAAAAATATGTTTCAAATGTATGAAAAACAGATTTTCCTCAACTGCAACTGAATAAGTCTTAGCGTATTTAAACTAATTATTGCGAATTCAAAGTGTTGCCAAATTAAAATTCAGCGCTAAAAAAAGTGTAGGTATAGAATTTTTGAGTTTTACAAATGGGAAAATACTAATATACTTCGTAAATAAATGTTATGTATATAGGGATTGGTATCGTTAAAACGAAATGTATCTTATTTATTCTTAGAAATGCATAGCCACCCGTCAGTCCACATGAAATGAAAGAAATTTAATACGAAAATGGCACTATTTGTAATTTGCAATTAAGTAAAAGTTAATTCAGACCGTAAGATCTTATTAAATAACATTGACTCGCATCGGCACTTTGAACGCATTATTTTAACACAAGTACATGTGAACGCCATGCCAAGGGAAAAAAAGTGTGAAAGCCAATGCACGCATTGCAGCCCATCCCAGCTCGCAGCGTGACGTGAGGCAATTGGGTCAACTACGAGGACAGGCCAGGGACGGCGCGCGAGCAAGTGAACGGAAGCGTACGCGGTCAGGAGGATTCCTCCATGAGGGCGGGGGAGGTACACGTTTCTCCCACAAGAACTTGTCATTTGGCGGTCTTCCGTTTCCGGCCGGCTGTGAAAGAAGTGAAAATTTTGTCTTTTCCGGAGGTTAAAATAGATTTTTCTCCCTTCACAGGACGCATATAAAAAGTTTACCTTCGTTTCATGCAGGTATGATTTGAATTAATTGGTGACATTATCGGGAACTTGAATGCGTGTATTCGAAGAAGTATCTTAATATTTCCCTCTGTTTTTCAGCTACGGAAGAGTGTCGATCGCTTGAATGCTAGAGACTGACATGTTTATGGAGTACTGTCTATAATAGTGTCTAAACAGGATCTTAGAAGTGGTTTTGACAAGAGCAAACTGAGAGAAAGTAACGAAAATTGCTGTATGAAATTGAAGATCCGAAATTTAGTTTTCATGAGCAATGTACTTATTAATAAATATTATTTAAAACCGAAAAATTAATATCTTTTGTAGGATGGTGTTATACGCTAGCCACAGTCATTCTATATTCCGATAAAGCGCACTGAGCTTGCAAATTACGTGTTCCGGTTATTCTCGTTTCGATATATTCGTTCACCAAAACATGTTTTCCGTTTAATTGAGTTATGTTTTTGTAATTTTTTTATTCACATTAATTTTGTCAACTTTAAATACAAACTGTGATAGAGACGAGTGATATTACTGCCACCGTACTTCAAACATCACCTCGTACTTTCCATACGGGGCATGGAACACCGAGGAAAATGAGACCCTGATAGGCGCCTATAGATAACAGCTAGGAAAAGAGTGATGCAAAACTGAAAAGCTAGCCCCTACTCAAGAGAATAGAATACTAACTTTACGAGAATGGCTGTGCCATTTTATAACACCACTAGCCATCAATGTTTTTAACAATAGCTGCGAATGGAAAGAGTGGGATCACTGCCGCTGAAAGAGACCGTACTTCAAACTTCATCGCGGACGCGCCGTAGATGGTCGTGGAGAGGCGCTAGACGCGGTAGGCGCGACAGACAGGAATGACTTGGGGCGGGGGCGGGGACAGTAGCCGCGAGGGATGTGGGCGACGCGAGTATCGGCGAAGGTGGCTCGTCCCCGAAGCCTTCCCAACCGCGCCCTCACCTTTTCTAGCTCGTAATGACCCATTGTGGAGAGGAATTCCAGGCCCGCGGTTGTGCAGTGCAAGGGCGGAGGGGATCGTTGACATTTCGCGGCGCTCTCGTGTATTGTTCAATTGAACGACCACTCTTCGATTCGTTCCTGCGTTTCACCATTAAGATAAAAGAGAGGGTACCGACGAGTGGTTGTTAAACCGGAGTACGGATTAACTCAACGGATCGTAATTCTCCCTAAGTTTATTTGAGAGCTTAGGCAAGGTCAAGTCGTGCACTCTCTCGGAGTAAAGAAATTAAATCAATTATGAAGGAAGATTTGATATGTAAACAGGAAGGCACGTTTTGCGAGCGAAAGTGTATTGTAATTAGAGAAAGAAGGAAATCCAGTTATTGATTCATATGCAGGTTAAAATACGGGAAGTAGTTGCTTCTTGTCAGCTCACTTATCATTATCAGAAAACTTTAAAGAACGACCAAGGTTATCCATAAATAAGTTTTATCGAGAAACCATTCGACTCATCAGTAATTATTGCTGCCCGAGTAGGCGTGGCCGGACCAAGGTGATCCATAAATCTGTTGTCACAGGGTAAAAGTTCTTAAGTCAAAAATCTTAGTTTGGAGAAAACAATTAGGAGAAACAACAGTTTGGAGATTATTGAACCAACGCTTTTTCCTATGCTCAACGCTATTTCCCAACGCGTTTTTCTCGTTGTCAACATTTGAATTCGGTCGTTTTACTAAAATAAAATATAGATACTTAACTAGTAGTGTTAGTACATAACCCAATTTCGCCAAAAATTGACTTCAGAACTTTTACTCCGTGACTACAGAAATGTGTTTTATCGAGAAACCATTCGACTCATAAGTGATTATTGCTGCCCGCGTAGGCGTGGCCTAATCAGTGAGGAGCATCGCGAGCGTAGTCGCGGAAGCCCGAGTTTTAGCTTACGCTATTCGTTCTTGCGGTATTAGTCTAAAAGTGATGCACTTTGCGGAAAAGGACGAACCAAGCGCCAGCTAACGGGGCCGAGTAACGTAGGAAGAGCAAGAAGCCAACAAGTGCGCACGCGACGCCGACCGTTTCGGCAGCAGCTTCCGGTCGTGGGAGGTCGGCCGAGCCCCTGGCCAACCAACGCGTCGCGCCGGACTCGAGTCGTGAGCACGTGACCTATGCGAGGAAGGTCGCCGGAGGTCTCCAGTCGTTGACCTGTTGCTCCCCCAGGGGAATCGTGCCAGCCGGTGGGAACGCCCCGACCAGCCGCCATCGAGGGCGTTGCATTGCAATAGTTTCGTTGCGGGTCGCAGGATTTCTTGTTTCTCTGGCGCTGTAACTTGACGCTGCAACTGTGGCGCTTTTTATACAAATCCTTGATTAAAACTCTCTCTTGACAATTTAATTGAATGAAAGTGAACAGCTACGCTCTTTACAATTAGATAATTGTCGGTTACAATGTGTAGCGCTTCACTTTTAGTTTTTTTTCAGTGATTTTCTTTGAGATTTGTACCAATTCTTCCGTTATTATTTTTTAGAGACGACATAGCAACAAATTAATCACTGCTGAAACCTACCGATTCTTAACACCGAGCTACTATCTTTGAACAGATGTAATCGAACCGAGGCATCAGTTGACTCCATTACACTTAGCCCAGAAGACAATTAGCACATAGCAAGAACACAATTAGCACAGGAATGGTGATGCTCAACTGTTGTAGAATTTGCCAAAATATGTCGCTGCCCTTAAAACTTTTCTAGACCATGCGAAGTGGACATAGTGAGGTTTGTGAATGTCCATCGTCAAACCCAATGGACTGTAGTGGGGACAGGATAGAGACACGGTCTTTGACCTTAGAATAAGATACTTAACAAACACCAACATTTATATGAATATTATTAAAACGATAAGTTCCAATTATATGTGACGACAATTTTTTGTCAAATAAACTCAGAATAAAAATAGAAAATGTTTTCATATTTTCTCCGAACTGTTTACATACAAAGAGCCGCAAGTTCAGCCTGGGGATTGAATACAGTGCAAAACATTATATTTCGCCATTGTAATAATGGCTTGTACTCTCATATATCCTTCACTAATATACGAATCTCTCTGGTAATAAATTTAAGTTACATTATTAAGATCTGTAGTCTGACTAATATTATCTATAAGATATTCACAGCAGTATCAATGTAACAAATGTAAGTTATTCTACCACATAATTTATATTGCATGAAAATGTTATTTTAAAACAAATATTAAAGACCCTGAAATATGTTATCTCCATCTATAATTACAAAACCTACAAAAAATTGTTTCGTAATGATTTAAAAAATGTAAAAACACATATTTAATGAGAATACCTAAAAATATATAAAGTAAAATACTTCAAAACAGAAATTACTGAATAAATGTTTTAATGTTTCTACACTAGTCTGTGCTTTTTCAATAGATATAACCAGTTTGGCACGAGAGCGAAAGCTGCTGCTTCTGCAAGAGGGAAGATTTTTCTAAAAAAGCAATTAAACTAATAAAAATGTACATTCTCCAACGGCCGGCGTTTCAATTGAGCAACACTAGACGTCGGCGTCCTCCGTGGCGCCTTTCAGTGTAAGATTACAGCAAGGGCGACGCTCGAACAGCGCCTCCACGATTTTACGAGTGGCCGCATCTTAATATTCCCATCACGCGGCAAAGGGCGTGCCGTGGCACGGAACGCACGATGACGCAGAAAAGAAACAGAAAGAGGCAGAAAGAAAAGGCAGGAGAATAGCAAACGTCTTACCTCCGCTCTAGGGAATGGTTCCGTGTACGTTGAATTCTTTGCGGGGTGAAACTCGCTTTGTGGTGCTGAAAAAAAGAGAAAGATGGATTCGTAAAATGGAAATGGCAATTTTCCATCCGGATAATTGAGGTAATACAAAAATCAGTGAATTCGTTCTTTCATTTTTCTCGTAAAAATATATGAAATTATTTTTAAAAAAATATATCTCCAGGCAAAAATGAGCGACATTGAGATTCTTGCACGGAAACAAAATGTATTGATTAATTAGTGTTTCCGGGCGCGTTAACCACTATTGAAGACTATTGATAAGTGTAGTGAGTGTTTAGTGATCCGCTGGTGGGAGATATCTGGTTGGGAAAAAACCCGCAAACCGACGTCGGCGCCGGATCTCGCCATCCAACGGGGACACATCACTGCCACGTCCTGCAATAAAACCACGCACTACGCTTACGGGACTAACGACCTTAGCTGTTAACGTGCTCGGTAACATTAATCCAGTGGTGTCAAGGTCTGCTATTTGGTGGCAGTGGCACGCATTGTGGCATCGTGCCATGCCACCAGCTTCTCTGCGCAACTAGCGTTGGGAAAGGGAAACTAGTAGTTAGTAACTCCGCTGTTTTACAATAGGAAAGCCTCTGGTGGCGGGGTAATGAACTGCGTGGAGGGGCGATTTCGTCGTGGCACTCGTGCCACGGACTCCCGCTCGTGGCATCGACCTTGACAACACTGCATGAACCCATCGATCAATAGGTTAAATCGCACTGCGTGGACGTACTGCGCGCCGGGCGCCGAGGCCCGCACTCGGGCACACCGCGTCCCGCTCCACAGTGCGTTCGCCGTGCGGAGCGGCGGTGACGCAAGCGCACCCTGGGAGATCGCCAACGAGGCCACCCAGCGGTGCACGGACTTGGGGCGCAAACGTCGCAAATTGTCCCAAGCCCCCGGGCGACCTCCAGCAGCCTTTGCGCGTTCACAAATTGCCACAAGAAATGTATTAAAAACTTGTTAAGGCCGGAATACATGGTAGAGTTTTCGTGCAGATTCTCACAAAGTTTCGGCACAGGAACTTCAAGATCCCAAACTAGAAGGGTAAAAGCCCAAAGTCGCACACGGTCTGAACGTTTTCTGTATGAATCGCCACAACGCGCTACCAGGGGGTCTACCCGGAAACAACTGAATTGCACTACTTTCAGTGGCGGTATGTCAGTGCTTGCGTTCTGTGTGTGATTATTATTAACTATTTATTACCCATGAGGAGCATAGAGAAGAAAAATAGGAAGGCAGGAATAGGTTAAGAGATAGTGTATCACAATATCTCTTCACCCAATCGCACCTTGACAAACCTAACCGCAAAATTGAAATGACCTATTACCGTCGCGTGGGGTAAACAAATTCTTTAGTGAACGACTCAGCCACTAGAAGCGCTTGATTCAAACTGTTAGCTTTCTGCACGAAAAATTACGAACATGCTAAAAAGTCTTCATACAGAGATTGTGCATTCTGGACAGCACGTTTTCTGTAATTCCAATTTGCACAAACACTGTACCGTGTATACCAGCCCTTAGAAAGGACTGTTACTCGTTTCTTAATGTCAAACCTAATTAATTGTAATTGCAATAACTGATCTAGTTAAGCAGAGTTATACAGAGTTTACTGATATTTATCGTACTCTCCATATACGGATACCTCTCGACAAATTCGCGGGTCGCGAAACGATAAGGGAATATATCAGGAAATACAGTGCTCGAAGTGTATCAATTAAGACTATCCCAGAAATAAAATTACCTTCCAAAGAATTTCAGACTGCGTCAAATATTAATTAAATATATTAAGATAAATGAATAAAGAATCCTGTGTTATCAGTGGACTCAGCCTCATATGATCGATTGCAACTTATGACAGGCCAGTATAGAGAAGTTGTAAGAAAAATAGGATGGAAGGAGCGATGATTTTGTTGAGATACATGACCCTAATAGGGGTAATAGTGTAATACTACTGACGTTAATTATTTTTGTGTCCATAACTATATATAATAATTATTTAATCATTTCTCAAAATTAGTGTGTATTAATTAACTCTAACATGGATAGCTTAAAAATGTTGCCAACAATAAAATGAGGGCGGTGATTACATTATAATTCAAAATTAAATTTGCTTTAGTTAATTCCAGAAATATCGTATGAAAGTTTTAATAAAGTACTCTGGAGGAAATGCGCTTTTCTCCAAATCAAGATCACATTTTACTAATAGCTATACAAAACACTTAATTTTTATGTAATTTAATTTTTTCATTTGTAAATATCACGTAGCCAACATTTACAGAAAATGATATATCTTCTAATATTCACGCATGGACTTTTTGCATTTGCTTTACAGTTTGTAGTTTGTGCCCGGCATTGCTATGATTTTCTAGCAACGAATATTAAGCCGTAAGAAGGGTGCGTACTTTTTAGTTCCACTTCTCAGGCACTCCCAACGCACCGATCCCAGAGTCGCTGGAAGGCGTCACGGTTGCTGAGGCAAATCTTCCCAAATTCAGACAAGATTGATTGCGCCGAAAATGTGTTGGATCCCGCCTCGAGCGGTAAAAGAATTTCGTGCCTCGAGATGCAGGGTCTGTCGTGACTTAGTCGTGACTCATGAGCGGTTCCTCCGTGGTTCTGAAATCGTGAGTCGGTATTTTGAATATTTGAATAAATATTACAATTTTTCTTGTTTATAAACAGAAGCAAGTAAATATTTTAACGATTTTTATTAAAGAATCATATTGCTTCAAAGTTCAATTCGTATTCTGTCAATGATCGTATTGCGCAACCATATTATTCGATTATATTAGGAAATTTATTACACTTTCTAAGTTTGTTTACATCTGATATTTCTCGTGAAACATAACAAATATGTTATCTACATTTTACTGCAAAAAAGTCCACAAAAATTGGAGAAGAGATGCAAGAACATTTGGCCAGGGCAAATATTTCATTCAACTTCCTTTTCATCAAACTTTCATTTTTTCTAATCCTTTCATCTATCCAGCATGGGGAAATAACAGAAATTAATTGGGCATTTTACAAGATTAAATTCACTCCCTTTTGAGTACACTGTCCGTGGATTACATAAACAGAACCATTGTAGGAATGCAGTATCTCACTTTCCGGAACATGCAATACACGCAAACTGCCATGCGAGCGCGAGAAAAAAAGGTTTCGCTTGGGCGGCGCCATTGGCAGTGCAGTGCGTGGGCGGACCGCGCTGGGGCGCGGGGCAGAGGGGAGGATGGGAGCGCAATCAATCAAAGGCGTTGGCGGCGGCCGGGATGAGTTAATGCGCGGCGGACGGGGACGCATGGTGGCTGGGGCGGCCTGCGGCAGGTGCACGGAGTTCATTGACCTCGCCCACCCAAGCATTCGCCATTCGGAGGCGCCGCGGAGCGGGAGGGCGGGGCGATCGGTAATGTAGCGCGCTACGATAGAAATTCCGGTGGGTCAGTGAGTTGTACGTATTGTTTCCCGGCTCATCAACTACTAGATCATTAGTTTAGTAAGAGTAGACAGTTAATATCAGCGGAGGGGGGGTGTTCTCCTCTACTGGAACATGAGATCTGACACCAACCTACATGTCGGCATGCGCGGTTTTCCTTCTCCAGGTATCTCAACCCACCAGATAGACATCGCACTAGCCGGGTGAAACTCGAAACACTCGATTGATACCTCGACATGCGTGCTTTGTTAAAGGAATTCAAAATTATAACTCCTATCTCCCAGAGTGAAATTTGAGGTACAAAATGGAGTCGTAACAGTTGTTTTTCGAGATTTCGCGTTGTCTCTCCTATATCGCAAACTGCCGGAATATATCAGTTATTCTCACAGACTTAGGGATGCGATTCGATATCTGCATACGATAGTTTAGGGTTAAAAAGTAAGCTACCTTATAGCCGAATGTTGATGTATTAATTTAGTCGAAAATAAGTGATTTTATAAGAAACAGGTGAAGTGTAATAGTTTCCACCTCACTCATTGTATTTTGAATGATGAGTCTACGCGTGTTCCAATTTCATAGTTTCGAAAGGCTGACTTTATAAATATAGTGAAAATATTTTTCTTCAGCATTTATGTGCATTGGCGAATCATCGTTGTAACTAGTTCAGTGTACAAGAAACCATGAAGCACACTGACGTCTAAAAAAAAGAAACAAATACATATGTACTTCTGGATGTATTTGGATTCTCACAGAACTCAGAAAACGCGAAAGAGAATCGGGCAAATGTATAAATATTTTTCTGCAAATCTGGAATCTTTCATCTCTTTGTAAAGAATCTCGTTTGTGATAAGAAAGGGAACAAAAATTCGAGAGAATTAAAACGACATACACTTGAAATAAATTCCTTATTTTCGTTCGTGTTCCAGAAGAAATCATACAGAGTTGAAAAGTAGAATGAAGCATGTTTAACTTCTCAGAACTAACTTATTTCAAAAATGTGCCTGGTGTGGGTTAGAATCTATCACGCTCAAAAAACTTCATCCTCTTTGAATATACGATAATTTAGTTGGATTTGAAAAAAGGAGTCCAATGTGTCTACATTTTGAATAGAACCTCTATGAATTACTGAATTTAACTTTAGTGTCATGAAAAATATGAAGCAATATTTGGAAAAGATGTCACATGTTCCCAACATATTTTCCTTTCACTTTCCTGTCGTAATCGAACTCCCGATGGCAGATTCCAGATAACTGTTTCATTGGAGAAGGGGTCAATATGAACCCAATTGCTTAACTCCTAACAGCGCACCGCGGCGGCGACTGTCATGGGCAGACAGTTAAAGAGCAGCCGGCTTTGGAAGTCGCACGCCCCGTGGGGGCTGGTAGATCGCGCCCGGGGCGTTGACGGTTAAGGAGTAACGGTGCGGGGCCCGAGGCGCGGGAGGTTGGGTGGATCAGGGCTGGGCGGAGGGAGAGCAGCGGTGGCGGCGGCGGCGGCAGGGGCTGAGGTGCGGCGACGGCCATGGTGGCCGCGGCAATGGGGGTGGTGGCGGCGGGGGCGGCGGCGGGGGCGGCGCGGACGACGGGGCAGCGGCAGCGGAAACGATGGCGAGACGGCGGCGGGACGGCGGCTGGGATGGCGGTGGGGACAGTGGCAATAGCGGCGGCGCGGGAAGAGACGGGGCGACGGCTGCGGTAGTGATGGTGGTGATGACGGCGGCGGGACGACGGCTGCAGTGGCGATAGCAGCAGCACGGGAAGCGGCGGAACAGCGCCGGGACTACAGCGCCCGCCGTGACGGCGGCGGGACGGCGGTGGGACGGCGGTGGGACGGCGGCAGGACGGCGGCAGGGCGGCGGCGGGGCGGCGGCGGGGCGGCGGCGGGGCGGCGGCGGGGCGGCGGCGGCGGGGAGGCGGCTGGGGGATGGTGGGGGGGCGGCGGGGGGATGGTGGAGGGGGGGCGACGGCAGGGCGACGACAGAGAGACGGCGGGGACGGTGGCGACAGCGGAGGCGCGGGTAGCGGCAGGGCGACGGCTGTGGTGGGTGGCGACAGCTGCGGCGGTGGCGACGGTGCGGCCGAGGGGGCGGTGGCGGGGGCGGGGCAGGGGCAGTGGCGGCGGCGCTGCGGTCGCGAGGTCGTCGGTCAAGGCCGGGGCGCGGCGCCGCACGGCACTCGATGCCTCTCTTCCTTCGCGTAACATTTGCGCGGACAACCGCGGCCGCCGCCCAGAGCGGGGCGACATTCGCAAACCCATTTCGCCAACAGCTACCTGCCCTCCTTCCCAAGGGCGTGTTTAGTTATCGCCAAGGCAACTGCGTACGTCACCAAATGATTTATTTTTTTATTCTATTTATTCTGTGAACAGCATCGAAGGGCTATACAAATTATATTACTCTTAACAATCCACGAAAACATTACAATTTTTTTTTTGAGGAAGCCACATGAAACACCTTCCAGGTGATGTGATGCTGTTAAAAGACTTTTTTAATTTAGTGATTTTTTATTGTTTGTAAAATATTATTACTTTGCAGAATGATATATACAATAATTAATAACACTATCATTCTATCAATCTTCTTCGTAGAGCAGCTTTGATAGAGAGTAGCCAACTTTATAAATAGGCAATACTTTCTTGCCGAAACTTCAATTATTTATTCAAAGTAAGATGCTTCTGATCTCAGAATTCAATATACGTTTTTCGAACTCTCTTGTTTGTCGTTTTTATTTCTATTTACTCAGAGCGAAGAATGTTTTATTACAGTTTAAATATATTCTGAACCAAAGAACACTACATGCATTATTTCAAGCAGTTTGCTTTAATGAAATTCATTATTCATTTCGAGAAATAAGGGGAAATTTTCAATTGGATATTTTGTCGTCTTAACCTGTCCCCATACTATATTTATATTTATTTTACCATTCTCTCAAACATTCAACGTGATTTGCAAAATAAAATCAGTTAAAATAAAATGGCTGTTTAAAGTTGACTAGTTAATTGAGAAGTTAGTACAAACGAGATTTATTCGAACAGAATTTCTGGAATTTCTGATATTGTTGCAATTTATTTCCTTGCCTACGTTTCATAAACCTGACCAGGTAACATAAGTAGATACAGTAGCCACTAGTGGGTGATTCTGGAACTGGTAGGATGATCTCGATTTAAATATTGGTGTTGTAAGCAAGGTCCCCTTTAAAGCTGCCACTTCTAGCGCCGCTGCATCTCGATCTTTCTCTCACGAACACGTGTAGCCGTCGCGGCTGCCACGTACACTGTGTGTGACGAAAACTAACGAGCGAGACTGAATTTCCGTGTAGGTACCTGTTTCTGCCGCAATCTAATGGGATATCAGGGCTCGGTGATGACTGCATTCTTTATCTGAACGTGAAATGAAAAGAAAATGAGTTTAGAGTTCTTTTGGATGAAATCGATAAAGTTTTTCAATATTTTGCGAATAATTATTAACGATGTTTTAGGAAGATCAATATGCACAATATCAACTCACACGGCTTACAAAACCCATGAAATCTTGCGATGAGTTTTGATGTTGGAATAATTTCATAAAGAACCTGCTCTAGAATTTAGAAGGGCTAGTCCTTATCTTTGAAAATTCTTTTTCTTTCATAAAAGAATAAGAATTATGAATATATTAGAATTTCCTTTTTAAAATTAAGGTATACTTTTCATTATAAAATTCACATTATTTTCTGACTTTTAAACGTTTTAAAGCAATAATGATGTAGTAAAATGAAACTAAGGTGATCAACAAATTTGATCATTCTGATTAAAGTAAAGAATTTAATAATTACGCAATAAATTGATCAACAATAAACAGATAGGATTTAATACCAAAAATAAATTTAAGATCTGAAATATATTGTTTTGTTTAAAGTGATTTGCGATGAAAAATTAAAATGATGACAATAGCTCATTTAAAAAAAAAGTGGAGGAAAAGAAAACATTCAAATTGATTGAAGAAACTACTCAGCCGTAAAATATTTTTTTCCATAGGTGTCATGCAGTCATAAATAAAAAGGGAGGTCAGTTTCATATCTGCAACTCCATTACAAATGGGGTAAATGAAGAGATTGAAGATATTTACGGGACAAAGCGGTTAAGCAATCTTATTCCCTTTCAAAGTAGCCTGGAGAGCCGTGGGACCCTCGAATCTCCTGTGCTGCCTAACTCTTCTCTTTCGCCAACCATATTCCGGACAAATCTGCCGAGCAATCTCTTGAGAAACGCTAAACCTTTTAAAGGGCGAAAAAAACACCCCAGACGTCACAGCGCGAGTTTGTCCAATCTATTTGACAAGGAATGCAGGGCGTACCGGGAGAAACCCGACACTGGACGAAGAAGCGTTGCATTAGCGCTGATTGCATCGGTCGGGTTGCCCGACAAGGAATGCAGGACGGACCGACGTACCGGGAGGAACCCGACACCGGATGAAGAGGCGTTGCATCAGCGCGGATTGCATCGGTCGGGCTGCCCGAGTTGAGGGAGGCGGACCCGCCGCCTGACAGCGGGCGGCCAGCCTCGCACGGCGGCGACGTGATGTAGCCTCCCACCCCCATCCCCACATCCCACGACACGTGCCTGCCCTAGGTCGTGACGTAAACCCTCGGCTCGGTAATTATTCGCTGCTTAGGAACACTCGTCTTATCTCGCTCCCGCCGCTGAGCGTTTGCCTCCGAACGCGTCCTTCATCACGTGACACCTCCATTTACTTTCTAGCTGTCTGCGTGAGACGAGCGGGAAAGAGTAGAAACACTAGGCAGCGAGAATCGAAATGTTACGAGGGGGTGGGTTATGAGTATTGGGGGAAGAGAACAAAAAGTATTTCGACGGAGATGCATAGCTACTTTCTCCCATTGTTCATAACCCTGACAGTCTCAAGTTAATGAATGGTTTTCACGTCAGTGACAGAACAATAAACAAGTAACCTAATGAACAATACGCAGATACTCTGTTGCTCCAAACCTTCTACAGATTTAATGAATGATATACAACATCTAAATTAAAACATGAAAATGAAATGGATCTAAATTGCAACATACGTAATAACCCATTGAATAAAAAATGAATACGAAAGAAAAATACACTCAAGAATAAAGGAAGGAACGATTGAAATAATGTTGAAATATTTTAGTCAGATAAATATATAATAAAATCCTTTTTTAATTATGTTCAATAAATTCTCACCGTGTTTCTGAGCAATAACAAGTAATTCTGTAGAGCTTTAATTGCATTGAATTCAGTCAAAGAATTAATCAACTAATGAAATAAATACGTTACTATCACGAGTTTAAAACGCATTCACTGGACATTAGAAACCCGCAAAACTGGCACAAAGCATACACAGAGTATTGCGCAGAGAGTGAAAGTATCGAGCAAGACGGTATATCTCGATTCCAATTCGCAAACTTGCTTACTCATCAATCATTTAGAAAACGACCGGCGTAATTCCGACTAAACAACTCAGCCCCTTCATCTTCCAGTTACAAAATTTCGAGGACCTTACCTTCAGTTCTTCTTTCGAATTCTATCAGTATTCAATCTCTGGCTCACTCACTGTGAAAACAAACGGTTGGGAAAATGGTTCCGGTGGCTGGTCTCATCCGGCGCGTCACCACACACAGAGCGCTCGCCAGCTACTTGAGCGTTCGTACGAGCCAGGAGCTTCCTACAATTCACCAGCGCAATCTGAACGCAATAAATAACCTTTCCTCGCTATGCAACATTCAGTTGAGGAGAAATTATAATTGAAGGCATTCCATGGCGTTTCTGTGTATTGTCATTGGTTTTGGATAAATAAATAAATCACAAAACATACGAGTATAATGCCGCATATGTTGAACTCTCCTGATAATTAGACATAAAGTGAAACCTGTCTTAGATGGTCATTGATGGTTCCGGAGAAAAGTGGCCGTTAACTCAGAAATCGAAGTAAAGAGAATATTGAACGAGAACATCCCATTTAATTTTGTTTGCAATGCCCAAAATAATCTAACATTGAACATTGAATATACAACGTAACTACTACATGAAATTGAGTAAAAAATGTGCGTCTTTAATCGTCCGATTCTTTCTTCTGTTGCAGCACGACCACCACCACCACGAGCCGGGCATGCCCTTCGACTTCCAGTACGCCGTGAAGGATGACCAGTACGGCACCGACTATTCCCACAACGCCATCAGCGACGGCGACGTGGTGCGCGGCGAGTACCGCGTGCAGCTGCCCGACGGCCGGCTGCAGATCGTGCGCTACACCGCCGACTGGGCCACGGGCTTCCACGCCGACGTGCAGTACGAGGGCGAGCCGCGCTACCCGGACGGCCCCGCCCCCGGCTTCGGCGCGCCGGCTCCGGGCTTCGGCGGCGGCGCGCAGGGCCCCGCGCAGGGCGGCCGGCGCCCCGGAGGCTACTGAGCCCCCCGCCACGCCCCCCCGCCCCCGCATAGAACCCTCTCCCGCCACGCCCACGTGCAAGGTTACGACGAGTAGTGGGGTTGCCCAAAGGCGTACTTGGATTTAAAGAGAGCGTCAGTTGACGGGTTAGGATGTCATCCAATCGGGAGATTGAACGTCACCATAGTGTCGTCACGTCACGTCACGTCACGTCACGTGTGTAGTGGCGTGTAAGCTCCCGATCGGATGACACCGTGACAACTGACGATCTGTGAAATAAAGCTCTAAGTAAATCGAAATATACATTGCCGTCTGACCGGCCCAGCAGCGTCTCCTTGAAGCTCTGCAACATGCGAAGGCATTTCCGATAACGATTCGTTCCCGGAAACGGTGCCTTATCAGGAATCAAAGAGGTCCGCCAATCCATCATTGAAACGCTACGGGAATCACTACCGTGAAACGCAGCTCTCGTGCAATTAGTAAATACGTTTCTAATCAAGTTTTCTCCTATAACTGTGAAAACAAATCTTCACCCACATTCTCGGAACATAATCCAAACACGGTATTTCCTTTAAAACAAAGGAGTACTTAAGGACGACGATACAGATGCAAACTTCTCTTCAAACATTACATAAATCATCACTAAGGAGGATCATTTTTCGAAAATATGTGAGTTTTCACGCATCAAAGAGTTACATTCACACTCTTGTACTCCCCAAATGAGTCATCAAAGTTCGCGAAAATGATGAATCTGCATAAATTACGCGTCTCATGAAAAGTCGCGTGAAGTTTCCTACTTTTTTTTAGCAGTTTTTATTCGCTCCTCATAAATTTTACTCACAACTGCACCTAAGCTACTTGTTTACGGACGAGAAGGTATTTGTCTTCGCGGCTACCTCGCAACGTAGTTTCTCCTCGCGTGTGCAATCCACGGTGATTCCACTGCTGTTACGCGAGGAAGAAGAAAAAACATTTTGAACACCCAAACCCAACACGCACGCGTGACGAACAAACAGTGCTAAATACTTAGAGCTTTCGTCCAAGGAGAAGCAGCGGCCATGATGCACAAGTGGGAGAGATAGAAAGCGCAAACACTCAAGTGCTTTGGGCAATCTCACTATTCGTTATGACTTTGGAACCCGGACCACGCCCGCCGTATACAGGTGGACCCGCCGTACCGAACTCTTAACTGGACATACGAAACAACCTGCTCTGTCTCAGTAACATATCTTTATTGTTTCAAACGCAGCTGATCTTCTCACGTCGTATTGGTTGTCTTGAACGTGTGTGTCTTGCTGGTTTCCAACAGACTGTACATCTCACAACGATGAAACTGTCGTTCCAGAAGTGAACTACACGGGCGATGTGAAGAAGCTATTGCGAGAAGAGCTTTAACGCGGTTAAGAGGTTAACTAAGGTTTTAAGAATCAGGAGACAAGACGTCGTCGAAGGTAAAACATTTCAAAATTTCCTCTTAGCTCCTCTTTGCGAGAGTTTGAGCCATCTCTCTGGGTATCTTTGATCTTTCTGTGTGTGTATACGATGCTCGACTAACGCCTAACCTGATTGAACACGTCTCGTCCTCTTGATGAGAATTTATTTATTAAACAAAGAGTTTACTAGCCGAGTGGGACCTCACCGGTCCATCTGAGCTGCGCGGGTAACCGATTGCCGGGAGCGCAACCGGCGACTCGGCGGTAACCGACCAGGGTTTCGAACCCAGGTCGCGGACCGCGTGCCGCCGACGCGTCGGGGTTCGACCCCCGCGCCCCCGCGCTCCTCGCGCTGCCCAATTTAACATAATCTTTGTATCTCTTTTTTTGTACAGATGAGTGTTGTGTGAAATGCGTGTGAAATTTATGTATTAAGTAAAATTTTCTTTTTAATGTACAAAAAATAAAGTCACCTCAGGCAAAAAAATGAAATCTTTATTTGATTTGTTCTCCACGTCTTACGTACTCCACTTCCATCCTTACGACCTCTTCCCCTTATATCCTTATTCATCCTGTCGCCCTACTATCCAAATCGAATCATGAACCAGCTTCGATGGCTTTGTGTCAGCTTTAACTTTTCCTCTGCAACGTCGCTGACCGGGAGGTTCTAGGTTTCGATGCCTCCAATGACGGAGTTCTGACACTTGCTGCGAACTGAAACATAGCCGGATCTAATTCAACCACAGCCGGGAGGAGAAATCTAGCGTTTTGAGGGTTTTCTCTGATCCCAAAATCCGGTTATTATCTACTACATACTACCCTGACAAAGGGGCTACAGACCGTGTGGAACCTTTCCTTCTTCATTTTTGTTCCCTCCTAACCCCTTACACCCACGCTCTACTTACATGCGCTACACTGCATATCGGGAGACCAGTTTGGATGTTAAAGCTTAGCTTGGCTGTCGCAAAAACTCACTGGGATTTGGTCTCCTGGAGGTGAGTGAGTCCATCATCAATCCCTAAAAAATTATTATGACCTCACGTACCCAGAGTTTTGCCTGGACAAAGCTATTTATATATTTTAACCCCTAAATTAAAGTGCAATAAAATCAGACAGAGAACAGATTCTGTTCATTATTTCCCTTGACCTCGGAACCGCTTGCAACCACCATTACGGGAGATTTCGTCAATTCTGCTCTTCATGATGCAGAACTTGTCAGATCTTATCACGAACTATTTCTCGAGCATGCGATGGGGCAACTTCCGGAAAGAGGCGTTCAGATTACTGGCGAGTCGCAGAGCAAATAAAGTTGCCAGTTGGTGAAGTAAAGAAACTTGCTAGGGCATTTACACTCGTAATTTCGCTAACGCTCGCGAATTCCTGAGCAACTTCATGCGAGAATAATCAGCCAACTTGACGCAACGTAACTTACTAATGCACTAAATATTAAATACTATAATGGAAGTGGGATTACCAAAGGGCGTATAGTTTGAGTCAAGTTCGGATAATTAGTTCCCATCAGAAAAAGATTTTTTGTATTTCCAATGTTTCATTTATACGTGCCTATCTAAAGTCATTTCTCAATATGTTCTTCTATTTAAACTGTTCTAGTCATCTACACTTCATAATTTCGTCTCAATGCGAAGTTACTGGATTCGGATTCAATTTATTAGGGATTTAACTCTGTCATATTCTAACTTAAACAGGTAATATACATACATACAGAGGGGGGGAGATATTGAGTTGTATTTATAGAATATAATAACAGATAAAAAGCGGTAAGGTTATTTAATTATCCCTGTGATTTCAAAATCAAAATGTACGATGTCAATACTCAACAATTCGAAATTGAATAAGTACAACCATTTAAAATACCGAACAACTCTTAATAATAGACTTTAAAAAATAAAATTACCTACACACTATACTTAAATAACGTTGTTGCTCTGCAGACATTATTTAAACTTAATTCCTCATCGGTCGCAATCAAGTAAACAGAAGCAAGCGAAATTGTTAAATAAAACTCTCTTTGTTAGTCTGATATCTTCCGAACGTATCAGAGCACCATCTTCAACACAATATCCGCTTTGCAAAATCAACGAGAGAGGAAGTGGGCGGTGAATAGAAAAGTAATTACGCATGCGAATCTTGTACACGATTTCTTCACTACTACATCGTTCGTAGACAGCCGTCACGCTGCAACGCTCTAGCAAGATATTCAAATTAAACTCCATTCGACGACCTACTGGCACTGATACGCGCAAGACCGTGGATCCCATCCTCTTTATGACAGAATCAAATGAACCCAGAAAGGAACGCTGCAAACCGGTCGGCGCCGTTCACAAAGGTCACGGCGTTAGGGATTGGGGACTCGTGCCCTCTACGCGCGGCGCGGCTAATGCTGAAAATACTATCCGTGAAACGGCTGGGAGAGAAGGAACGCGCCAAGCCTGCGGCGAGTCTACCGCTGGGTTTGGTGGGCAATGACGTCACAGTGCCTGGGGCAGCGGGAATCGGCGCCAGTGGCTGGAGCGGCGACGGCCACGTTAACGACGGCATCTGTCGAGGACGGAGTCGAAGGTGGGTATGCGGCGTGAGTCGGGGCAAGGGCCCGGGGACACAGGGTCGGGACGAGGGCCGGTGACAGGAGAAGGGGGATGACGGCGGGGACTAGCGCCGAAGGGCCGGGGCACAAGAGCCCGGGGACACAGAGTGGGACGAGGGTCGGGGACAGGGGAAGGGGGATGACGGCGGGGACTAGCGCCGAAGGGCCGGGGCACAAGAGCCCGGGGACACAGAGTGGGACGAGGGTCGGGGACAGGGGAAGGGGGATGACGGCGGGGACTAGCGCCGAAGAGCCGGGGCACAAGAGCCCGGGGACACAGAGTGGGACGAGGGTCGGGGACAGGGGAAGGGGGATGACGGCGGGGACTAGCGCCGAAGGGCCGGGGCACAAGAGCCCGGGGACACAGAGTGGGACGAGGGTCGGGGACAGGGGAAGGGGGATGACGGCGGGGACTAGCGCCGAAGAGCCGGGGCACAAGAGCCCGGGGACACAGAGTGGGACGAGGGTCGGGGACAGGGGAAGGGGGATGACGGCGGGGACTAGCGCCGAAGAGCCGGGGACAAGAGTCAAGAATCCGATTAATTGATTTTATGGGCACGTCTTCTGCTCTTGTCATTATTCCGGTTATAGTAGTGAATGTTTTATTTTGGGAGGTGGCGATATTCCTTCCTCACTGGATAGGGAGATCCGACGTCAACCTACACGTCGGCTTGCGGGGAATTTCTATGAATCTGTCCTCGGCGGAGCATCGCTCCAGCTGGGACAAGCTCTACGCTTCCGACTGGTCTCCCAGCATGTTTTGTAGTATAGTGCAAGATGTAAGCGTGTGCGAAAGGGGAGATTATAGGACAAGGAAGAAAAAGAAAATATCGCTTGCACTCCGTGGCCCGTTTGTTAGATTACTGCAGTGTTGCCAAGGTCGATGCCACGAGCGGGAGACAGTGGCACGAGTGCCACGACGAAATCTCCCCTCCACCAGAGACAACGCTATCCCTATTGTAAAGCGGGTTTCTAATAGTTACCTTTCCCGACGTTAGTTGCGCAGAGAAACTCGTGGCATGCTACGACGGACGGAGGCGGGAACGGAGGCGGGAACGGAGGCGGGGACGGAGGCGGGGACGGAGGCGGGGACGGAGGCGGGGGAGGTGGTAGGACTACCACCGCCCCCGTCCCCGTCCCCGCCCCTGCCACCGCTCTCGTCTCCTCGGGAGCGTGAGCGGAGGCGAGGACTGGGGCGGAGGTGAGAGCAGAGTCAATGACGTGAGCGGGAGCGGTAGCAGGGACGGTGGCGGAGACGCAGGTGAACGCGGCAGCGGGGTCGGGAGCGGAGGTAGGGATGGAGGCGGAGACTGTGGCGGGAGCGATTGCGGTAGCGGAGGCGGGAACGGAGACGGCGACGAGGACGGGAAAGGGACGGGGACGGGGGCGGAGGCAAAGGTGGGGCCCAGGCCGGGGGCGTTGCCGCTGCACAACGCCCGGGGCGACGTGGCTTCAGATTGCGTCACCGCAGGCGGGCGGGCGGCATAGGGCAGCGGGGCAGTGCGCCCAATTACTAGCTGCGTCGTGACGGAGCCTGGCAGTTAGCGGCAATGCCTCAGGCCGAACGGCGACCTGGGCCGAAGGGCCAAACAGCGCGTCGCGCCATCATCCCCAGCAAATACATTACACGTTTTCGCTAAACGAGACGGAGCGCGTATTAACTTTTCAGGTGATGTTTACATCCCACTGATTGCTTTACTATATTTCTTAGAGATCTGGAATTTAATTACTGAGCATATGTTCTTATTGATTGAAGTTATGAAAAGCAAGCGATATTTACGGTGCTGGCTTTAACACGTCCGGATTCAGTGACGGCCACGTGAGAAATAGTCCCAGGAGCCCCTCTCACTCATACTGGGAACTTTTTTTGACTATTTGAGCGAATTTTCGTGAACTTCTCGTACGAGTACTTCATACTTCCAGAAACCTTATTTCGAGTTAAAATTCTTTTTAACTCATGAAAATATGAAGTCAAATTTGGTTTAATAAATTTTGCATTGTAAAAAAATGCTTCAGCGTTACGTATTTTGTTACAATTTTTAAAATTAGTTTGAAGTTAATAAACCAATTGTTATTTACCCGTCCTGAAACTACCTTTCACTAAAGAGCTTTCTGAACATTTTGACATTAAATGTATTGTGAAACTACTAGAACATGCCTTTATACAGTGGCGTAATGTAAGTTCCCTATGCGGGCGGGCCCTTGTAAATGAGAGGATATGTTTTATTATTTAAGTTACTAACACTAGTTGTGTTTGCTATTCACTCTTCTAAAGGGAGGCGGGATAAACGTTTTGCGTCGGACCCACTCATTTCGTTACGCTACTGCTCTTACAGATATGTATATGATCTGCACGTGTCACAATGGCTACCGAGTTTGACACGCAAACGTTTTTGTATGCGAATAACTAATTGATCTATGGTTTTGACTATATTTATAAGGCAGTTTCATTTCAGAGGAAAATTTCATATCACAACAAATAACACTAATTTCCTTGCTGTATTCATAAAACATCACCCTTTTCTTCTGACACAAAACATTTATGAACACATAAAAAACAACATAGTAAACACATTCGTGCTTACAAAATGTATATATATATATATATATATATATATATATATATATATATATATATATATATAAAATAGACAAACATTCACACTGTGCACATCAATATTACTAAGGCCATTTTCTTTGTTTTGCTCTTGAGAATTTTAATATGCTGAACATATATTGACCTTCCTATAATTTGTTATTGTATTTAAGAAAATCGTTCACTTCCCTTTTCGTCGTACTGCTCGAATTCGACCATGTTCCAATTTTTGCCGCTGCTGCAGTCTATATACCATTTTTTATACCCATCCACTCGATCCATTAATTATTCGTTTCCTGCATATTGTGATGGAACTGCTCACAAAATGGAGGCGCCGACACACTTATGGTGTGACAGTCGTCCCAAGTCGCAGGAGGGGACACGCGCTGAATTTATTTAATAAGGGCGCCAAGCGCATGCCCACTTACCTGCTTAATGTCGCCGGCGTTGAGCGTCTCAGGGGTGAGCGCCCTGGGTCGAAGGGTTGCATTTGGTGGTTTCTTAAGATTTAGAATAATAACACTTTGCTATGGTATTAATTGGTTCACCCGACCAAATGGCGGGGACTAATTTATTCAAAAAATTAAACGAAGAGAAACTGTTCAGGTTGATGCTGGGTTGTTGTCACTTTAGTAGCCGATTAATGAATGATGGTGATGACAACTTACAATCTGTGATGTTAGATGGTAATGTCACCGCGACTGGATTGCTCGCCGAGCGACGGAGAAGTGTAGTCGGACCCTCAGGAGGCGACGCCGGAACGTTGCAAGGTTGGCCTCCGATTGCCTCCGGGGTGATGACTCCGGCGGACGGGACGTCGGCGGTGGATGACCGGGCGGTGGCGACGCGATGCTCGCGCGCGTCTCAGGCCGTCACACGACACCTGGACCGCGTATGACGCTCGAAGCCAAACTTTGGCTATTCGGAATTAATTCCGTGAAGACCGGGCAAGTTTCGCAGTGGTCGGCTCAGTGTGTGCCTTACCCACTGCTGCTGTTCCCTTTCTACCGCAGGTTTCGTTAACTGACTAATATTCGGTGGTTTTCTTAACTACCACTGTTAATCTACTCAAAACTTTACTTGTTGGTTTCTATCTCCATACGACCTCTCCTGCACGACCGTCCTCTCTAGCGTCTGTCGCCCGTCCTCCTCTCTCGCCTCTCTCGCCCGTCTGTCCCTTTCGTTTTTTCGAAAAAATCTCAAAGTGCTCACGTGCTTCCTGCCTAGTGATTTTATTGGTCGGATTTCAACTTCTCGAACCTTCTATTTCATCAACGGTGCCTTCTGGTTGTTCATTGGCCGGCATTGTTAGGCCGGAGGAGCGCGCACGTGTCCCTTCTGCTTTGGCATGTGATGATTTTATAGGCTTTTAGAGGATTATTGAGCCGGGTGCGATCGCCAAGTCGCTAAAATGGTTGTTCCGGCTGTCGATCATCCAGTATTGTTGGACAAAGGGTAAGATTTATTGTTAGGGGCTTCTGGAGAACTTGGGCCGTTGGGCGGAACTAAATCGGGTCGCGGTGGACGCGTGGCCCTTTCCAACTTCCGGTAATTTGGCGTGACGCGGGGGTGAGAGGGTGCGATGGTCACCCGACGCATCGCGGTATTGTCAGAAAAAGGGTATAATTGATAGTTGAAAGTTTATGGGGGGCTTGAGCGGCTGGGCGTATCTAATTCGAGGGCGCGTAGTTCTTTCCTGCCGTCCGGTAATTTGGCGTGACGCAAGGGTGGAGGACTGCGATGGTCCCCGACACATCGCATTACCCCCCCGTACAATGAGATTAAAAAAACGCATGGGACATGTTTTTTTTAATCTAAGAACAAAAAAAAGAGATTTACAAAAATAGATGATAAATAAATTTGGGGAGCATGTGCCGACAGATGAAGCGGTGAAAACACAAAAACCTGGCATGTCCAGAACGAAAATTAGGGGTTTCAATGACAACTCTAACATGATAAGACAATACTAGTTAATTAAGCAAAAGGATAAAATTAATGAAGAGGAACAACACTAAAGCTATCTCTAAAAAACTAGATGACCAATAAATTTAGGACACAAAATCTTTAAGAAGTAATACAAACACATTAATGATAAGAAAATGAATGAAAATAATCTTTATCATTTTTCAAAAATAAGAAATGGTGGTGGGCCATTAGCAACACCTACTCAAACTAAGAGCAAACTAAGCACTAAATAAGTAATTAAGAAGATAACATAGAGGGATAATTGGAAACAAAACTTAGAAAGACTGACAAAATGAAACAATGGGGTACCTAAAACTAGTTAAACGCTACTGCAAATTGAATAATTGTGCAAAGTGAAGAGCCAAAAGTGGGAACCCTGTTAATCATTATTATATTTGACGCTCTTTTAATACGATTTTAGAGGTATAAAAACAAGTGGAATAAATGTGACATTTGCAAAATAATAGATAAGCATAATAGTCAACAGTGGCCAAATTATTTAAAACACAAGAGGAGGAAACAAAATATCAACACGATGGAGAATTGAAAATAGAATGGTAGACGTGAGAAAACAACCAATGAATTAAACAAAGGACTTGGGTTGCAAAAACATTAAATTCATAATATCAGAATGGAGCTCGTTTCATTAATTAAAGTCAATGGCTATAACTCTCGTCAACTCTCGACAGAGTATATCTAAGGGATATCTGAATTATTTCTCTCTCTTTTTTAATCAACAACGACGTTCACTTATAACAATCACTTAACCAAAGCATTGAAGTAGTAGCGAACCCACGAAATTAATTAATAATAAGACGTGCCAGGGCAACCGGGCTGGATCCACAAGAATATAATTAAAATAAGGTTACCTAATCAGAGCGACATAAATGAGGGCTTTTATTCTTTCAGCCAATTAATCTAGTTTAATCTCTGAAAGGAACAAGGTTATAAAAATTGTGAGGACCAACCTCGGAACCATCTGTGCTACGTAAAGTGCAAGCGTTGGGGGCTACCAAGCCTCATAATTTGGTAAGGACCTACAAATAAAGGAAAGAATTTACTAATAAGGCCTTCAGGCTGATTAGATACTCTGAGAGCTTTGATTAAAACTTTATCGCCGACTTTAAATAAATGGGTTTTACTCTTCTGGTGTTGTTTTCTCGTATCACCAGCTTTCTTTAAATTTGAGAGAATAATTTGACACCGATCCTCAGGGGAAATTGGAATTTGAGTGGCCATTTTTGCTAAAATAGGAAACAATGGTTTCGGCTTCTTATTGAATTGAGCCTCGAAAGGTGTAAATCTGGAAGATTCATGGGGGATGTGGTTAAGCCACGTATTAATCTTCGGTAGTAAATCGGGCCAAGCGGTTTAACGGCCTCTGTGGTGGTTGACCTGGGGCTGTCGAAGGCGGCGCGAGAAGGGGCGCGGTTTGGCCTTGACCGACAATGAAGGGAGGCGGAAAACTGGTCGGCGCCGGGGGGGAGGGGGCGGGGGGAAAGTGCGGCGAAGGGCCGTGGTTAAAAGGACGCTCTTGACCTTGCGAATGGCGTGGGGGAAATCCTCGATTCTGATTATTATTATTGCCATTACGTGGGCGTGAAGAGTTTTGACTCTGATTTTGATAAGAAGCGAATTGCACATTCGTTTGGTCGAAATCGCCCAATAAGATCTGAAATTGCTCAAGATCTTTTACAAAACTAGTTTTAAGGAGGTTTTGAATGACATATGGATAATGACGAGTTAATAGCCACATAATTTCGTCGTCAGGGGGGGTAGGTTCGCATTGTTTAAGTAGGGCAATGCGAGACACTGCATAATCCCGCATAGACATGTTACCATTCTGGTCCCATCTACCTTTAGCCAAATCCATTTTAAAATTGTATTGGGTGTTTCTATCCCAAAAACGATTAATAAATTTGGAACGAAAATCCTGAAAATCAGCCGGAACTGGTAACAATGTTTGGAACCATTCTTGGGCATGGTCAACCAACATTTGGGCTATAACCTTCGGTTTAGAAGATTCAGGAATGTGTCTCGCTAAAGCAAAATAATTTTCAACATTACGTAAGAACGTAATGGGCTGTTCACCGCGATTACCAGAGAATTTTAAATTTGGAGGAATTGACAGTGGCATAGCATTAACCGGGAAAGCTGAAATAGTCTTTTCCGCTACTTTAATTTCTAGTTCGCCTATTTTGACTTCGATTTCTTTCCGTTCCATTTCCGCCTGTGCCTGGATAACTAATTTTGCTGTTTCAATTTTATTGTTCAGGGAGTCGTGAAGTCCTTCAATCTTATTGTCAACCCCTTTTAGTTGCTTAGTCACCTCGCCTTTCAAGTTGGAAATTTCGGATTCATTGTCTTTAAATTTATCACGAGCCCAATGTCCCAAATTTAATTGCTTTTCTGAAACGGTTGCAATATCCTTGTTTATGCTGTCTTTAAATTCTGTCATTTGTTGAACTGTTTCAGACTGGAGCGATTCGCATTTCTTTAGTTGGCCTGTTAAATGTTCTTTGATGTCAGAAATTTGCGTAGAATTATTTTCAACAGCAGAGGCGAGAGAGGCGATTTTAGTGCTCTGTTTATCGACCTTTGAATTAACCGAATTTAGTTGTTGAGACACCTCACTTTGAAAAAGGGTGAAATTAGTGAGGTGTTCGTCTAATCTACTATCAAGGGCACAAAATTTCGAATCAAATCTGGAATTCAAGTCCTGAAATTTAGAATTTAATTCTTGACGCTGTTCGTCAAATTGTAATCGAAATTGACAAAATTCTTGACGCTGTTCGTCAAATTTTGCGATAAGAGTGCTGAAAAATTGAGACATTTGGTCTGAGGGTGGCGTCGGAGCGGCCGCGGCGAGGGTAGGTCCGGCCTCGGCGGTACTCGTCTCGAGTACCTGCTCTAAAGAAACCCCGACAGTAGGGGCGAGAACAGCTGGGGGCGTGAGCTCGGCAGGCGCGTCGGCGTTTGCGGGAGCGGGGTCAGAAACCTCGGGGTTTTGAATGGGATTATTTTCAGCCATCGTGGAGCGAGCAATCCTCGAAGTGACGTAAGTACGATAATGACGCCTACAGCGCGTTACACATGAGTACACAATCAAACACAATAAAAAGAAAAGTACAAAACACACACAATGAAATGTTAGAGGATAACACTGAGAAATAAACATAAAATTTCAAATAGAAAGTAAACACTATTAAGTAAACATATAATTGTTACGTGACGGAAATAGCACGTATAATGAAAAAGGAAAAAAAAATAAAATAGAGTTCAATTAACCACACTTAAACACTATATGACGCATTAAGAAATTGTAAAAAGAAAATAACAATAAAATGAAATAATGCGTCTGAAAAGAGAGTGAAATGTTCTTATAAATACACTTTGGGCTTCTAAGTTATGAGAATCACTGTAATACTCTGAGCATTCACTGATACAAAATATGTAAAAATTACCGGAAGTTCAATATAAAATTTAAGTCTCACACGCAAGCAAAGTGATTGAAAACTTCATAAAATACAAAATATCAAAAGAAACACACATTAAAACCAAATGCAATCTTCAGTTGGGCAATAATTGAGCAAGCGTAAACGGAAAATGGATAAGAAAGAATTAGTGAGTTCAATAAGAAATACACAGGTGCGAGTAACACAAAGTAAAATACTTGTTAAAAACCACGTAGTGTGTCAATTTATGCTCTGCACGCTGCACAAGCAAATTATACGTGAAAAAACAAACGAAGTTGGGCGACCAATTTATGAGATGCCCGCTACACAAGTTCAATTATTCGTGAATAGAAAACCACGTTGGGTGTCAATTTATGATCTGAGTCTACACAAGCTCAATTATTCGTATAAAAACAACCACGTTGGGCGTCCAATTTATGATCTGAGTCTACACAAGCTCAATTATTCGTATAAAAACAACCACGTTGGGCGTCCAATTTATGATCTGAGTCTACACAAGCTCAATTATTCGTATAAAAACAACCACGTTGGGCGTCCAATTTATGTGATGGAACTGCTCACAAAATGGAGGCGCCGACACACTTATGGTGTGACAGTCGTCCCAAGTCGCAGGAGGGGACACGCGCTGAATTTATTTAATAAGGGCGCCAAGCGCATGCCCACTTACCTGCTTAATGTCGCCGGCGTTGAGCGTCTCAGGGGTGAGCGCCCTGGGTCGAAGGGTTGCATTTGGTGGTTTCTTAAGATTTAGAATAATAACACTTTGCTATGGTATTAATTGGTTCACCCGACCAAATGGCGGGGACTAATTTATTCAAAAAATTAAACGAAGAGAAACTGTTCAGGTTGATGCTGGGTTGTTGTCACTTTAGTAGCCGATTAATGAATGATGGTGATGACAACTTACAATCTGTGATGTTAGATGGTAATGTCACCGCGACTGGATTGCTCGCCGAGCGACGGAGAAGTGTAGTCGGACCCTCAGGAGGCGACGCCGGAACGTTGCAAGGTTGGCCTCCGATTGCCTCCGGGGTGATGACTCCGGCGGACGGGACGTCGGCGGTGGATGACCGGGCGGTGGCGACGCGATGCTCGCGCGCGTCTCAGGCCGTCACACGACACCTGGACCGCGTATGACGCTCGAAGCCAAACTTTGGCTATTCGGAATTAATTCCGTGAAGACCGGGCAAGTTTCGCAGTGGTCGGCTCAGTGTGTGCCTTACCCACTGCTGCTGTTCCCTTTCTACCGCAGGTTTCGTTAACTGACTAATATTCGGTGGTTTTCTTAACTACCACTGTTAATCTACTCAAAACTTTACTTGTTGGTTTCTATCTCCATACGACCTCTCCTGCACGACCGTCCTCTCTAGCGTCTGTCGCCCGTCCTCCTCTCTCGCCTCTCTCGCCCGTCTGTCCCTTTCGTTTTTTCGAAAAAATCTCAAAGTGCTCACGTGCTTCCTGCCTAGTGATTTTATTGGTCGGATTTCAACTTCTCGAACCTTCTATTTCATCAACGGTGCCTTCTGGTTGTTCATTGGCCGGCATTGTTAGGCCGGAGGAGCGCGCACGTGTCCCTTCTGCTTTGGCATGTGATGATTTTATAGGCTTTTAGAGGATTATTGAGCCGGGTGCGATCGCCAAGTCGCTAAAATGGTTGTTCCGGCTGTCGATCATCCAGTATTGTTGGACAAAGGGTAAGATTTATTGTTAGGGGCTTCTGGAGAACTTGGGCCGTTGGGCGGAACTAAATCGGGTCGCGGTGGACGCGTGGCCCTTTCCAACTTCCGGTAATTTGGCGTGACGCGGGGGTGAGAGGGTGCGATGGTCACCCGACGCATCGCGGTATTGTCAGAAAAAGGGTATAATTGATAGTTGAAAGTTTATGGGGGGCTTGAGCGGCTGGGCGTATCTAATTCGAGGGCGCGTAGTTCTTTCCTGCCGTCCGGTAATTTGGCGTGACGCAAGGGTGGAGGACTGCGATGGTCCCCGACACATCGCAATATCGAAACCACACTCCCGAATGAAATAAATTCACGTATTTTTCTACCTTTCACAAAACAAACTCAATACCGCAAACAAAAAGATTAATTTTTGTTCCACAGACGAACACGTCTGCTCCCGTGAAAAACCCGACAGACTCCAGTTTTTTGCTATTGTTGAAGTCCCTTCTTCTTGCGTTACTAATAACAAGAAAGACTCATCCAGTTCACAATGTTTTCACTTCACATTTACTCTTGTTTTCTTAGTGTTTCGTATTCCCTTTTAATTTCTACAGTTCTAATAATTCGAAATAAAATTCCTGACGAATACTATGTCCCCTTTTGTTAATTTTCTTGTTTAGTGTAGCCACAAATACTAATTTATTGCGACTCGTCACGCCGTGATGCCGTCGCCTGTCTTTCACCATATATGGGCAATGTTCCTTTAATTTAATTTATTTTGCCATTAAGTAATTTTGATTTTGAGAAAATACGATCACAATTTTCCTTCCAATCGCCTCATACTGTAAATTTATTTAATTTTGCAGTAAACACCATAACATTGCGAATCTTAGAGTTCTTACTCCGCATCGCACGCCATCGATTGTTTTTCTGCTTGTGTACACTGTCCCCTATTAAAATAATCCGAATAAAAATTGTCTTTCCTAGCGTCTTGTAACGCGTCTGCATGGATCGTCATTGTATGCATTTTCACGTGCTTTGAAGAGTAGTTGGTTATCTTTCATGGTCGCATTTAAGCATTTGTATAACATTAAAGCTTGTATGGTAAAAACTACGTTTGGTTGGGAAAATGCTCTTTTTTCTCAGAATATATCCCGCAATTGTTCTGAAATGACTACAGTAGGTTGCAAAATGAACACTAAAAGTATTGTAGTAAGTTAATTACTATAAGCGTACAAATTATAAGGTTATACCAACGTAAAATCAAATTTCTATCTGAAATGTTTGATATACGTAATATGTATTATGCAATAGTTGATATGAAAGTAAGTATATAGTACTAAATGTACAGAATAACATAACCTAAACGCCATTTTGTTTTTTCATTTATCAAAAACTACACAAATGTAATTTTATGCATCTCTCACGTCATTGATATTTACACTGAGAAATCTTTACAACACTGGTCAGCACACATTTTCTTGCTAAAAACGATAGTCATTTTGGGCTATGTTTAATGCATGAATTCCAAACGTGGCATTGGTATTAGTAGATCGGCTCTAGTTTTCGAGATAATGATAATCACATCGAATAAATATTATCTTATTTTATTCAGTACAGGCTGTTAGGTTTCAGGTCGTTAAGTCCACGGGCAAAAGGACTAATATTCGTTAGGTCTAATGAACAAGGGGTCTATTAGGAACTAGGTCTTTGCGACAGGGGGTCTAATACCAAAAGAGGTCTACAATTAGATGGTCTAATTAATAAGGTCTAATATAAATCCCGAAGGTCTAATGGACCAGAAGTCTATATTTTAACCATGTCAATTAAAATTTCAACAAGAGAGCTGTTTCCGTAGCAATACATTGCAATTAATACTAAATTTTAGGAAGATGACTACCATTCCATCGTGTAAAGGTAAAAGAATTTTATTTCACAATGACTACTCTTACCATTTTTACCAAGGGATCAGAGGAATAATGAAGTTTTCATCACCCAGTTGTTAGCAGGGCATGTACGAATTCAACACCCATTTACAAAATCTTACAAAATTAATCAAGACAAGTAGAGCGAATGGTAACAAATTACCATAATTATAAAGATCGTGGCAATATCGTCTTGTACCTTCGGTCTCTGAGCTACAGATTAAAATTCCATGCTACACCAACAACCGAAATGAAGACTGAATATTTTTAACACCTGTTTCTTTTAATGTACATTACGTACTTCTTCAATTAAAGCGTATCATTCCCATTGTGATTTCATCTTAGACAATAACATACGGACGTAATAATATGTGAACCGCATTTTGTTGCCTATTCCTGTTGCAGCATAATAGATTAGACATTCGTGTCTGAAAGACCAAAGTTTATTAGACATTTTTGAAAATTACACCAAATGTCATTAGACTTTTTAACAATTTTTAATTTTCATTAGACGGGTTTTAATAAACCTATTGACATTAGACTTTAAAAATTAGACCTTCTATCATTAGACCTAGTATCTTTAGACCTAACGACTTCTAACCTGCTGTTCGTAAAATGAATAAAACTTGAACTAAATGAAACTAAATATGCCTATTTACATAAAATCAAACACGTAAAATCCGTAAAATTAACATATTGAATATATTTATATTTACAGCCCCAAACGAATTTGTTTCAAAACTATTACTTGTATTTTTACTTTCCCGTATACGTACGTATACACGGAGTGATATACATAGTATAGGGAAAGTTATGTAATGCTGCGCGAAAAAAATGGCCAATTTTCGGCGGAAAAAAATTAATTGCCGGGCCGTGAAAACGAATAAGTGGATAAAACCAGTTGCTAAATTAAGAAAAAAAATCCCCTAACACGTGGCGTGGTCAAAATCCATGATTTGTTGCTTCTTTATACTTAAAAATCGATTGACGGCATTCTGTCCGTCTGTCCGTCTGTCCGTCTGTCCGTCTGTCCGCCTGTCCGCCTGTCCGTCTGTGGTCAACGTTAGCGCCTAAACCGTTCGGTCAATTTTCTTCAAAATTGATATTCCCCAGTCGATCTGATTCTAGTCAAAGCTTTGTGATTTTGAAAAAGATTCTTTAAAATTTGGGGGTACTTTATATGAAGCCCCCCGGGGATTTTCAACATTTTCTCAGAAACGGCTCCAAATTTTTTCTTTAAATTTCTTATATGAATAGAGGAAAATACACTTTTTAACATGGCATAGGTCCGATTTTCACGTACAGCTCTGAATTTTCGAAAATTGTGAAAGTTTGAATTTTTTTCGGCGTCTTTCTCAAACTACAAAATTGAAGATAGAGATTTTTTTCTTCAAATAAAATTTGTTCTGCATATTGAGTTCTTTAATAAAGGTCATGTAAATGTTTTTCGCAATTTTGGTAGTTTTCGTGCAATATTGCGTGCAATATGTGAAATTTTAAAATATTACAAAAACAAAATTTTCTCAAAAACGGCTCCAAATTTTTTCTTTAAACTTTTGGTAGGGATAGTGGTAAATGTACTCTATGAATGACATAAAAGCCATTTTGGTCTATCGGTTGGTTTTTTCAAAAATTACCAAAATGTAAATTTTTTTACTTGTCTCTCACGTCGTTAATATTTACATTATCGGCGATTTTTTTACATTATTATATTTACGAGTATATATGCTTTAAATAATGTCAAGTAAAGTTTCTCGAAAACACTACCGTTTTCTGTGAAAAGTAGCTCAAATTTCGGCATTTTCAGAAATGCTCAAACGTCATTTTCTCGTATATGGCTGCAATTTTTTTCTTGAAACTTTTGTAACGGATAGTGCTAATTACACTCATTAGTATAGCGTGAAGTTTATTTTGAGTTTTTTTTGTTTTTTTCAAAAATTATATAAATGTAAATTTTTTGAAAGATCTCTCACATCTTTAATATGCACATTATCAACAATTTGTAAAGATGATTATATTTTTGAGTGTAAGTGCTTTAAATAACTTCAAATAAAGTATTTTGAAAACTCAAAAATTTTCTGTGAAAATGAGCTTCAAATTTCGCATTTTTAGTAGTGCTAAAACGCCATTTTCTCTTAAACGGCACATAATTTTTAAAAGAAAATTGCCATTTACGGCTAGGTTTTTGTGTTCTTTAATATTCTAAAATTAATGTTTCTGTTCTACCAATAGGAAACCGAAAAATTAAGAAAATGACAAAAAAAATGTACTTTTGGCGATGATAGATGGTAGCTGGCAAGAAAGAGTATGTGGCAATTCCGAATATTGACAAATAAATAAATAAAATAAATACGGTCATGCTTAATTTTTTCAAAATACGAGTAGTTTTTCTTTAATTTTGGGACAAACGTAATAGGACGCTGTAAATTTACTGCGCTTCGGACAGCTGGATGCATCGTAAATTAGAATGTGCAATTTTGTATATTATTTCTTTCTTCGTTTCTTACATTCGAACTTTGTTATAGACTTACACATTAATATTTTAGAAATTGTTTATTTTGAAATATTTGAAATAAGTAAAAAGAATTAATAGCTCTCAGAATAGCGACAATGCAGGATCTGCAACAATGGAATTCACTTTGCGCTCGCGAATATCTGTGAATTAGTGTCATTGTTGTGACCTAATGGAGCTGTATGAAAAGGAGTTGTAATAGTCTAATTTATGTTGATATTTACAGGCAAATATTTAGTTTTGCACCAAATGCTGTACCATTTGTAGTGAGTAGAGAATTTGTTGCATGGTTTTAAAATACTCTTCCCTAATCATGGCCCAATGGAAGGCATTTCTATATTTCCAGGGTATCAGGCTTCTTTTTCCAATACAGGGTTACAAAACTTTTGCATTCTATTTTTGTGAAGTTGTAGAATTCACATAGTTCTGACAACACTGCAATGGAAATAGTGAGTTCCAAGCGAAGATGTTAGTAGCGCATAAAGTGCAATATTACAGTACTACTTAGCTGTTTCCTCTAATACGGGAAAGTAAGTGCTGTTGTAGCACCACTAGTTTATTTTTATGCGACAAATCAGGACAATCAGGTTGAAGGCTTCAGCAGTAGTTTGCCTTCACGTGTCTATCCCATCTGCCCTGATATCTTTCATTATCTTTATTTCATGAGGGAACCATTCACCTTATTCCTCTTCATATTGGCTAGATTTTCTGGAAATTTGTCTAGACGCCTACAGAGATAGTACACCTTAATGCTCATAGTTGTACCCAAATTTTGTAGGTTTAAATGCAAGTCTTGCACCATTTTCAAATCTACCAATATAGACCAATCGTGGTCATAATAGGGAAGGTTTTGTTAGACCATTTTAGCAATCATATTAGTTCATATTCTTGCATTTTTGTTGAGTGACCAATTGGGATAGAAGAATAGCAATTGCTATTGGGTAGTAAACCACATTTTAAACTTAAAGTGCAACTGTCTAGGAAAAGTCGCTAGTCTCCGTGTCGATATTCTGAAACAGTCATATGAACAAATAGTCTAGGAACAAGTAGTCGAGGAGTAGAATAGTACATGAAGTCTCCATTTTCATTGAAATGTGATAGGAGTTTTGACTCTCTTGTCCTCTAATCTATAGCAATTATCATCATTATTTTTGGGCTCTTGCCATACCATTGGTAAACCAAATTTTAAACTCCAATTTTCCCCTGCCGGAGACACCACCCAAGTTTTGCATATCATATGGGGAGTCCACGACTTACCTCGATCACCTACTTTTATACCAAAATATGCTTTAAATGTTTTTTTTCTACAAAATTTGTAATATTTATTTTCTTTTTTTGTTGCGTATATCCCCACAAATGTAGCAAAATACATTAGGGTCGTTCAAACAACGTCTTCCTGAAGAACTCATTGTTCACGAAGAAGATGTATTAATAAGAAGCTCAATCAAAGTATCCTAAAAGTAATGTAATATTCAATGCTTAAAATGAAAAATAACTGAGTTTATATAAAGATATTTGCGTTAAATGCTCTGAATTTCGTAATAGCATAATTCATTACAACGTTCGTAGCACAAAAACTAGAGCCAAGTCAGTGAAACTAATGATAAATCTGGGTTCGGAATACCAGATTTACTGTACATTCGTTGCAAAATTCTGAGCAAGTGAAAAAAAGTTTTTTTGTTGTTGAGCGATGTTATTGCACAAGTGCTTCAAATACTTTTTCACGATGTTTCTAGAAAAGACAAAACTTTTTGGTGGAAATTACTTCAAAATTACGCAATTTCCGAAACGCTTAAGCGTCATTTTCTCAAAAAGGACTCAAAATTTCATAACCAAAATTTGCAAATAGTTTTAGATTTAACTCTTTTATGATACTATTAAAATCGTATATCAATTTTGCTATTAGGGAACTAAAAATGGAGAATATCATATTTCAGTTCTACCACTAGAGCATCCCAAATTTAAGGAAATTTAGATATCTTTTAGGCGCCAATATATATGATAGCTGGAGTAGGGTATAGCAGAAAAACTATCTCAGACGCAAGAGAATAAAAAACTAACTAGAACGAGAATGTCTGAGTCATTCTGTAGCATTCCTAGTTTTCTGGACACTACGAATACGAGAAAGCAAAATTTATCAACAAAATTCAAGCCGTTGCTATGGAATAGTACTAAACAACTTCTGCAACAAAACCTAGAAATATTATTTGGTGGACATTTCCTGGATAACAAAATATTTTGCAAAGAAAATTAGGACTGCAAAAATGAATTAAATAACTGGCCTAATTTACATAGGCATGTGGATTGATTGACAAGAACGATTACATTCTCCTGGTATGTAAGGAAAGTTTGATGTACTAATTATTGATTATAACATAATCTGTAAACAAATTACTAATAAAACATACCCCTGCAAACATACAATATTATAAAACATACAATGAAACATACAACATAACTTACAATAAAACATACAATATAACCCTAAGAATATTATTATTAATATCCACTTTCACCAATACTCTTTAAGTATGAATTATTAAAGTTATTCTTAATTTGAACACACGTTTTAAGTAATGTTTTTTGTGCGTCGTTTCACCACATCCTCTGAAGAAATGTTTAGTAAAGTGTAACTTAAATGCATCTGAGGGTTGGTTGGAAATGCTGGACGCTGCTAACCAGGAAGTGACCACAACTAACCTTGTTTGTTTTGGTTATGCTTTGTACTTTGATGCAAAAAAGTTATTTTTATTGATTTTTCGTAGTAGGCAAAAGAGAGAGAATTGCAAAATTTTTATCGTCAGAGAAGTACTCATCGAATGTATGAGAAAGTATATTTACATTGTAGAAAATAAAGTTACCAAATATTCCCATCATAGTTTTACCAAATATTATAGAGACAATACAGGGCACTGAGAACCTTTCTCATACAATTAATGGGAAACAACTGATCACTGGCGAAACTAGTGATGCGACTTCGAAAATCGGTCATAAATTCACATTTCAATACGTAAACAATAAGTTGTCGAGTTCTGTTGGTTCTAATAAACCTATTATTTACATTATTATTATTATTATTATTATTATTATTATTATTACTATTATTATCATTTTTATTATTATTTCTCTAATTCACTAAAGATGTTATGAATCGGTTGATTATAGCGTCTACTCCGAGTTGCAACCCGTTTCCTAAGGAGTAGATCTAGGGACTATCGGTGGCTCTACAACGCTTTGCGCAAAACGTGGGGTTTTTCAAATAAAGCAATTTCTTGCACTTCGCAGTCTTTTGAATTACCTGGGAGTTTAGCCAAGTTCTTACACACATTTTTCGGAACAAATCCCAGAACTCCGATAACTATCGGGACGATCAGTGATTTACGCCCTACACTCGAATGATCTCGATTTCCAGACTCTTCTATTTAAGACATTTCTCTGCCTCCTTGGTTACGACATTCTGATCTCATGGTACAGCAACGACTACAGCTAGACCCGATTTGCTCTCCAAATCCCGGATCACAATATCCGGTTTGTGTGCCGTTATCTTGTGATCAGTTTGAATTTGTTGGTCATATAATATTGTACACAGTCCAACAGACGCCACTGGTTTTGTTGAGTGTTCGTACCACTTGGGGCATGTGTTTGGAATTTTGAAGGCGGTACAGATCTGCCAGTGGAGGTGACTACACACCCCGACATGTCTTTTCAGCTATTCGTCCTTTGATAGAATTGGACAAGGTGAGATAATATTATATTCATATTGTTATTTATATTTATATATTTAATTTTATATATTTAGAATATAAATGTAAATGTACAATACTACAAGCAACACAAAACAGTTATCGATAACAATATCTGCATTTAATTGGTGAAAAATAAGTACGTAATAAAGTACTTAGAACTTCTCATCACGAGGGAATGGATAAAAAAGGTTCTCCCAAATTTCATTAGTTGTGGAACCAAATGCAGCACTCACCATCCCAGCCCTATAAAAAAGTTACTAACGACCAAATGAAAATAGTTTAACCATTCAACGTAACCTAAGTAAACGTAATCGTAAATAACTAAAAAAACCATTTCAAATTTATGCACATCGTACAAAGTTGATATCACAATGATTGTGACAAGTCGGGCCACTAGGAGTGCTGGTTACAAATGTCTCCCGTTAAATAGCGGAGTGAAGTATTGTCTCAATAGTATTTGGTTTTATCTATTAAAAACAAAAAAAAGTATATGTTAACATTGTGACACTGAAGGGGTTCTGCCAATTATCGCTCACTACACCATATTTTACAAATATATCGCCTACTCTAACCCGTATTGCACATATTTTCTCGTTTCTTCCAAATTTTTGCAATTTCCGAAAATTCAAAGAGTTCATTAAAAATGTGAACTGCGCAATTTTTAGAATCCTTCGCTTTATGCGTGGAAAACAATAAAAGAAAAATTTTGGAGCCGATTTCCAGAAAATGTTTTTTTATTAACTACATTAAATTCAAAGAAATTACATGAAAACAACTCTTTATTTCAAAAACCTCTGAACGACATTCTTTAAGCTCTGATTTATACTTTCCCGTATACGTACGTATGTACGGAGTGTATATGTATGTATATACAGCGTGTATACGTGGTACAGGGAAAGTTATGTAATGCTACTCCAAAAAACGGCGGATTTTTGGCAGAAACAAATTTATTGCTGGGTCCTTGTAAAGAAAAAATAGATAACTCCTGTTGCTAAATTAAGAGAAAATATCCCCTAACACCTGATGTAGCCAGAATCCCTGTTTTGTGGGACGTTGATACCGAAAAAACAATTGAAAGCAAAACGTCCGTCCGTCTCTCAGTGAACATCACTAGCGCCTAAATCATAAGTAGGATTTCTTCCAAAATGAATACTTCCCCGTCGATCTGATTCCAGTCGAGGCGCTGCGATTTTGGAAAAGTTTCTTCAAAATTTGGGAGTACTTTACATGAAGGCCCCCGGATATTTTCATTTTGTTTTAAAAATCTGCTCCAAATTTTTTCTTTAAATGTCTTGTAAGAATAGAGTAAAATACACCTAAAAAGTTGGCATAGGTCCTAATTTCACGGTTAACTCTCAATTTTCGAAAATTGCCGAAATCTGAATTTTTTCAGCCTCTTCCTTCAACTACTAAATTAAAGAACGACATATTTTATTCAAATAAAATTTCTTGTCCATAGTAAGTTCTTTTAGTAAGGTCATGTACCTTTTTTTGTAAATTTTACTAATCTACCTAATGTACTTTAAGAGATGACATAAACGCCATATAGGCCTATTCTATTATTTTTTCAATAATTACAAAAAAGTATTTTTTGACTTGTCTCTCACGTCGTTAATATTTACATTAGCGACGATTTGTTCGTATTATTGTATTTATGAGTGAACGTGCTTAAAATAATGTCAAATAAAGTGTCTCTAAAACTCAAATGTTTTCTGTGAAAACTAGCTCAAAATTCCGCATTTTTAGAAACACTCAAACACCATTTTCTCAAAACTTGCTCCATATTATATCTTCAAGCTTTTCGAGGGGGCTTCTTGTATAGTACCCCCAAATTTTACAGAATTTTTTTCAAAATCTCCAAGCTCTTACCAGAACCAGATCGACCGGGGAATATCCATTTTAGAAGAAATCGTACGTATGGTTTACGCGCTAGCAGTGTTCGCAAACGGACAGACGGAAGTTTTCCTTTCAATTGGTTTTTTCGGTATCAAGTACCTACAAAAGAGAGTTTCTGGCTACACTAGTGTTAGGGGATTTTTTTCTTAATTTAGCAATTGGTTTTATTCACTTCTTCGTTATCATGGCCCTTCAGTTAATTTTTTCAGTGCAATATTCGCCATTTTTTCGAGCTGCATTACATAACTTTCCATATACTACGTATATCCCTCCGTGTATACTTACGTATACGGGAAATTAAAAATTGTTCATATTTCATGTGTGAAGTTTCCGTTTCTCTTACGGTGTCGATTGAGATTTTTATTTCAGGGTATATTGACTATTTTAATTAAATCACCAACCAGTTTTAAGTGCATGGTTGCATGCATATTTTTTAACTTTTATAGGGCATGAAGTTCCGGGCTCTAGTTATGTACTATTTAATATCATCTAATCCCTAAATAAATTTACTGCTAGTTGAATAAAATAAAAACGATGCAACGGTGTCGGAACTTGTATTTTACGACGTATGACAATTCACGAGTGAGCAGCCATAATTTTCGTATTTTGATGGCAATTGCATATATATTCAAATTACTGTATCGACATTATTAGCCAAAGGATTTCACGTTTTTGACAACACTCTGATGGAAACAGCGAGTTGCTCGCTTCTTGGTTGAATTGGGTGTTTTCAAATAATAGGTAAAATGTTCGTAGTGCAGAAAATGCAATATTTCAATATGACGTAGCTGTTTTCAATAACGGGGGAAAGTATATGCTTTTCTAGCACCACTAGTTTAAAACAGGCATCGTTTATGAGGAAAATCTTGTCTGTCTCAAAGTCCTGTCGGGGGTCATTTGTGAGAAAACTTTCCGAAAAATTGAAATAATACCCGTTCCGCAATTTTGAAGAAAAGTGGCTGAACGGTTTCAGCTCTAGCGGAGACAAACATAACGATAGAAGCATAAATGGAAGGACGGATGCTCGAATGGGTGGTCAGACGTTTTACCGTCAATTGGTGTATCGCTATCTAGGTCTACAAAAGATGAATTGTGAGGACACAAGGTGATAGAGAAAGTAATTTACACTCAGGTGAAAAAAATCATGTTATGCCTCCTAATATCATGTCGGACCTCCTTTCGTTGGCAAGAGTACATGGCAATTCCGAATAGCTAGTCCAGACCCAAAGAAATAGAAAACTAATACGGGAAAGTCTGTGCTATTCTGTAGCACCACTAGTTTTTTCTTAGTTATGTAGACCTATTGAACTTAAAGACAAAATGTGAACAATTTTTCAATTGTTACTTTTATTCTTAAATTGTTAATTTTATTATTGAGGAAAATTGCAAATTTTATGGCTATCGGAGCGGAATGACGATTGGACCTCAAAAAGGCGGAAGAAAAATCGGAAAATGCGGAATCTGGAAACACTGATGAGTAGGCATGAATGTACGAGAAAGATGGAGTTTCTAGCAAGCGATTACTCATGGCAACTGTGTCGAATTATGTAGTAAACGTCCGTTAAGCGTCCGAAAGGCGAACTTATCTCTTGGGGTTATAAAATGTTCTAACTATAACATTTCTGACTGATGAAACAGTAACTAGCAAAAGGAAAGAAAAGAAAACGACGCTGCGCCCGGTGCAGTCTCCTACCCTCCCATTGGTATGCAACTGTTAATTTATACACATTTCACACATTTAAATTAAGAGTGAAGTTTAGTGACTTATTATAAAAACGCACTCTCCATATAAATATATGCTTTTTGTAATCATAACGTACGTTATACTAGCCAAATTGAGATCACTTTTTAAAATGAGACTTGAGCTGAAAATACTAGTTATCATTAAAATTTGTTTTTTTATCAGCAGAAATATGCAGAAAATAAAAAAAGAATGACAAAGATGAAACAGATGGGAATATCGCTGGATGCAAATATGATCAATAAAAGTGAAGGAAACTCCGAAAAAATAAATAATACCACAAAAGACTCAGGAAATATAAATTTGGAATATCCATTTAAAATAGTCAGAAATGTGCAAGTTCCTCCACCTCAACTTCCACTGCTGCCGAGACTAAACGAGGTTTTACGAACGGCGACGAAATCCCAACCAGCCTTGAAAGGACCAGACAACGCGTCGGAGACTTTAATGAACTACCTTTTCTACAGAAGGAAAGACCATGCTCAAGTGCAAACAAATTACATCTCTGGGGAAGATATTGATTTGTTTTTCACCAGCATTGCATCTACTGTAAAGAAGTTCTCTTCGTACAATCAAGCTGTAGCCAAGGCCAAAATATTTGCAATCGTTTCGGACTTGGAAATTAATGAAGTCACTAAAGCGCACAAACCCAGCATCTCATTGGATAACATAAAGGAGGTTAAATCGATTCAGCAGCTGGTATCCGACATTTATTCTCAACATTCACGTGTTTAGGTCAGTTTTGCCAGCTTGGACACGATGCTTTAAATTTTTGTAACATTTTATTGAGAAGTTAATAAAGAAGGTTGATTTACATTTTTCACTATTTTACTTTTTTCCTGTTTTCTCTTACTCTCTCCTAGAAGTACGTATATCGGTCTAATAATATTAGTAAAACAGGGTACGTAACCCAGGGAGTTCAAATGTCACCCCAGATACGGCGCGGCAAATGCTAAACATGCGAGTACATATCGAACAACATGATTACGATTGTTTCTTCTGTGAAGATAATTTTTAGCAACATTAACGATAATTAACATGTTGGGATTAGTGAGTTTATATATTTCAAAATATACTTTTATTAAATTTATGTTAAGAGTTTTATAATGATATAAAAATATGAACACTAGGGAACAAAAATAACTTTTTTCATACCTCCAGAATGAAAGGTGATTTCAAAGGAAACGATCACGCTGATTTTGAAAATAATTATACAAATTTTCTAGCACACAAGGTTTAAAAGATATAAACGTATTTAGTATTTAAAAGAAAATCCTATACTAATTTCCACATCATCATTCCGGTTATATTACTTCAAAATTGTATGAACATGCTTCATATGAGGTAAGAACAAGTTAAAGATGTAATATGCAGTTTCATACAATAATATGCAGACATTAAAATTGTTTGTTGGTATTTTTCACAACATTGGTAGAGCAAACGACAATTATTTGAGTTGTCCTTACAACGACAACCTAAAGTTCGTTCTACAGGTGACAACACTGGTGAGCAACCCATGATTTGCCCTGATCACAAACACGAGGGCCAATGTACAAAAATATGCAAGTTTTGTTATTTCAAATATATACATTTTTCCTTTCAAGTTTGGGTGTAAATCTTACACAAACGTAACAGAAGTAATCGAATTGATTCGTACACTTCCAATATGAAAGGATGATTTGCAATTTATCGAACCGATTCAATTCTTCAGATCATGTGGCGAATTTTACTTTATAAAAAACACAGAACTATAATGTATTAATGTATTTGCGGCACACGCAAACCAGACACGAACTTCACGCGCACTGCGGTTACAGTTCCGCATGACACCGAGTGACTCAGTATCTGACATCCCAACAGTTGGATACTTGTATATTTACGATAAGGTAAGGGGTTAAAATAATTCTTTTCGACTGATGCACAATAGGAAATACGAGGATGCACTTGACTTTGTTTTCAAAACATCCACTTCAACCACTAAGTCCTACTCGTTAGTGCGACTACCAGACGCGAGAATAAACACGGCAATCTTCGAATAGAGACGGTAAAAAAACACGAAAGCCTAATTTTGTTGGTTTCTCATGAAAGTTGCATAGATGAACTGAAGAAATATTTTATTATTTTCCCGTATGCGTACGTATAGGGAAAATTATGTAATGCTGCGCGAAAAAAACTGCGGATTTTCGGCAGAAAAAAGTTCATTGCCGGGCCCTGATAACGAAAAAGTGGATAAATTCAGTTGCTAAATTAAGAAAAAAGTCCCCTAATACGTGGTGCAGCAATAATTCCAGTTTTGTGGATCCTTGTTTCCGATAAACCAATTGAAAACAAAGCGTCTGTCTGTATACATGTTGGTATCAGTGTACTGTCAATAGTGTGTGATATGGGTAGCTCAAATATAAAACTGGCCGAATACCTGGAAGTAACACCTAATGATCCATACGTTATAATTAATAGTGAAAAATATTTTTTTATTTTTGAAACCCCACATTTACTTAAAGCAGACCTGCACAACGCCTACTCCCGCGGGCATTCTGCACTTGGGAGCCGGTCGTCTGCCCGTGGCAGCGCCGAAAGTGCAAGTAGTGGGGAGTAGGAAACTTTGCGGGGAGGGGAGAAGTCTGACGTAGCACGACGCGGCGCGTAGATTGAATGCCTGGGCGTCTAATAATGATCCATGCTTCAAAATTAATTGCCCATCTGTTTAAATGGATTATGTCTAGTATTTCAAGTTACTAGGGTCATAATTCACTGTTTACGTTCTGTGCACTACTGTATATCCACCTTTGTATCCAGCAATGTATGTAATTTCATTTTCTAATTTTTTTTAAAGAAAATAACATGCTCATTATGACTCTTACGCATTATTTTAAAGCAATAGCTTTAAAATATATGCTTATATACAAGAAAAAAATTATTATTTAATTCTAACACAAAATTGCAATTTAATAATTGATTATTCACCAGGAATGTTATAATGTCCAAATCATAGAAAAATAAACAAAATCATGAGAGCAATCTCTCACATCAAGATTGACATAAAAATAGAATATGTGGCAATTCCAAGAAGGGTAACGCTTAATAGCACATTTGGGACCATTTTTCCCCATTATGAAACTGAACAAAACAGATCAACGAGCAAAATTCTGTGACGATATGTTACGGACAATCGTAAAATAATCAAGGGTATTGGTTAAATAGAATGCAAAGGGCTTTATATTTTTATACGATCTCGTAAACGACTCTACACTCTTGTCAGAAATTAGAACAGAAAATAATCATGATTTTTTTAAGAATAATATGTTTTTGCTTTGAGAGAACCGTCTTATTCAATTAAACATAGTTAATAAAAAATAGTTTATTGCTATCATCAAACAAAAACAATTCAGTATCAAAATTTTGTGTTTAGCACAACACTAAATTTGTGATTACATCGTAGCAAAGCGAATTACATTATAAGCCCTACAAGAAATTATAATACTTGGTGTCGAAATCTAATATGTATAATTCGTTGTAGTTTCATATTTCGCCCTGTCATATACCGAGAACAAACATTTGCAATATAATGCAAAAGACAATATTACTTGAACTGTATATGACCGTCATGTTCTTGTCGATTGCTCTTTAAATTTACGCGCTATCTTTCGAATTGCGCATTCTGATTGGTGGTCCCCATTCCTAGATTGGGTCTCATCCCCACCCTTCATCGATTTTCTCATTTGCACCCGAGTTGCCCGCACGCAGCTCCTGAGGTCAGTGAAAGTGCAAAATGCTGTGCAGGTCTGACTTAAAGCAATAATAAACATGATTCTGCAACACTCCTTTTCTCTCAAAAACCATGTCACAAACAAAGACTATGTTCGTGAGGTTTATAGTCAGGACTCCCAGTTTCACAATCGTCTTGCACCAAAATTAACGAATAGCTATATAAATCCAAATAAGTTTGAGAAAATGTAAACCAGATATGCAACCCAATTATTTAGGGCATCTGTAGCAGCTGGAATGACTACGTACGTCCATTTTAATAGACTTCCTGCTGAGGCAATTGGAACAGTGGAATTTGTAGATAAAGTGGACAAGCTGTTTGATTTACTTAATTCAAGTGGACGGTATCAAGGACAGAAAATGTTGCTAAAGTTTTTAAAGGTGAGCCATATCAGTTACAATTTCTTAGTGATTGTTGACAAATTAGAAGTTTATGATAAAAGTGGACTAATCATCACTAATCGGATGAAATTTCCAACTTGCTGGAAAATAAGTATATCATCATTTAAAGAATTGTGGACCTTTGTAAGTGAAAAGGGAATTGCTTCACTTGCAACAAGGAAGATAAATCAGGATAGTTTGGAAAATTTTTGGGGGAAATCAGGCAAGGAGGAGGTAACTGCATAAATCCAACATCTGTTGGCTTTGTTAGAGCTTTTAAGAAATTACTTTGCAATAATTTTTTAAGCAGTGGAGGGGAGAACTGTGAAGAGGATTTTGAAAATATTTTGCTGGATATCGATCAGGCCAAAAATTGTATGCTTCCAGATGTAGAAGAAACTGCATTAAGATTTAGATCAAATGACACTGATTATAGAAATTTAGGATTAATGGAAAAGAATTCAATTAGATACATTTGTGATTATTTAATGAAAAAATGTTTAACAAAACATAGTTGCACTACGTGTAAAAATTAAACAATACCTACTGAACAGTTTGATGATGAATCTATGTTTTGTTTTTACAAAGCTTATAAACCTACAATTTTTGGACCACTAAATATGCCTTATAATAACTTTGTTAATTACCTCTGCAATTTGGGAAACATATTTATTCAAAATTTTGAAACATATATTGTAAAACCAGGATTTATACAAGAATTATTGACCAATTACAGGGGAGTTCATTTTGATCATCCTTGTTCTCAATTTCCTCATGCGTTTTTGCAAAAGTTATATGGAAGAATGCCTCTTTTCTACACATTGAAATTTATTAACCAAAATTTCAAAAGTAGAAATACTCGTAGAAGAAACAAAATGATAATATGAATGATTCAGATAAAATTATTTCATATCTGAAATAATCATTAAGTATAAGAACAGAGAAAGGTAATAATAATTAAATAAAAGATTTTAAATGATAATTTTTCAAATTGTAATTATTGTTTGTACAGTTTGAAATCATATTATGCCAGACACAATTTTCTCTAAAATTGCTTGATATTTTTACTTTCTCGCCCTTCGTAAGAAGAGAAAGAATTGCAATTGTGCACCAGAAAACGGCGACCAGTTACTTCTAGTGCCCCGGCTCTGGTAACGAGAGAGTGTATAAATATTGTTCCTATATTTAATACAGACGTGTAATCAGAATCCATGTTTTGTGGGTCCTTGATCCTGGAAAATCGTTTGACTACCACATAAAAATTGTAATAATGTGAAAAAAGTGTTTTAGTAAGTCAGAGAATACATATTGTACTCAATTTCATGAAAAAACAAACAAACTAATACACTGTACTAACTATTAGCTAAATATTAAGAGTTCTTTGTATTTGTATTTACATTTTCTGTATGTTTAGCTAATGATCAGAGAAAATGTGTATTAATTAGTGTGAGGATTAAAGTATTTTCAAGCTGAAGAAAATTTTAAGCATTGTTGTAAGGGCAACACATTCTGTTGAATATTATTCAGATATATGGAGTCAGTGTCGCTAACAGGTGGTGAACAGACCATGTGTGGCTAACAAGGCCATGAATGCAACAAAATGGTAAATTTTTCTTGTAAAGGGGATTTTAGTTGATACTACAAAATTGAAATGGTATATTGTGTTTAAGGTGCTTGTTGAGTTTTCGCAAGATAGCTGAAGTATGAGAAGTACATAATTTATAATATATTATTATATCTCTATATAAGTGTTGAATGTATTTAGAAAATCTGTTCTATATTTTTGCTCCACTTCAAACTATTCTCACACTTGTGCTCAGACACAATGTTTTGCCCTGGAGCATAATCACATTTATATTTATTCTTTATAATTTAATAATTTATACAAATAAAAGTAAATATGGTGCGCCCAATTTCAATGTGTTTTGGAAGTTAAAGCATGGGTTTCATGTAAAGAGTAATTAAGTGAAATAATGGATGGTAAGTTGAAATGCAAAGTATCATCAAATATTATTTAAATTTTTATTTATTGGGATAAGAGTTTTATAATATGTATATAAAATTTGATTAAATATTTGATTGGATTCCTCTACAATGACTTATTATTCCTAAAGTATATGTTCCTTTAACATCCATTAAAATTTTGATTGGAAATTATCGACAATTTATTAGTACATTTTCCAATTAGCTTGTCAGCATATAGTTTTTTCTCAACATACACCACTGTTTGTGACCTCATAATTCAGATTATTTCAAATTATTCAGGTCGTTTGGTTCGCTTATCAAACTGTAATGCTGCCCTCGTACGAAGATCTCTAACCTATTGAAGCGATGGTGCAGAATTGCGGCCACAGCAGGCGCTCCTGCCACAGTATAACTGTGTTAAACTGTTCTCCTGCCATGGTAGTCACGATTCGGGTGAATGAGTATTTCGCGCGCTAGGTCTTATACCAAGAACAAGGCGGATGTCACGTGATCAAAAAAACTTTTTCAATGGGATTTGCCGCAAGTGAACATACTGTGGTAATGATAGGCAACATTCATGAACTGTACTATGGCATACAATCCAACAAGAGTAATGGCCTGGCTCCCAAATTTCAACGAGATACCGGAAGATGACATAATAACCCTTAAGGAAGAGATAACAACTCCAGAAATAGGTGAATTTTTAGCAACTTCGCACATATGGACTGATCTCCGTCACACTCCTTCCAGAGAATGCAGAGGATTTAGGACAACCACTGGAGAACACTCAAGTCTAGTAATCTGCACGAAAAAAAATATCGAAATTTTTACTCCTCGGAAACTTGCACAGACTTTTCTAAAAAAGTACAGCTGACAATATCAAGAATAAGAACAGGTCATTGTAGTTTTTGTCACAAGCACCTTCTAAACAGAGATCCCCATCCCACCTGTGTGCCCTGCAATACCACCAGCATTTGTTATACCATTGTAATCTATTTTAGAACAACAAACGAGAGCAGAATGTAGATCAGTACGAGGAAGAAATAATCCTAATATCTGAATATTAAAAAAGTACATTTCTGTAAATCATGTAATATTCTAAATGATATATAATTCTTCTAAATGTATTTAGAACTGTTCAATTACAATTTTATGTATAACTGTGTATGTTTATAGCTTGTTATGTATAATTTTATTTATTTATTTTATTCCTGTTTTTATAACTGAAGAATATTTTATTTAATGTAGTCGCTAATAACCATAGTTGTTGATGCGACTTAAAATAAATTTTAAAATATTGTCAAGATACAATTTTTTTCTTAATGAAATACGTTTATAAAACAGATCTTCAAATAAGGTCATCTTCGACTTTTCAAAAACATAAGTAATTTTTGTGAAATTGTGTGTAAAACATAAGCAATTTTTAATTTTCTTAAAACCATTTTTACTTTCCCGTATACGTACGTATATACGTATATAATTGTCCATTGTAAAATTGCACTTATTTTCAAAACACAATTTCTCAATAACTGTAAGCGATAGCATCAAATTAACTGTGACAGTGCGTTTCTGGCTTAATCTACCTTATATGAATATGTGTCAATCAGTGACACACGTTGCATTTGCAATGTTGCAACAATGCATTACTCAAATTTTAAAAATTGTTTAAATACAAAAAAATAATTATTTCAACAATAAAAGGGCGGCGTCCTTCCAGAAGGACGTCAGGATTATCTGGGTTCTCATATACAGTCTGCTACCTACAACGCGCTGATCCTACACAACTATTCTTTTAATACCTTTGAAATTAATTAAAGAAAATAATAGAAAATATACTGAAAAGAAATCATTTTTTTATTATACTGATAAGTTTCATTGAAAAATACACTTAATTCTCCTTGAAATACTTAAGAAAAAAAATTACCGAAGTGTAACGACCGTAATAAATGTAATGACTGTTTGATAAACTGTTATAACATTTTTAATTCCATCAGATTTTTAAATATTCGTCAAACTTTAATCTTTTCTATCTGAGATCAAGCAAATTTGTATTGTGTCAACTTACTGAATATCCGTATTTCCCTCTGCACAAAAAGTACAATTTTTCATGCGGATTGGTTCTTTGTAAGAACTAACAGAAGTGTACGTGCAGGGAGAGAGCTGCTACTAGCGCTGGACGGAGAAAGTGAGAACCCTCTGCGGACGCACGAGCTTGGAATCAGCAGTGTAGCTCTACCTGGTGGAAGCTGTGGAAAATGCGTTGCAGATATAAGACGAAGTATTAGATTAGGTCTAGGAATAGGTTGATTTTATTTCTGCTTGTGAAAGAGAAATAAGCTCTAGTTTATATTTAAGCATATTTTTGACTTACTGAATTAACCCTGTAGTGGTAACGTGACTTTTTCAAACAAAAGTGGTAACGTGGGGTGTCTCCAGACCCCCACACTCTTTTAATGATATATGCTATATTATTAAAAAATAAATTAATATAATATTCTTCTTACATTATTAACAACGTTTTGCATGCAATTAAACAATTTATTAAGAATTTAGTTCCTAAACAACTCTGATAATTCATCAGAAAAGCATCTAATTTTTGGAGTTAATTTTTCTACCGGTCTGCGCGTGTTGTCATATCCAAGCCCATGTTTCGTAGCAAAAATTGAAATCTTTTCAAATTCAAAGTACAATGGAAAATTTCAATACCCATATTATCCACATTCCACACTTCAGTAAGATTTTGGTGCCCTGATTTCACAGATCCAGCCAAAATTCGTAGCACAATTATTGCCTTCATTTCCTCTTTGTCAGTCTTATACGTGCTGCGATCATTTTTATTCCTCTCTAAATCCATTTCATTTTTGATGTTGGTGGATTATGTAATTCTCTCAATCATATCCAAATCAATAAACAAAAAAAACATTATCCTGGTCTTTTGGAATTGCGTGCAGACTGCTTTTTCCTGGGCGGTGAGTAACGATATTCTGTTAACGCTTTCAGCAAAAGTTGGCGTATTCTTCACTCCTTTCTTAACATATAAAGTGACTTAAAATGTTCGTAGTACTACAGTACTACTTCCTAACGTAAAAATACAGCATGCAATACGTTCCCAAACTAATAAAATGTACGAAACTGAAGACACTTTTGCTATCGTAGAAGGTAACGGGTAAGGTAACGGTCTCTGGGCACCCCAAACAAAACAATTGCTTGTTACACGGATAAAACTCACTAAACTGGCAAACTGAGAGCACACTAAATATCATGATACAAAAAGAGAAAGGTACTAAAGCAATGGCCCGGGTAGCCAACTTGGGTATCACAACAAGCGGGAAGAAAAGATCGTGGGGGTCCCACAGACCCCCGCGTTACCACTACCGGGTTAATCATATTTTCATCTCGGAAAGAGTTAAAAATAATGCAAGAAAGTATGTGGCTTTGTGACAATACAGTAATCCCTCGATACGGATTCGCTATTCGCGAGATCCTAACATTCGCGATTAGAGAAATGCTCCCGGTTTTAACATTCGCGACTTCGATATTCGCGAGTGAGTCTTTTGGTCGTACATTTTCTTCGAAAGTTAGCCTATTTCATTTTCTTTATCATCATCTGGGAAATGGACTCGGCAGACCTCGGAGCTCGCAGTATAACTCTTCAAAAATTACACAGATGAAATGTCAATTCACATTTATAGAATAACACAATTGTAAACTAATTCAATTCAGTTGCGCCAAATTGTAGGTAAGGGTTTTGGCCAAATGTACAGAAAAGCCATTCAGGATCTGTGCAACTCTCATTATAATGAGCTCATTGCAGAGGAGCTTCGGGAAATCATCAGTGAAAAAACCTCATCGACGGTAATGATGTAGTAACGGATGCGAAACTGCGTCCTGGAGCAACTTCAAAGTCAAAATTGTTGATGGCGTTCTAAAATTAACAAGCTCTGGTGGAACTGGCATTCGAATGTGATCCAAACATTGAAATAACTTCGAAATTTAAGAGAGAATAGAAGCAGAAACTCCTTCATATTTGGATATTAGAACAGCGAGAAAGGTGATGAAACAATACTAGTGGTGCTACAGAATGGCACAGACTTTCCCGTATTAGATTTCTATTTTCTTGGGCCTTGGCTAGCTATTTTGAATTGCCATATACTCTTTCTTGCCATCTGCCATCTATCACCGTCAAAAGTACGTTTTTTTGTCACTTTCTTAATTTTTCGGTTTCCTATTGGTAGAACGGAAATATTAATATTAGAATATTAAAGAACACTAAAACCTAGTTCGAAATGGCAATTTTCTTTTAAAAATTATGTCACGTTTTAAAGAACATTGCATTTTAGCGCTACTAGAAATGCGAAATCTGAAGCTCATTTTCACAGAAAATTTTTGAGTTTTCAAAATACTTTATTTGAAGTTATTTGAAGCACTTACACTCAAAAATATAATAATAAGTTTTACAAATTGTTGGTAATGTGAATATTAAAGTTGTGAGAGAAGTTTCAAACAAATTACACTTATATTATTGAAAAAAAATACTCAAAATAAACTTCACGTCATATTAAAGAGTGTATTTAGCACTACCCGTTACAAACGTTTGAAGAAAAAATTTGCAGCCAAATATGTGAAAATGGCGTTTGAGCATTTCTGGGAGTGTAGAATTTTGAGCTACTTTTCACAGAAAACTGTTGTGTTTTTGAGAAACTTTACTTGACATTATTTTAAGCACTTGTACTCGTAAATATAGTAATGTGAAAAAATCGCCGCTAATGTAAATATTAACGACGTGAGAGACAAGTCAAAAAAATTATATTTTTCCAATTTTTGAAAAAACAAAAGAATAGAGCAATATGGCGTTTTTGTCATCTTATAAAATTCATTAGGCACTATACCTACCAAAAGTTTAAAGAAAAAAATTGGAGCCGTTTTTGAGAAAATCTTGTTTTTGTAATTATTTAAAATTGCACATTTTGTACGCAATATTGCGCGAAAAATACTAAACTTAAAAAATATGTATATGACCTTAATGAAAGAACTCTCTTTGGACAACAAATTTTATTTAAAAGAAATCTTCAATTTTGTAGTTCCAGAAAGACGGCGAAACAATTTTAAACTTTTAAAATTTTCGAAAATTCAGAGTTCATAGTGAAAATATGACCTATGCCACCTTAATAAGTGTATTTTACTCTATTCTTACAAGAATTAAAAAAAAATTGGAACAGTTTTTGAGAAAAAAGTTTGTAAATGTCCGGGGTTCTTCATGCAAAGAACCCCCAAATTTTACAGAATCTGTTTCAAAATATCAAAGGTTCGACTCGAGTCAGATCGACAGGAATTTCTGCAATTTGAAGAAAATCGTACGTATGGTTTAGGCGCTAGTAGTGTTCAGAGACTGACGCCGGACGGTCGGACGGACGAATAGACGTTTTGCTTTCAATTGGTTTTTCGATATCAAGGACTTACAAAACAGAGAATCTGGCTACATTACGTGTTAGGGAATTTTTGTTTCTTAATGGAGCAACTGGATTTAATCACTTTTTGGATATCAGAGCCCGGTAACGAATTTTTTTCTGTAGAAAATTTGCAATTTTTTCTCGCAGCATTACATAACTTTCCCTAGGCTACGTATATTACTCCGTATACAGGTACGTACACGGGAAAGTAAAAAAACACTCCACCGTTACTTGGAACTCTGATGACTCGTGAATATTTACTATATCGCGACCTTAAAGTAAAAAGGTTCTATCTAACATTTTTTCTAAAAATGACTTTATGTTATATTTGTAATGGTAGCGATGAGATTTACATAACCTCCAAGTTATATTGATCTACGAATCTCAGTTTCTGAGATACAGATAAGGTAAAATGGTTCTATCTGCAAAACGTATGTTCAAGTTCGGGGAAAAAGGTTCTATCTGCTTCACCGCGCAAACCAATCTGTTTACATGTATGTGGACAACTTGTTGGCTGCGCAAAGTGTCCAGGTATTGTGAGATCTTTTGAGAAGCAGATTTAATTGCAATGTTGTGTGAAAGTGAAATTGAAGATGCTGGTTTTGAGCATTCTTGTTCTGAATACGATCCTAATGAGGCAAGCAGTACTGAAGAAGACGAGACACCGAGGCAAAACAGTGCTGTAAGCACTGTTTGTGTTAAAGCAAAACAGTTCTGCAAGAAGGTAAACATATTTTTATAAATATCTAACTATTTATTCTTTATCGGGTTTAATTGGTAACCATCCAGAATTTATAATAGTTCGGCAAAATTGGGCATTTGGATATTCCTTACAACGCCTGAGTGAATGTCTCGCTAAATCAGCGAATTTATAGGTTATGCGACACAAACTATTTGTACTCCACTTCACATGTTGATATAATATTATAAAATTGGTTACTTGTAAATCCTTTTTACAACCCGGATTATAACGATTTTACTTCTTTTCGGCTAATACGTAAATGTATTGTTAATCCTTCGTTACGAGCGCATGAAATCTAGTAGACCCAATCCGTTTTAAGAACTCAATATCTCGCTGTGTTGTGGCTGTATGTTTTCGCAATCTGGTGGCATCGTGTAATAAGAAGGACTGGAAAAAAGTGCAAGGGTTGAAGAAACATCAAGCTGGCTTAGAACATTTAAATTACAGAGGCAAAGTCATCAAGCTTAACAATTTAACAAAACTACAAATTGTAGAAATTTTTGCCGTCACAACTGCACTCTAAATGTCACTTCAGAAGAGAAAGAGAGATTATTTATTTCGGTTTACAAATTTGAAACTCATTCTGAAAAGGTCAGCTACATACTGAGGACATCAGATCCTTTCCAGAAAAAAAGAAATCCAACAGAAAATATTCGAAACCTTTGAAAGAAGAATACATTCCTTTACAAGTTTTATGTTTCAAATAAAGAAATTATTGTGTGTAAGAAGTTCTACCTCAACACACTTTCTATAAGCCAGAAGAAGGTAAATAATGCACTTTTACAAAAAAGATAAAATAACAGGAGCACCAAAATTGGACGATCGAGGTAGCAAAAGTAAGGATAAAATACCAAAAGACGTGAAAGACAGAGTGAGGGCACACATTAAATCTTTCCCTAAAACAGAGAGTCACTATTGTAGACCTAGTACTACTAAGGAGTGCCTCGCCTCCAACTTAAATATCACGAAAACGTACGACCTCTACAAGGAATGTTGTGTAAACGAAAGATATCAATTTGTAAAATTATCTATATATCGAAATATTTTTAATGAAGAATTTAATTTGGATTTCTTTCAGCCAAAAGCGGACAGATGCGAATACAGAATTAATGAGTTGGAAAATAATATTTCTAATGATTTAAAATTAAAATACACTGAAAACGTGGATAACAAGGAAAACAGGAGAAAGGAAAGAGAGGAAGATCATAAGATCAAAGATGAACATACAATTGCAGTGCCCTTTCATTTAGAAAATGTGATAGGAATTCCGAGAGCAAACAAGTATTTTCTTCTATAGGAGAAAATTAAAGTTATTTAACATGACCGTTCATGTTTTCCCAACCAAAGATGCATATTGCGCAATTTGGACAGAAATTGACACAGGCCATTCTGGAAATGACATTGCAAATGCCGTTTTCCAAATTTTGGAAAAAATAATTCAAAACTCACCTAAGGTAAAACATATTATAATGTGGAGTGACAGCTGTGTACCCCAAAACAATAATCAGATAATGTCTCTGGCAATGAAGGACTTTCCAAAAAACACCCACAAATCGATGACATAGTTTTGAAATACTCTGCTGCTGGTCACTTCTGTATTCAGGATGTACACAATGTGCATTACCAGATAGAGAAAGCTCTGAGAGCTAGTGAATTCTGGTCACCGATTTCTTTCATGCGGATACATTTAGCAGTAAATAGAAAAAGCCACTTAATATTATTCAGATGAAAACAATGCATTTTAAGGATTTCCATAAAATCAGCAAACATCTTCATTTTAATAAATAGCTTTCTCCCAAGTTTCGCAATTAAAATTCACTCAAAGACTAGCTGAAGTAGGGTATAAAATTAAACATCCTGATTCACAATTTCCCACCGTAAATGTGCGATCATACATTTCTACAAGATGGGTGGCGAAAAATTCTTCTTCCATCTATTCGCCGGTGCAAACGTACGTGGCGAAAGAGAAGTTTTTAAATAAGGAAAAGGTAGCCAATTTATTATACATGTTGAAATGGATGCCAACTCTGGATCAAACCTACTTCATAGAATTGCTTAAAAAAACAAAAATAATATTATGGATACGCGACATTTTACTTTAATATGTTTGTAATATATCATTACAAATTTAAGTGTAATTCAGTAATTTACAACAGGTTACCTTTTTCCACTTCTAGTTGGCTAAATCTAAGTAATGACATGAAATTAAAATTGAGTACTCTAAATAAGATTTTTACTAAAATGTAAGCACATTTCTTTGAATTCTTTAAAATTTAATAAATGATACATTTACATGTATATTTGCAATTATTTAAGTAATATACCAGTCAAATATTTCTACCAACAAAGATAGAACCTTTTTGCTCGAACTTGAAAATGCATATTGAGAGTAAAAAGGTTCTATCTGTAAAAATAGGATCTTGGTTTCTACCAAAGTTACAATGCTTTTAGAATAATTATCAGTTTAAGTTTGCTTGGATGTCAAGTGCACTGACAAAGTTTCAATACATTTAATAAAATAGTTTTTGTTTTAGTGAGGGACAAAACTTTGAAATGCTCTCCTGTAAAATTTACTGCGGTGCAGATAGAACCTTTTTACTTTAGGGTCGCGATATATCACTAATTTATTAACCCACCTTCATTAGAAGACATTTCTTGTCAGGTGCCTCCGTCAAGAATCTATTTAGATCATTTCTGTCAATGACATGTGACTTTTTTTTAATCACTCTTTTATTTTTTGTTTTCACAAAATCGAAATATCAATATTCTCTTTCACACGTAACGCCTTTTTCAGCACAGACAAATATGGTCATATGCAACTTGGTTTCATACCAGTTGACTAATAGAACCACGTAATACTAGTTAACATTAGTAACTTAAATGCATTACTACAGAACATTGGTTGTAAGAATATTACAAATGGGAAAAATATAATCGTCAATTTTATTACCCCTTCTGGAAAGTAAGCTAAGTATTTCTAGTATTAGCTTCAGTATTGCATGTGACTCGCTTAGCGACTTTCCACGATTTGTATAAATTGTATTATTTTTCATACAAATCTTTACTCTTTGAAGGAAGCAATGCATTATTGCCTTTTCCACTTCCTGTAATATTTCATCCGAAACATTATTAAAATCCTTCATTCTTTCTGAATTAACTAAGTCACTACGGTGATTGTAAATACAGGATGCAAGGCCTATTAAAATTGGCCTTGTTCAGAAAAAAATGACGTCATCGAAAGTAAATATGAAATTCTAAAGATATATTTCTATTTTTCAAAAATAAAAATATTTTCGAATGGAAACAAAAAATGTTCATATTGTCACCTCCTTCCTATGTTGAAAAGGAGTAAATCCTCCCCCCCTATGTTGGTGGGGGCGTGATAGGTGGGGAAACAAACGATCACCTAGCACCTGGTCAAAATTCGTCGTCAAATTTTAGCCTGTCCAACAATTCAGATAAAATTACCTTAATCGTGGGAGGAGACGAGTGACTCGAGTAATTGATCCCTTATTACTCGTTGTCGTGGCTCCAGTAAATAATAAGCCACAACGCACACATACAAGAAAGTTCTCCACTTACTTTTTTCAAGGGATAGGGTTCTAGACGTATGCACTTGGATGTAATTAAGAACAAGATTGTCGTATGTTTAAAAAATAATCAAAGAATTAATACATTGAACACTAGAAACTGTCTGAGAGTACTCTGCTAGAATCAGGTTTGTAAAACTGATAACAAAAATATCATGAAAATCTGAGCTGAATTACAGTCTGAAACTCTTTGACTACTTTCTTCAAATGGTTTAAACAATCAGCCTTAATTCACAGAATTCCTGTACTATGCTATTTACACACAAATACAATTACAATGATCTGCTGTAAAACACATAAAAACAATAAATACACAATATGAGATGCACATAAATAACATACATATACAATGCGAATCGATAATACCAATAATATACTATACAGTTTTCCACAATGGTTATTCCGATTGAGATTCGTGCATAAGAGATGTAACACCTGTAAGATTTCGTGTTTGTATGTCCTGATTGAATCTGTTTTTAAATGTTGGTAAAAAAGTTTCTTCTAACCACATTTTGCCGGGAATTCCAAATTTTTATACAGAGAAAATAGGTTTCATTATTTTTATTTTCGTCCACATTGTTTAAAATTTGAAAAAAATACATGTTATAGAATGTTTAAGACACATTTCGGGGTAAAAACTGAGACAATACTCTAACGTTATCACGTCGAAAACCAATTAATTTATTTTTTCGGTTTGAATTTAGCGTCAAAATTGGTCGACAAAATACTCTGACGAAACAGCGCGCCGTAATCGTAATATAAATTTATTTTCAATACTGTAATGCTTTCCACCCCTCTCCAAGTATTATATAACACTTTAAATTCGCCCCAAATGATGGACGCAATAATTTGGGTGGCTAGATCAGTAATGCGTCCACAGACGTTCTCGTGACATTACCATTCTTACTCTCAGGGTTCTCTTTCTTGTAGTGTGGGCTGAAAAATACCGCTTATAAGCGGTATTTTTCAGCCCACAGTATATCAGCCCACAGTATAATCTTGTATAAATACAAGATTCCGGTTGATAATTCTTATATTTACGAGCATATATAAAATTAAAAGGATGGGTTCATGAACTATTCCTATTCCAATTAATAAAAACAATAGTAATTGTCTGTAACATCAGCGACATTAAGTGTCGACAGCGTTCTTTATTTAATGATCTCTTTTGAAAATTGTTTAATTTACTTTTTCCTTTTTCCAAAATTCAGATTTTAGTAATTCTTTTGGGATGGCCGTCAATTAATTTGGATAACAATTTACTTCTTCTTCTTTTAATGTTCTTATTTCCTGGCGATTATACTTTCCTGTTGACAGACTGTGTTGCACTCTTGACCGTCGTCTGCTGCGACCATTTGCCATAATTACCATTTTCGTGTAGGCTGCAAAATCCATTTCTGCTCCATCCACACATAAAAATTACGTAATTTAGATATTTCTATTAACCGTTCATGTCACGTCTGAACATTGTTACTTCAGATCTCGTCACCCTAACATCTCACTTCTGCCAATAACTTAAAAAAATCTCACGTCTCAGCCTACAGCTTACGATCCGTACCTTACCGCGATCATTCCACTTCTGCTAATAATTTTATAAATCTACATTTCTTTTGTTTTCATTCGTCTGTTTTCTTTCCATTCTTGGTTTGTTCTCTGGGTTGTTGTTACATGTCAACCCACTTGTTACATGTCAAAACAAGTCAACGACTGTCCTTTCTTTTCATAACAATGTCCCTGTATACTTGCATTATTCTAATATAATATTAACAAAATAATATAATTTCTCCCGTTCTCTTTATAAACACGTTCCCTATTGCCTCATCGTTATTAATGTCGTCATCAATTTTATTTACGAAGTACACGAAAATGTCGTAATTGTTCCGATGTACATCAATGCATGTAGAATGCTCTGGGATTCGCAACGAGTCGACCGACCGCGTGCCTGCCGCCGCCGCCACCGAGCCGAGACTTGAACGTTACGCGATTCCGGAAAACTAAAAAAAAGCGACTCCAGCAGACCAGTCGGTGATTTGAATCTCATTGGTCGAGAACTACTCCCGCTGAACGCATGACTTGAAAACAACGAATCGACAGTCTGTCATCTGTCGTCGACAGTCGTCCGTCATGGGATGCTGCATAGCCCCCTCTTGTGCGAGCCACTCTGTGGTAATCTGCCGCCCCTACCTGTTCGAGCGATGCTCGAGCCGGCTACCTTGGAAAGCCTGCGCACCGCATCCGTGATGAAATGCTGAGAGCTTTCCCGTGAAAGAACTATTCTCCAGATCAAGTGGAAAGCCATTCTATATTATTCTCTAACTAGTTCATTCAGTTCTTCTTAACGCACGCTACATAGAACATTAAGAAATAAGACTAGAAAAGATACAATATTGAAATTCTATAAAACAATGGCAACACTAGTGATCTTGTATGGGAGTGGAAATTGCATTCTCTCTCAAAAAGAACTATTGGTGCTACAACAGCACATATTTTCCCGTATTATTGGAAGCAGATACGTAGAATTGAAATACTGCACTTTCGGCTCTACTAACATCTTAGCTATTATTTGAAAACGTCCAATTCAACCAAGAAGCGATCAACCATGGTGTAAGATATATAAGTGTGTCAACTAGCCGCCATTGAAACAAATTTTCTGAAGCCTGTTTGAGGCTAGTTCCTCGCTTGTCTGTACGGTCGCTTGATCGATCAGGGTCGCGGTGGAAGATTCACATCTTAAGACATCTGAATTGTGGCTGTTACACATTACACGACCAATCACGACCTTACCCAAATGAGACCGAAAGATCGCAGCACTCATATGCCAGAACTGTGAGAACTAGCCTCACATGAGCTTCTGTTTTAGACTGGGAGTGAACACACCTATATATCTTACACAATGCGAACAACTCACTATTTCCATCGCAGTGTTGTCAAAATTAAATGAATTCCACAACTGCATAAAAATATAACACAAAAGGTTTGCAAACATGTATTGGAAAAGGAAGTCTGATACCACACTGCTCTATCAAGTCACAACAATGACACGAAATTCACAGAAATTCGCGACAGCGGAAAGGAATTCAATTGTCGCGTTCCCGGCATTTTCGATACTCCCTTAACCCTGGAGAGGTGGCGGTTGCCGGAGTTACGTTAGAGATGGCGCGGGGTCATTTCTGGCCCCTTTAAGTTATTTGTTTATAAAATTATATTTAGCAAGAAATAAGTGCGAAATTAGTTATTTTAATAATAATCAATCATTTATAAGGTCGTATTAACTCGATGCAATATTATAAACAAACATGCAATTGAGGAATTGTAACAAATAAAAGGGCAAAATTATCATTTATCTTTTTTATGTAGTGATCCCATTTACATTTTCCTGAATATTTCGACGACAATGGTATCAGAAAATTAAGTAAGTTTCATTTTCTAACATTGTCTCACATAAAAACAAACAATTTATTGAAAATGCTTCCAAGCCAATCAAAACAACTTAGAAAAAGTACGAAATTTAAGATGTTTGTATTGGTTTCACAAATATTTATAAATGAATTATTACATATAAAATTTTGCAAATCTTTCAGAAAAAAGCTAAAGAATGTGGTAAAAGGTATGTGGAATGTAAAGCTTCTGACTCGCAAAATTAGGCAACTGCAGCTAAGCAAAGATACGTGGGATTACAAGAGACCCCGCGCCACCTCTCTCGGGTTAAAGAGCTAGCAATTTTTATTTCCAATATTTGAAAAGAAATAATTTCTTTTTTAAAGATTAATATGTAAATGTATAACAACAGATCGAATGTGAAAACGAACAAAGAAATAATATACATAATTGCAAATTCTAATTTACTACGCATCCGGCTGTCTGAAGCACAGTAATTTTGCTGCGGGCTATTATGTTTGTATATGTTTGTCACGAAATTATAGAAAAACTACTGGTATTTTCAAGAAAAATAAGCATGACCTTATTTGAAGATTGAATTGAATTGAATTGAATTGCCTTATTTTACGTGGCGAGACTCAGGCCATGTGGCCTGCTCTTCCGTCTGACCACGCAAATTTCGCTACGCTCCTTTCACCTAGCGGAGAAAGAAGGTATTATCTCGGGCGACGAAACAGGCGATTTGAATTTAGCTCAGAGGCGTCATTTAGGCTTGAGGATCTTTTACATGCAAGTAAATCTACTAACATGGGCCAGCCGGCTTCACTTCCCCTCCGCGGAAGGCGTACGAAGGATTTTTTCGCCCGTAAAAATCCACGGCTTCGATCGGGATTGAACCCGCGAACTTGGGTATGACAGTCCGGCACGCTAACCGTCACACCATCGAATCCGCTGATGTAGTTTTGATAAATATTGAGAAAACCAGCTACCATCTATCGCCACCCAAAGTACATTTCTTTGACATTTTCCTACTTTTTCGGTTACCTAATCTTAGAACGGAAATATTAATTTAAGAATATTACAGAAAACAAAAACCTCATCCTAAATGGCAATTTTCTTTTAAAAATTTGCAGCCGTTTTTAAGAAAATGGCGTTTAAGCGCTACTAAAAATGCGAAATTTGAAGCTCTTTTTAAGAGAAAATTATTGAGTTTTCAAGAAACTTCATTTGAAGTCATTTGAAGCATTTCTCTCAACTATTAAGTCATTTATCTCAACTATTATTCGTGATGAATGGATTGCCGCCAAACGAAAAAAAAAAGATATCTTAAAGCTTCTGAAGTCTCGCCTGACTGGAATGAGGGTTTAATTACAATAACTGAACCATCATTATACTCTGAGAGGAAGGTATTTTATGAGGCCAGAAAAATAGTTAAGGAAAAGGGTCTAGCTGCAGTATGGATGCGGAGAGGAATCACTTTTGTTAAACAATTACCTGACTCTGTTCCTATCAGAATTACTTCTTGTACTGATTTACAGAAATTGTCTCAATTGTGACTGCATTGTCCTTGTTCTACCGTCCCCAACAAACGAACTAATTATGTTACCAGTACTGCTGCATCTGAGTTTTCTATTGCTCATCTTAATGTCCGATCGTTAACGGCACATTTATCTGATCTGCGTAACTGCATGTACTTATACGACTTTGATGTGTTCACTATGTCTGAAACCTGGTTAAGCGAGAATATTCCTGACTCTAATATTCAGATAAATGGATATAATCTTATTCGTTGTGATCGTCCTCTAAGTAGAGGAGGTGGTATATGTATCTACCTCAAATCTCAACTGAATTATTCAGTGCTAGATTTAGCTTCTAGCTCCTCAGATTCAAGCGCCCATATTGAGGCTGTTGGCATACTGATAGATGGTCTGAGATGCTCGTGCGACAACTTGCCTTTAGCAATTGTCACTGCCTATAGGCCGCCTGGCTACATGCCCTCAGTCTTTTTTTCAACGTTAGAGTCTATAATATCCAATATTGTGATAATGACATCTTCCATAGTTTGCTTAGGCGATTTTAATGTTGATATAGGTATCGCATCGACGCAATTATCTTCTGCTAATGGTCTTGTCGCTGATTTTCAAAAATTCTTTAATTTTTCACAAATTATATCAGAACCCACTCGTGTGACTGCTACGTCATCGTCTATTATTGACTTGTTATTTGTATCTGATTCCCTGGAAGTGACTGATGTTGATGTATCGGACTCAGCGGGATTAGTGACCATCAACTAATTTCCTGTAAAATTAAATGTCTTCCTAAACAAAAGTTGCGGCACACTATAATGTTCAGAGATCTACGATCTATACCGATTGATAATTTTAATGATGTGGCTACCAATGTTAGCTGGGATGATATTTTTGACGGTCAATCTATAGATGAGAAGGTATCTATCCTAGCTTCTCTTATTGTACAGCTTATTGATATTTTTGCCCCTGTTAAAACTGTTTCTTTTAGACGTTCTATGGCGCCGTGGGTAACAAAAAATGTTCGATGTATGATACGCAAACGCAATCTGATGAAAAAGAAGATGAAAAAATCTCACTCATCTTGTGAAAGAGAATATTATAAGGCTAAATATCAAATGCTTCGACATGAAACATTGCGTTTATTACGTTCTGAAGAGAAAGCATACTTTGACTCATTATCATCCTTGAAATCGGATATTCTATGGAAGAAACTTAAGCTAGCTAACGTTCATCGATGTGACAATTTGGTTCCTGCAACTCCTTTGCTTTCGGATCCTGATTCCATAAATAACCACTTTGTTGATTCCATCCCTGATCCTCGTTGTTCAACTCACGTCTTGTCTTCTCCAAGCGACCACGTTGTGAATTCACTTCCCTCTTTTACATTCAAGCCAATCTCTGAAGAAGATCTATTTAATGTTGTACGCTCACTTAAACTGACAAGTGCTGCTTCGGATGGCATTTCTGGAAACATGGTTTTACTGTGCCTGCCATTTTGCTTCGTTCATCTTACCCATATAGTCAACTATTCATTAGAAAAGTCTGAGTTTCCGTCTGCGTGGAAACACGGTCTTGTGATTCCAATACCTAAAGTTAATAACCCATCTAGTTACTCTGATTTTCGGCCAATAACATTAGTTCCTTTTCTGTCAAAGATTCTTGAGAAGTGTGTTGAGATACAAATTCAGAGATTTCTGAAAACACATTCTCTTTTACCTCAGAATCAGTCTGGATTCAGACGCGGTTACAGCACTACATCCTCACTAAATCTACTGTCTGATATATGCTTGACAGCGTTCGATCGAGATTTGGTATCTGTTATTTGTCAATTGGACTTCTCCAGGGCATTTGATACGTTGAGTCATGACCGTCTATTATCTAAACTGCGCTTCCTTAATTTCTCAGAACCTGCAATTGAATGGTTCAGTTCTTACCTATCAGCTCGCTCTCAGTCAACGGTCGTACGCACCCTGGATGCTACAAAAACGTCATCTCTACGCTTCTTATTTCGAGGGGTACCTCAAGGCTCCATTCTAGGTCCCCTTCTGTTTAACATCTATGTTGCAGATTTAATGCATCTATCCTTCAACTCCGTGATTCAGATGTATGCAGACGATACTCAATTAATTTATTCCTTTCACCCATCTAATCTTTCATTGGCTGTTGATTGCTTAAATGTGGATCTTGGTAATATTCATAAATGGTCTATGGAGAATGGATTAATTTTAAATCCTAATAAATCTGTGTATCTCTTTTTAGACCCTACAAATCGTCTAAGAAATGCAAATACGGATAATTTTCAGCTGTTAATTGATGGTCATTCAATTGGTCATGTTGATCTTGCTAAAAATCTTGGTTTACGGATGGACAGTGGATGGAATTTTGATCATCATGTGTTAATCAAATGTAGAGCAGCATATTTGAGATTAAGATCCCTATATCAATATCGCAACCAATTAACACAGTCAACCAAGCTAATGTTGTGCAATACTCTCATACTGTCGTTATTTAATTACAGTGATATTGTTTATAGCCCTGCACTATCTCAAAGAAATTTTGCTAGAGTTCAATCTATTCAGAATGCGTGTTTGAGGTTCTGTTTCAATGTTCGGAAATACGAGCATATATCACCATTCATGGATAAATCAGACTGGTTGACCATGAGACAGAGATGGATATTTCACCTATGTTTACTGGTACACTCTGTGCTCTCCTCTAATTCTCCCAGTTATCTTCGGGATCGGCTTAAACTTTTTTCACAATCAAATGAGTCTGCTTCACGTACTACCCGATTTGCCAATTTCCTACTTGTTATTCCCGTTCATCGTACTACCAAATTCGAGGCATCCTTTAGCTATCTTGGTCCACACTTCTACAATTTAATCCCTCATGAGATTAAAACCCTTCCCTACAAATCATTCTGTGAAAAACTTTGCAAATTTATTAAACTTAATTTTTAATATTTCTTCAATGTTTCTTGATGTATTATGTTAAATTTTCTGTAACCTTCTTGATGTATATGTTTAGCATTACTTCAGTGTTTCCTGTTATGTTATATTGCCTCATTATCTGCTATACACTTACAATTATATTTTACTTATGTAACTTTTTCAATTTCTAATCCTCATGTACATACATTTATGCTTTTTTCAACTTATTCTTATTCTCTTTTGATTTTATGTTTATGATCTGTATTTTTCTTGTGGTTAGTCTGAAAAGCAGTAATTTAATTACTGAGACTCGCCGTTGTACTTTTTTGTGCAATAAAGTATTATTATTATTATTATTATTATTATATTCATAAATATAATAATGTTTACAAATGGCTGGTAATGAGCATATTAAAGATGTAAGAGATCTTTCAAAAAATTACATTTATGTAATTTTTGAAAAAAACAAAAAATACCTCAAAATAAACCTTACGTCATATCAAAGAGTGCATTTAGCACTATCCAATCGAAAAGTTTGAAGAAATGTTTTCTAGCTATTTATAAGAAAATGAAGTTTGAGCGTCTCTGAAAATGCGGAAATGTTAGCTAGTTTTCACAGAAAACGGTTGAGTTCTCGAGAAACGTTACTGGACTTTATTTAAAGTTCATGTACTCATTAATATAATAATGTCAACAACTCAACTCTAATGTAAATATTAACGACGTGAGAGGCAAGTCAAAACAATAACATTTTTGCAATTTTTGAAAAAACAAAAGAATAGAGGAATACGGCGTCTATGTCATCTCATAGAGTACATTTAGTACTATCCCTACCAAAAGTTTAAAAAAGAAAGTTGGAGCCGTTTTTGGGAAAATCTGGGTTTTTGTAATTTTTAAAAATTGCACATATTGCACGCAATATTGTGCAAAAACTACTAAAATTTTCAAAAAAATGTACATGACCTTAATGAAAGAACTCACTTTAGAGAAGAAATTTTATTTGGAGGAAAAATCTCTATCTGCAATTTTATAGTTGGAGGAAGAAGCTGACCAAAATTCAAACTATTGCAATTTTCGAAAATCCCGAGTTTTCAAGCGACATGAGACCTACGCCCTTTTCTTAAATGACCTTCAGGCTATCCAACAACAAAATTTAGTCAAAATTGTTGGTTCCATTTTTTTTAAATTTTGAAAATGTCCCAGGAGCTTCATATAAAGTACCAAAATTAAAATATCGGTATCAAATTCATGGGGCCTCGAAACCCTTTAGACCGAAGAGTATCAATTTTGGAAAAAATCGGCTGAACGGTTTAATCGCTAGCGTTGTTCACAAACAGACAGACGGACGGGCGGACGGACGGACATTTTGCTTTTAATTGATTCTTCGGTATCAAGGTCCCACAAAATTGGGATTCTGGCTGCACCATGTGTTAGGAGATTTTTTTCTTAATTTCGCAACTGGATTTATCCACTTTTCCGTTACCAGGGCCCGTACGTACGTATAGTATACGGAAAAGTAAACATTAAATACATTAAACATTAAATCAAGCTACAGAAATGAAATTTTTTAAGGAGAGTAAAATGTTGCTCTACTTTCCTAGATAAACAGAGAAATGAAGATATAAGAAAATAATTAAATATATTTAGCCTAAATGATTCCATACAGCTATATAAACAATACTGGAAAAAACATTTAGAAAGAATGGAGCATTATTGGCTACCTAAACAAATTGGGTTGCAGTACAACCCAGCAGAAAGAATGAGTGTAGGATGACCACGTAGAAGATGGTTTGATGTGTGATGACAGAACAGGCAGCCGTCTAATCCTTGAAGTGAAGAATAAGAAGAAAGAGGAGGTTCTTCTATAATTAAATTCTGTTCACGGTAATTCATTTTTTAGTCAGGAAATTCCCTCATTTTTCTTCCCTACTTGGAAACTTTCAGCTATGGGACAAACTCGCATGAAAAGTATTTGCATTCTTGCTGCATCGTCCAGCCGCTGACTAAACCGGGCAGATAATCGACGGAATGGAATCGGCCTGGGGTGTTTCCAGGAGGGTGGTTGCAGTACAATACATTGAAATTCAACCATATTTCCCAGTCTCTCCAATTTGTTTCTGCCTGATACATGCAATAGAAGCTGAGAAAAAATTAAACATGAAAAACACATATCTCGTATTTCTGCAACGGATTGACCTAGGAGAGTGATATTTTTTGGAATCTATATTTGTTGGAATCTTTCTTTTCATTTCATTTCATATGAGCATCGCTATTATTGACTTGGTTTGGGGGCAATTTTCAGCTTCTTATTTGGCTATGGACTTAAGCGGAATAATGATGGATTAGCAATATTAAAAGTCGAAAATAAATGTAGTAAATTACATTATACGACCACCCTCATTAGCAGTTATAATGTTTCATTAAAATCACACTAGTCAATAAAAGAAAAACAAATATGGACAGTAAATAATGTTCAAACACAAAAACACGTAACAAATAATTCAGTAGGATAGTTCAATATCTTGCATAGCCATCCTCAGGTCAAGATAGTTGAACCTATTCATCGTTTGCTCCTCGAACACAAGTTCACCGACACCATTGACTGACATGCAGTCTCACACCATGACATTTACTCCTCCTTGCTTCAAGGTTGCTTACCTGTTTTTTTCTTTCAGCTGTTCATTTGGTCTCCTCCACACCCAAATTCTTCCATTGGAACCACAGATGTTAAATTTCGACTTTGCAGCGAAGATTATTCACTCAGTTTCTGAGTGTTCTTTAGCAAACTGCTGATTTTTACTTCTATTCGCTTTAATTATAAATGGCTTTCTTCTGACAACGCGGCTATGGAAATTTATCCTCCTTAGTACCCTTCGCACGGTTTCGGGATTTACGTTCTTGCCAATGTCAATTTCTAAATGTACAGTAATTTTTGTTGCACTAATACAAGCATTCTTCTTTATCATTCTCACAATGTCATTGTCTTCTCGACAATAACATGTCTTCGGGCGTCCTCCTCCAGATGGCAGTACAATCATATTTTCTTGATGTACCTTGAGATTTCAACGCTCACTTCATTAATAGAATTTGTGCAATTTTTCGACATGATTTTCCCTTTTCCCCTGCGGTAAATAACAATCTGACGCAGCGCATCGGTATTATTCTTCCCTCTGAGACACATTTCACTTACTATCGAGGTTCTCAAGAATCTGTCTCATCGACTCGCAGGTGACCTAGAATGTGCAGGAAGGGTTCAAAGTTTCAACGATCCTTTTGAATATTAAAAGAGCAGTTACCACGTTGCTCCAACGACTGTCCGAATAGTTTTGTTGAAGCCAAGTCTCTCCATTAGCGATTTATTTTTCTTTTATTCAAACAAATATATATTTTGAAAGTATTATGTATATGTACATAAGAACATTGTTTTATTTCAAATTCGTGCGCTAATGATGATGTGGTTTTCCAAGGAAAATTTATGCCATGCAAATTAAGAAGTGTCCTAATAAGTGGCCGCTGGGATTCGCGACTAGAGGAGGAAGCTGAAAGTGGTGGGGAGGGAGCCAGGAGGTGGCGCTTACGAGGGTCTGCCCCAAAAAAATACCCAAAAACATACCGAAAACATTAGCCTACCGTACAGTACGTACTAGTGAACTTGGTTGGAAATTAATTTGCTTTACTGTCTTCTTTCAGTGGTGGAGAATCACCGAATTCACGTGATTTCCTGGCACTCCTCTTATCATCTACATCTTTTTCATTGTTTCCCAATTCCTATCATTTTTTAAATATATTTATTTATACTTGTTCGACATAAATTTGTCTTTCAAGTGTGTGAATTTTACATTAACATCGAATACAATTTGCGGAGAAACTTAAAAAGTAACATCTAACATTCAACTGATATGTATAGGTATTATTGATTTGAACACACAATGATCTTAAAAATAAACAGTAGTTATAAATAGTATAAAATACATATAAATTTTTTTACAATAAATAATAGATACATGGAGTAAGTTAACTATGGAGAATGTAAGAGGTCGTTTGAATAGCGTGATTTAATTCGCGGGAAAGGATTAGCTGTTTTTCCAAGTTGAAAAGACATATAAGCAGGAGAAGAAGTAAGGGAAGTATAGAATTTATCTGAGAGACGAAGGATCCAGGATTTTAGAAACAGAATACCGAGTTCGGGTAATATTTGATCGTTTCTTATAAACCAAGGTGCTTTCAATGCTTTTCTTAGATATTTATTTTGTATAGTGTGATGGAACTGCTCACAAAATGGAGGCGCCGACACACTTATGGTGTGACAGTCGTCCCAAGTCGCAGGAGGGGACACGCGCTGAATTTATTTAATAAGGGCGCCAAGCGCATGCCCACTTACCTGCTTAATGTCGCCGGCGTTGAGCGTCTCAGGGGTGAGCGCCCTGGGTCGAAGGGTTGCATTTGGTGGTTTCTTAAGATTTAGAATAATAACACTTTGCTATGGTATTAATTGGTTCACCCGACCAAATGGCGGGGACTAATTTATTCAAAAAATTAAACGAAGAGAAACTGTTCAGGTTGATGCTGGGTTATTGTCACTTTAGTAGCCGATTAATGAATGATGGTGATGACAACTTACAATCTGTGATGTTAGATGGTAATGTCACCGCGACTGGATTGCTCGCCGAGCGACGGAGAAGTGTAGTCGGACCCTCAGGAGGCGACGCCGGAACGTTGCAAGGTTGGCCTCCGATTGCCTCCGGGGTGATGACTCCGGCGCACGGGACGTCGGCGGTGGATGACCGGGCGGTCGCGACGTGATGCTCGCGCGCGTCTCAGGCCGTCACACGACACCTGGACCGCGTATGACGCTCGAAGCCAAACTTTGGCTATTCGGAATTAATTCCGTGAAGACCGGGCAAGTTTCGCAGTGGTCGGCTCAGTGTGTGCCTTACCCACTGCTGCTGTTCCCTTTCTACCGCAGGTTTCATTAACTGACTAATATTCGGTGGCTTTCTTAACTACCACTGTTAATCTACTCAAAACTTTACTTGTTGGTTTCTATCTCCATACGACTTCCCCTGCACGACCGTCCTCTCTAGCGTCTGTCGCCCGTCTTCTCTCTGGCCTCGCTCGCCCGTCTGTCCCTTTCGTTTTTTCGAAAAAATCTCAAAGTGCTCACGTGCTTCCTGCCTAGTGATTTTATTGGTCGGATTTCAACTTCTCGAACCTTCTATTTCATCAACGGTGCCTTCTGGTTGTTCATTGGCCGGCATTGTTAGGCCGGAGGAGCGCGCACGTGTCCCTTCTGCTTTGGCATGTGATGATTTTATAGGCTTTTAGAGGATTATTGAGCCGGGTGCGATCGCCAAGTCGCTAAAATGGTTGTTCCGGCTGTCGATCATCCAGTATTGTTGGACAAAGGGTAAGATTTATTGTTAGGGGCTTCTGGAGAACTTGGGCCGTTGGGCGGAACTAAATCGGGTCGCGGTGGACGCGTGGCCCTTTCCAACTTCCGGTAATTTGGCGTGACGCGGGGGTGAGAGGGTGCGATGGTCACCCGACGCATCGCGGTATTGTCAGTAAAAGGGTATAATTGATAGTTGAAAGTTTATGGGGGGCTTGAGCGGCTGGGCATATCTAATTCGGGGGCGCGTAGCTCTTTCCTGCCGTCCGGTAATTTGGCGTGACGCAAGGGTGGAGGACTGCGATGGTCCCCGACACATCGCATTACCCCCCCGTACAATGAGATTAAAAAAACGCATGGGACATGTTTTTTTTTAATCTAAGAACAAAAAAAGGAGATTTACAAAAATAGATGATAAATAAATTTGGGGAGCATGTGCCGACAGATGAAGCGGTGAAAACACAAAAACCTGGCATGTCCAGAACGAAAATTAGGGGTTTCAATGACAACTCTAACATGATAAGACAATACTAGTTAATTAAGCAAAAGGATAAAATTAATGAAGAGGAACAACACTAAAGCTATCTCTAAAAAACTAGATGACCAATAAATTTAGGACACAAAATCTTTAAGAAGTAATACAAACACATTAATGATAAGAAAATGAATGAAAATAATCTTTATCATTTTTCAAAAATAAGAAATGGTGGTGGGCCATTAGCAACACCTACTCAAACTAAGAGCAAACTAAGCACTAAATAAGTAATTAAGAAGATAACATAGAGGGATAATTGGGAACAAAACTTAGAAAGACTGGCAAAATGAAACAATGGGGCACCTAAAACTAGTTAAACGCTACTGCAAATTGAATAATTGTGCAAAGGGAAGAGCCAAAAGTGGGAACCCTGTTAATCATTATTATATTTGACGCTCTTTTAATACGATTTTAGAGGTATAAAAACAAGTGGAATAAATGCGACATTTGCAAAATAATAGAAAAGCATAATAGTCAACAGTGGCCAAATTATTTAAAACACAAGAGGAGGAAACAAAATATCAACACGATGGAGAATTGAAAATAGAATGGTAGACGTGAGAAAACAACCAATGAATTAAACAAAGGACTTGGGTTGCAAAAACATTAAGTTCATAATATCAGAATGGAGCTCGTTTCATTAATTAAAGTCAATGGCTATAACTCTCGTCAACTCTCGACAGAGTATATCTAAGGGATATCTGAATTATTTCTCTCTCTTTTTAATCAACAACGACGTTCACTTATAACAATCACTTAACCAAAGCATTGAAGTAGTAGCGAACCCACGAAATTAATTAATAATAAGACGTGCCAGGGCAACCGGGCTGGATCCACAAGAATATAATTAAAATAAGGTTACCTAATCAGAGCGACATAAATGAGGGCTTTTATTCTTTCAGCCAATTAATCTAGTTTAATCTCTGAAAGGAACAAGGTTATAAAAATTGTGAGGACCAACCTCGGAACCATCTGTGCTACGTAAAGTGCAAGCGTTGGGGGCTACAAGCCTCATAATTTGGTAAGGACCTACAAATAAAGGAAAGAATTTACTAATAAGGCCTTCAGGCTGATTAGATACTCTGAGAGCTTTGATTAAAACTTTATCGCCGACTTTGAATAAATGGGTTTTACTCTTCTGGTGTTGTTTTCTCGTATCACCAGCTTTCTTTAAATTTGAGAGAATAATTTGACACCGATCCTCAGGGGAAATTGGAATTTGAGTGGCCATTTTTGCTAAAATAGGAAACAATGGTTTCGGCTTCTTATTGAATTGAGCCTCGAAAGGTGTAAATCTGGAAGATTCATGGGGGATGTGGTTAAGCCACGTATTAATCTTCGGTAGTAAATCGGGCCAAGCGGTTTAACGGCCTCTGTGGTGGTTGACCTGGGGCTGTCGAAGGCGGCGCGAGAAGGGGCGCGGTTTGGCCTTGACCGACAATGAAGGGAGGCGGAAAACTGGTCGGCGCCGGGGGGGAGGGGGCGGGGGGAAAGTGCGGCGAAGGGCCGTGGTTAAAAGGACGCTCTTGACCTTGCGAATGGCGTGGGGGAAATCCTCGATTCTGATTATTATTATTGCCATTACGTGGGCGTGAAGAGTTTTGACTCTGATTTTGATAAGAAGCGAATTGCACATTCGTTTGGTCGAAATCGCCCAATAAGATCTGAAATTGCTCAAGATCTTTTACAAAACTAGTTTTAAGGAGGTTTTGAATGACATATGGATAATGACGAGTTAATAGCCACATAATTTCGTCGTCAGGGGGGGTAGGTTCGCATTGTTTAAGTAGGGCAATGCGAGACACTGCATAATCCCGCATAGACATGTTACCATTCTGGTCCCATCTACCTTTAGCCAAATCCATTTTAAAATTGTATTGGGTGTTTCTATCCCAAAAACGATTAATAAATTTGGAACGAAAATCCTGAAAATCAGCCGGAACTGGTAACAATGTTTGGAACCATTCTTGGGCATGGTCAACCAACATTTGGGCTATAACCTTCGGTTTAGAAGATTCAGGAATGTGTCTCGCTAAAGCAAAATAATTTTCAACATTACGTAAGAACGTAATGGGCTGTTCACCGCGATTACCAGAGAATTTTAAATTTGGAGGAATTGACAGTGGCATAGCATTAACCGGGAAAGCTGAAATAGTCTTTTCCGCTACTTTAATTTCTAGTTCGCCTATTTTGACTTCGATTTCTTTCCGTTCCATTTCCGCCTGTGCCTGGATAACTAATTTTGCTGTTTCAATTTTATTGTTCAGGGAGTCGTGAAGTCCTTCAATCTTATTGTCAACCCCTTTTAGTTGCTTAGTCACCTCGCCTTTCAAGTTGGAAATTTCGGATTCATTGTCTTTAAATTTATCACGAGCCCAATGTCCCAAATTTAATTGCTTTTCTGAAACGGTTGCAATATCCTTGTTTATGCTGTCTTTAAATTCTGTCATTTGTTGAACTGTTTCAGACTGGAGCGATTCGCATTTCTTTAGTTGGCCTGTTAAATGTTCTTTGATGTCAGAAATTTGCGTAGAATTATTTTCAACAGCAGAGGCGAGAGAGGCGATTTTAGTGCTCTGTTTATCGACCTTTGAATTAACCGAATTTAGTTGTTGAGACACCTCACTTTGAAAAAGGGTGAAATTAGTGAGGTGTTCGTCTAATCTACTATCAAGGGCACAAAATTTCGAATCAAATCTGGAATTCAAGTCCTGAAATTTAGAATTTAATTCTTGACGCTGTTCGTCAAATTGTAATCGAAATTGACAAAATTCTTGACGCTGTTCGTCAAATTTTGCGATAAGAGTGCTGAAAAATTGAGACATTTGGTCTGAGGGTGGCGTCGGAGCGGCCGCGGCGAGGGTAGGTCCGGCCTCGGCGGTACTCGTCTCGAGTACCTGCTCTAAAGAAACCCCGACAGTAGGGGCGAGAACAGCTGGGGGCGTGAGCTCGGCAGGCGCGTCGGCGTTTGCGGGAGCGGGGTCAGAAACCTCGGGGTTTTGAATGGGATTATTTTCAGCCATCGTGGAGCGAGCAATCCTCGAAGTGACGTAAGTACGATAATGACGCCTACAGCGCGTTACACATGAGTACACAATCAAACACAATAAAAAGAAAAGTACAAAACACACACAATGAAATGTTAGAGGATAACACTGAGAAATAAACATAAAATTTCAAATAGAAAGTAAACACTATTAAGTAAACATATAATTGTTACGTGACGGAAATAGCACGTATAATGAAAAAGGAAAAAAAATAAAATAGAGTTCAATTAACCACACTTAAACACTATATGACGCATCAAGAAATTGTAAAAAGAAAATAACAATAAAATGAAATTATGCGTCTGAAAAGAGAGTGAAATGTTCTTATAAATACACTTTGGGCTTCTAAGTTATGAGAATCACTGTAATACTCTGAGCATTCACTGATACAAAATATGTAAAAATTACCGGAAGTTCAATATAAAATTTAAGTCTCACACGCAAGCAAAGTGATTGAAAACCTCATAAAATACAAAATATCAAATGAAACACACATTAAAACCAAATGCAATCTTCAGTTGGGCAATAATTGAGCAAGCGTAAACGGAAAATGGATAAGAAAGAATTAGTGAGTTCAATAAGAAATACACAGGTGCGAGTAACACAAAGTAAAATACTTGTTAAAAACCACGTTGTGTGTCAATTTATGCTCTGCACGCTGCACAAGCTGAATTATACGTGAAAAAACAAACGAAGTTGGGGAACCAATTTATGAGATGCCCGCTACACAAGTTCAATTATTCGTGAATAGAAAACCACGTTGGGTGTCAATTTATGATCTGAGTCTACACAAGCTCAATTATTCGTATAAAAACAACCACGTTGGGCGTCCAATTTATGATCTGAGTCTACACAAGCTCAATTATTCGTATAAAAACAACCACGTTGGGCGTCCAATTTATGATCTGAGTCTACACAAGCTCAATTATTCGTATAAAAACAACCACGTTGGGCGTCCAATTTATGTGATGGAACTGCTCACAAAATGGAGGCGCCGACACACTTATGGTGTGACAGTCGTCCCAAGTCGCAGGAGGGGACACGCGCTGAATTTATTTAATAAGGGCGCCAAGCGCATGCCCACTTACCTGCTTAATGTCGCCGGCGTTGAGCGTCTCAGGGGTGAGCGCCCTGGGTCGAAGGGTTGCATTTGGTGGTTTCTTAAGATTTAGAATAATAACACTTTGCTATGGTATTAATTGGTTCACCCGACCAAATGGCGGGGACTAATTTATTCAAAAAATTAAACGAAGAGAAACTGTTCAGGTTGATGCTGGGTTATTGTCACTTTAGTAGCCGATTAATGAATGATGGTGATGACAACTTACAATCTGTGATGTTAGATGGTAATGTCACCGCGACTGGATTGCTCGCCGAGCGACGGAGAAGTGTAGTCGGACCCTCAGGAGGCGACGCCGGAACGTTGCAAGGTTGGCCTCCGATTGCCTCCGGGGTGATGACTCCGGCGCACGGGACGTCGGCGGTGGATGACCGGGCGGTCGCGACGTGATGCTCGCGCGCGTCTCAGGCCGTCACACGACACCTGGACCGCGTATGACGCTCGAAGCCAAACTTTGGCTATTCGGAATTAATTCCGTGAAGACCGGGCAAGTTTCGCAGTGGTCGGCTCAGTGTGTGCCTTACCCACTGCTGCTGTTCCCTTTCTACCGCAGGTTTCATTAACTGACTAATATTCGGTGGCTTTCTTAACTACCACTGTTAATCTACTCAAAACTTTACTTGTTGGTTTCTATCTCCATACGACTTCCCCTGCACGACCGTCCTCTCTAGCGTCTGTCGCCCGTCTTCTCTCTGGCCTCGCTCGCCCGTCTGTCCCTTTCGTTTTTTCGAAAAAATCTCAAAGTGCTCACGTGCTTCCTGCCTAGTGATTTTATTGGTCGGATTTCAACTTCTCGAACCTTCTATTTCATCAACGGTGCCTTCTGGTTGTTCATTGGCCGGCATTGTTAGGCCGGAGGAGCGCGCACGTGTCCCTTCTGCTTTGGCATGTGATGATTTTATAGGCTTTTAGAGGATTATTGAGCCGGGTGCGATCGCCAAGTCGCTAAAATGGTTGTTCCGGCTGTCGATCATCCAGTATTGTTGGACAAAGGGTAAGATTTATTGTTAGGGGCTTCTGGAGAACTTGGGCCGTTGGGCGGAACTAAATCGGGTCGCGGTGGACGCGTGGCCCTTTCCAACTTCCGGTAATTTGGCGTGACGCGGGGTGAGAGGGTGCGATGGTCACCCGACGCATCGCGGTATTGTCAGTAAAAGGGTATAATTGATAGTTGAAAGTTTATGGGGGGCTTGAGCGGCTGGGCATATCTAATTCGGGGGCGCGTAGCTCTTTCCTGCCGTCCGGTAATTTGGCGTGACGCAAGGGTGGAGGACTGCGATGGTCCCCGACACATCGCAATAGACTCTGGTTTTTGAATATGTGATTTCGCTGCACCACCCCAAATGGGACACGCATACGTCAAAGATGGGCGAATTATATATTTAAATATTAGATAACGCTGAATCTATAGAAATGTCAGAATTTTTCTTTGAAAATGGGCATTATTTTAAAAGCATGACACTCGTTTTATTTATTATTGATGTAATGAGTGGTTCCCACGTTAATTTAGTATCGAGTTTTAATCCAAGATACGTAATTGGGGTCTTGTTAGAAATCCAAGGAATTGTTTTATAGTTGATAATAAGTGGATAAGTAGGAGAGATTCGTTTTAAAGAAAATATTTTTGCTTGAGATTTTTGACAATTAATCTTGATTTGCCAATTATTGTACCACGTAACAAGAGTATTTAAATCATCTTGTAAATTATCACGACCAGTTATAATGTCTGCATGAGAAGTGAATAGGGATGTGTCATCTACAAAAAAGGCTACTTGTGAATTAATTAAATGTGGAATATCTGAAACGTAAATATTAAGAAGTATTGGTGAGAGTGGAGAACCCTGAGGTACTCCAGCGTGGTTATTGTATTCAGAAGAAAAAACATTGTTAACCTGAACTTGGAATTTACGCTGTGATAGAAAACTCGATAATATTTTTTGTAGATATATAGGAAACCGAATGTTCTAAGCTTGTAAAGTTAACCATCATGTCATACTTTGTCAAAAGCTTTTTCAACATCTAAAAATAGTGCAAATGTAAATTGTTTCTTTTGAAAACTTGACGCTAAAAAATCTGTGATTCTTAATAATTGGTGTTGTAGAATGATTCGATCTAAATCCAAACTGAGATTTTGGGAGTAAATTAGTTTGATTAATAAATTTAATTACTCTCGTTAGAATTATTTTATAAAAGACTTTTGCAAATGTTGATAGTAAGCTAATTGGACGAAAATTTTCTGATCTAGTATGATCTTTTTGCGGTTTAGGGATGGGTATTATGATTGCTCTTTTCCAAATTGAGGAATAGTAGTTAAGTCTAAAACAAGCGTTATATGTTGCTGCCAGTGAACGTATGGTGGAATGTGGGAAATGTTTGAATACTATATTAGGAAGTTTATCAAACCCTGGAGATTTATTATTTTTTAGTTTAGTTTTAATACATTTAATTTCTGACGGAGACGCAAATTTGATACTCTCAGGAACCGTGTAGTATGTATTTTGAAGACACTTTAATAAATTTAGATGAAATTAATAATTGTTAATCGGATTATTAGTAAATGTTCTAAAAAATTGGTGTGCTAAATGTTCCGCTTTTTCAGAATCTGAAACGGCAGTTTTATTTGTGGTTCTTAAAATGGGTATTTGGTGTTTCTCTTTTGTTATAGTTCGGATAGCAGACCAGAGTGATGAAAAATTTGGTTGGATTTGAGATAAATAGTTATTAAAGTTAGTATATCGATGTTCTTCTAACTTTTTCTGAGCGGTATGGGTTAATTTATTTAGTGTTTTCTTAATCACGTGTTATCTGCCATTTGCGACGTGTAACGTGTTTAAGAGTTATTAAATTAAGTATTTCTTTAGGTAAAGTATTAAAAGACTGTATTTTGGAAGGGCAGGAATGAATCGTTGATAATTCTAGTGATTTTGTGACATTACTTATAATAATTGAAATTTCGTCGTCTATGGCAAAAGACGTAGGTAAAGAGGAAGGATATGTTGTGAAGTATTGCATATAAGAATTAAATATAGTCCAATTAATCCTTTCTTTTATGAGATAATTATTAACTTGATGTAAATTTAAGATTTCATGAAAAGTTATTAAAACTGGATTGTGCTCTTAGTTTAAAACTGGAATACAATATTGTATAATTGGAAAATTTATATTCTGGGAAAGTACAATATCAAGAATATCTGGAAGAATTTTTGTATTATATGAATAATAAGTTGGCTGCGAAGGAGCATGAATTGGCCAATTGTTTAAAGTAGTTAGATTATTTAAGAATTGGCCTTGTGGAGAAGTAGTATTACATCCCCAAGCTTGATGTTTAGCATTTAAATCTCCGAGTAGAAGCGTTCTTGTATTGTTGTTTAGTAGTGATTCAAGAGTCAATTCAGATAATCTTTTGTTATGTGGTTTGTATGCTGCTGTTATATTTATAGGGCCTACAGAAAAGAAAACAGTGAGAGCTACTAATTCTAGATCAGTAGTGTTGGGAACATATATTTGTACATGTTTGATTTTCCGACGTATAAAAATTGCTACACCTCCTCGAGCAGTGATCGTCGTTCTATCTTCTCTGAATGTTTTATAATTTGGGATATTACATTTTTTGGAAAGAGTTAAATGTGTTTCTGTAACACAAGCAATATCAATGTTATGACTATTTATGAAATATTTAAATTCAGATAGTTGGTGTAGAACACCATTAGCATTCCAATTTAAAAAAATTACTTTAGTGTGGTCCATTATTAAGAATTCGTGGAATAACGTCTTGAATTAATCGATGTATTTGCGGAAGTAAAGAGTTTAGTATTTGATTTGTTATAATGGGAATGTATTATTCAAGTCTGAACTATTAATGGGAGAGGAATTAAAAGTGTTGTTCAGATAGTGTTGAGAGTTTGTGGATATTGAAGGTAGATAAGGGAAATTTTTACTTTTCATAGAAGGGGGTGTTATTGGAGAAATCAGAGAGGATTTAATGGTGGAATGAAGTTTATTTTTTGAATAATTTTGGTTTTGCAAAGGTGTAGCTGAAGGTAATTTTCGATTACAATTTGAAACTATATTTGTATTTGAGATTAAGGATTGTTTCTTAAAGAAATACATCCTCTATAGTTAGCAGTGTGATTCTCATGACAATCACAACATTGCGGAGTAGAATTTCTTGTTTTTTTGCACTTTGAATAATGATGTTTCTTAGTACATCTCACACATCGAGGTTCTAATGTGCAGTTGGCTTGATTATGATTGAAGATTTGGCAATTTTTACACTGTATAGGAAAATTTGATTTGGAGCGAAATTTAATTTTCACAATACTGTTAAATAGTTTATCCAGTTTTATGACATCCCTATTAAGGTCATTGTCTGTGAGTTCAAGTGCCCAGATTTCTAATGGTTGTCGATTTTTATTAAATAATCTATATACAGATGTAATAGTATATGTTTTAGATAATCCAGTTTAAATTTCTTCGTTAGTGTAGGAAATAGGAATATCATGCAACATTGCTAATAAAGTTCGCTGCATTGGATCACGATAAGAAAAATATCGGACCTGATTTGCATTACAAAAGGTTCTGTACTTTCGATAATCATCTATTGAACCAAATAATATGGGAATATAATCACTTTTAACCTTGGTAGTAAAGTCTGATTGTGCTATTTGTTTTATTTCTGAAATAAATGCACCAAAATTACTTAGGATCTTTGCAGTTTTTGCTATATTAATTGGAGGAATTGAAGTTTTATATTGATTGAATTGATTCACAGCTTGAGGTGAAGGAGTAGAATCATCTAATTCTTCTGAAAGTTCGTCGAATTGATTACCAGTATGGACAGAATATGTTAATGGTGGATCATCAACTGAGTCGGTAACTCGTTTGCGTTTAGAACTATTGTGATCAATAGATGTTGCATTTTCTGCTGTCAATGAAGCACTAATAGAAGAAAAATTAACAGATTCACTTGAATTCACTATAAGTGGTAGATTTTGATTAATAAATTCCTGTTGGGAATGAAGTTTTTGCTGTAAATCATGAGTGTGTTGTTTCAGATACTTAATTTCTTGTTCTAAAGCATAAATCCTTGCTTGAGATGCCATAATCATATCGTTATTAGGAATTTCAGGAACTTCGTATACATTTGAAGATTCGGTATAATTTGGGTTGTTTACCGCTTTGGGTGCATCTGATATAATCTGCCCCGTAGGGCCAGTTGAATTGTCCATTTTTTACTGCTGTAGTCACTACAGTTTCTCTTAGAGAATAAGCTATTATTTCAGTTACAATGGGAGAGTTTAATGTCAGTGTTATCACAGTACTCACACGGTAAAGAAGAATACACTTCCGCCGTGTGGGGCGGCAGCCCCGTGGAACACGTTCGTGTTCCTGCTGCAGTAGAATGGTCACTTAGATGTACAATGAGCACTGGTTTTGTTGACACTGAACTAAATCCCAGCGCGGCGGCCCTCGCAGGTCGAGAGCGCAGCGCACACTGCAATTCCTATCATAACTAGCATCACTATCACTGTCATTACAATCGTTTGCGCCGTTTCCGGCCAAAATAACCATTTCTTGATATGGTGCATTAAATCATTGTGCGGCGAATCACCCATTAAATCCGTCGGGAGCAGATCCAACGTTGATCCTCTTCCTCTTTTTATTAATAGTATAAAGTTAACCCGATTCTCCCAGTTCAATAGAATTAATTTTCTTATTAATTCTGCGAATACGTCTTTTCAAACCCGTAGCAGCAGCCACTCCCTTAAGATCTGTTTTGTCATCTTTAACATTTGCTTCTTTCTTCGTAAATTGATATACTTCGACAAAGACTTCACACGTCTGACTGGGAAGAACTTTATGAAACTTGCTCTGAACAACATGCAGTGATATAATCACAAACCAAAAAATATTCACTTAAACTGAACTTCATGAATCACGTACAAATGCTACACTCTAGAAGGAAACACAACTGAAAGCTTGCACCCTCCAGATACGAAATGTAAGGGGCCAATGTTTATGCAACTGGGGTAGGTGTGTCAACACGAGCTGGGAAGGGAAGCGCTCCCTCCTAAACCGATAAGTTTGAGGAATGAACCGATAGCTCTGAGCCCTCGACCTTCAGCGACTACACTAGAATACTACTACTGTATATGCACTTCTTCAATATGTGGTTTCAACATTGGCAGAGTATACGATTTGTGTCAAAACTGTGGGTGACACGAGTGTCATTTTCGAATTCAGAAGGGAGAATTACATAAAGAACAACTAATTTTGTGAAAAAATGTTTCACTGTTGCATGATTTCATGAGTTTCGTGATTTCATTGATGTTGCTTGCGTGTTGGCGATGAAAACTCGACGCAAACGCCAGTGCTCTCTGTCTTCAAGCGATGACCTTCGGCCACTGTGTTGTTTGTGGTGAGAGATTATGCTGAAATTACGTGTTCTCGCCACACTCGATACAATGTATAATTTACCCTGTGAATATCGAATATTAAATACTCTTACGATATACGAAATTAAATCTCACATGCGGCTAGATCCATCTATTATTAAACGTTTAAAACCTGTTAATTCCTGTTTTGTGGTCGTAATCAAGTCACAAACGTTTTCTCATGAATTATTGAGTGAAAATGAAACCTCTGTTAATGCACTGCTTTTATAACTTTTTCACGCGTCACTATTGACATAATATGTCCATATTACATATTATGTATATTTGCATATTACTGTATCATAGCTTTTGTCAGTTCAGTGTAAATCCGCCATTGTCGTGACACGAATTCAACGACTTCTCAGTGAGATTCGCTGCAGTCAACGGCAAAGCTACCTCTGAGTTAAATTCATTCGGTCATAATTCTTTGGTTTCTATTGCAGGAACTCGTGATCAATTCACTAAAAAATAATGTAATTGTAAGCAGAAAGCGTAAATACACTTAGTCCTACAGTTCTTTGAGGCAACAAGTTTTGCAATAACTAAATGCAGATAATAAGAACTGATATGCATGTCTATTGAGTTATAACACCATTTAGCAATATGTATTTGCAACATGTGTCAGCGTCAAAGAGCTTTGGAATTCGTGTTATTTCTTAACAGTGAACTATCGTTTCTTGCTATGGAAATTGCAAATTTATCTGTGTTTTCTTTTCAAAAAAAAAATAAGTAACCTCTGAATAGACTTAGATAAACTATGGTAGGAAAATACTTATAAATAGGAACTACGGGTCAGTCTGTCTTGTGTTAGTCGACATGAATCTTCGCCGGGTGTTGAAATGCACACTATTCATTGCCCTGTTAGGATATACAAGAGAGGAGGAAGACGACGACGAAGTGGTGAGTATTATGTCCATCATGAGAACTAGAGATGCTACAGCACGACACAGACTTTCTAGAAGTAAAGATTACTAATTCCCCTGGTGTCGGTTAGCTTTATGGTCATGCTCCATCCTCTCACCCGCAGCCATCTATCGCCGCCAAAAGTACAGTTTTTTCCAAATTTCCACAATTTTTCAATTTACTAACTGTATATTCAATATATTACTTTTAAAATATTAAAGAAGAGTAAAAGCTCGTCCTAAATGGAAAAATTTGCAGCAGTTCTTGTTTTTGTTATTTTTTAAAATCCAACATATTGCACGCAATATTGCGCGAACACTACCAAAAGTTTCAAAAACTGCTCATGGCCTTAATAAATGAATTAACTATGGAGAAAACATTTTACTTTAAGGAAAAATCTCTATCTTAAATTTCAAACTTGTAGGAAGACGCCGAAAAAATATATACTTACGGAATTTTCGAAAATTCAGAGTTAACCGTGAAAATCCGACCCATGCCATCTTTATTCCATTTTAGTGTATTTCAAGCAATTCAATTTTACTTGTTTGCAGGGTTAACCTATTACAAAATGCTGTGTAGAATCACAGCTCTATAGGAAAAAAATTCATTACAAATAACCTCTAATAACATAAAGTAGTTAGTACAAAATACAATATAAACAACACAACACATTTATATAATATAGTAACACAATAACAAAATAATACAATGACATAAAACACAAAATAATAAAGACAATACAATATACAAATATGTACAGAACATTCTGCGTCATGTGAGAGCTGTTGAATTTAGCTTGAACTATTCATTGACAATAAATGCTCGTAATTTCAAAATTTATGAAATAACATTGTACAGAGTTTTAGATCTCTCAAAGTTTAGTTTAATGAGACAATTTGGAAAGGATAATACATAATTTTGGTATGGTCCTCTAAGCCCTTTATATATTGGGCACTCACATAAAATATGTTTTAAAAGTATTCATATTACACAGTAAGCAGATTGAATTTGATTGTACAGTTAAATTTTTCTAGCGTGGCCACTGGGATTCGCGAGTGAGAGTGGAGGGGGAAACTGAAAGTGGTGGAGAGGGAGCGAGAAGGCGACTTTCGCGCGTCTGCCCATTCCAAAAACATTCGCACCGCACGTGCTAGCGAACTTACTTCGAAATTAATTTGCTGTAGTGTCTTCGTTCGGTAGTGGAGAAGCACTAAATTCACGTGTTGGCGCGGCTCTGCCACCATCATCTTAATCTTTTCCACTGATTCCCGTTTCCTCATTGTTATAACTAGCATTTCTATCATTTGCGTCTTTTCCAAATAACCATTTCCTGATATAGTGCATTAAATAATTCTGGGGCGAATGACTCTCGTTGAAACCCTCCAGAGCAGATTCCACGTTCTTCCTTTTCCTCTCTTTAGTAGAAGTTCAATATGAACACGATTCCCTAGGTTCAATAGAATTCATTTTCTTATTAAGCCCGCGGCACTCGTAGCGCGGGTAATTTAATTATATTAAGCCCGAAACACCCGTAGCATCTGCCACTCTCTTAACCCGGGAGTGCTAACGCGGGGGTCTGTGGGACCCCCACGATCCTTTTTTCCCGCTTGTTGTAATTCCCATGTTGGCTACCCTGACCATTGCTTTAGTACCTTTCTCTTTGTGTATCATGATATTTAGTGCGCTCTCAGTTTGCCAGTTTAGTGAGTTTTATCCGTGTAGCAAGCTATTGTTTTGTTTGGGGTGCCCAGAGACCCCCGCGTTACCTTCTACGTTAGCAAAAGTGTCTTCAGTCTCGTACATTCGATTAGTTTGGGAACGTATTGCATGCTGTATTTTTGCGTTAGGATTCCCCTGAAAAAATAATACTGAAGTACTACGAACGTTTTAGGTCACTTTATATGTCAAGAAAGGAGTGGAAGAATACGCCAACTTTTGCTGAAAGCGGGAACAAAATGTCGTTACTCACCGCCATGAAATAAACAGTCTGCATGCAATTCCAAAAGACCAGAATAATGTTTTCTTTGTTTATTGATTTGGATATGATTGAGACAATTACAGAATCCACCAACATAAAAAAACGAAATGGATATAGAGAGGAATAAAAATGATCGCAGCACGTATAAGACTGCCAAAGAGGAAATGAAGGCAGTAATTTTGCTACGTATTTTGGCTGGATCTGTGAAATCAGGACACCAAAATCTTGCTGAATTGTGGAAAGCGGATAATATGGGTATTGAAATTTTCCATTGTACTTTGAATTTGAAAAGATTTCAATTTTTGCTACGAAATATGGGCTTGGATGTGACAACACGCACAGACGTGTAGAAAAATTAACTCCAAATATTAGATGCTCTCCTGATGAATTATCAGAGTTGTTTAGGAACTAAATTCTTAATAAATTGTTTAATTCCATGCAAAACATTGTTAATAATAGAAGAAGAATGTTATATTAATTTATTTTTTTAATAATTTAGCATATATCATGAAAAGAGTGTGGGGGTCTGGAGACACCCCACGTTACCACTTTTGTTTCAAAAAGTCACGTTACCACTGCAGGGTTAAGAACTGCTGTGACTTTTTTAACATCATTTGCTTCTCTCTTCAAAAAATGATATACTTTGGCGACTACTTTACGTTTCTGACTGTGAAGTTCTCCCTTATGCAACTTGCTCTGAACCGGTCGCATTGCAATAATCACTAACAGAACAATAATCACTTAAAACACAACTTCCGAATCACGTACAAATGCTTCACTCTAGTAGGAAACGTAACTGGAAGCATGCACCTCTCAGATACGGACAGTCAGGGTCACTGTTTATACAACTGGAGTAGGACTGTCAAGAAAGGAAAGGATGCGCTCCCCCAAAACAGCTATGTTTGAGGAATGAACTCTTCCGGTAGTTCTGAGACCACGATCTTGAGCGGCCACGCTAAAATAATACTACTGTATTTTGTACCACATATTTCTACTATTGATGTTGATTTCTTTGTCACTGGACATCCTGATTTGAGCGACTACTCTGGAAATGGAAATGGGAAGAGCTAAATTTGGGTATTTCTGTTTCTGTAGATTGCAAATCCCTAATTTCTCGATATATTGTACTGTATAATGAATTCATGATTCTACGCGTATTGTCCAAAAAGATTTTACCTACAATTGTCGCAACAATCAAGGGAGTACTATTTCTGATTACATTAAGATTTTGTTGCTGCGTAATTAAGTTATGAAAGCCTAAATAATTCATCAATCTGTCAAGAACGGACACCCAGTTGTATTTACTAGAATTTGGATATGCATTTCTTGATTCTAAATGTTTGTTGTGGGTATCAACAAGTCTCCATATATAGCAATTTTGTCATGTAAGTCAATGATCTTTTAACTACTTCTTATCCTATCTTAGTTGAACCAGTTTCTTTTCCAGTCATGTACCCAGGAGTTCTTCTAGGTAGTCCCAAAAGACGTTTGTAGAAGTTCATTTGTATCTGATCCAGTTGATTAGTGTATCTTAGACCCGAGATACCTGCAGCGTACAGCACAGTAGATGCTACAGTGGAATCGAAAAGTTTCCTATCAGCCTGACAGCTATCATTTTCCCCTAATATTAATATTTTAGTGTATTTACTCTTTTCTTTCCAAAAATTTAAAGAAAAAATCTAGAGGCATGTTTGAGAAAATTTTCAAATTGCCCCTTCGTTTACATGTAAAGTACCCCGAAATTTTAAAGAACGTTTTTCAAAATTGCAGTGCTTCGAGTCGAGTCAGATCGAGTTTGAAAAAGAAATCCTACGTATGGTTAAGGCGCTAGTAGTGTACACACGCGGGCAGACGGATAGATGGACGATCATTTTGCTGTCAATTGATTGTTCGGTATCTAGACCAACAAAACAGGGATTCTGGCTATACCACGTGTTAGAAAATCGTTTCTCTCTCCCTTTAACCCTCCGACGGGCGCGACCCATCATTTCCCACAGCCAGGAACGTGCAGCACTCTGTGCCGCATTTATCATCTTCGATTTTTGCGTCAATAGTTATTACTTTTGTAATGGAATGGGAAGGAATATTCTTTACTGTTGTATGTTTTTATACATTTTATTTCATAATAGCTAAATACCAAACGAAATAACTATATTAATATGTCTGATCCATCACTCGCTCCCTCCGTGTCTTGGTACGTGTTACATAAAGGGGAATGAATACGGTGCAAACGTGCCTTCAAACGTTTCTTCGGAAACAACGCATCTAAATTTGAATTAGTAGTTAGTACTCCGAAATCTGTGTCATAAAGCTCAATAACAAAACAGCAGTAAGAATTGTAATGGATAAAATACGCAAATATTATTCTTACATGACAAAGCGCGTGCGGTACGGAGGGCCACAAACCGTTGCAGAGTTTGAATTACTAATGAATATCGGTCGATCGGCAGTGTCTAAAATCGTGGTTTGGTTGTCATCCGGTTGAAAGTATAATGAATGAAGAATAACTATGAGCTTAATAGTGTGGCACTGAGCGCCACTTCGCGCCCGCCGCAGGATTAAGAAGATATACATTTAAGAAGAAAAAGTTATGTAAAACGGCGAATTTTCGCCAGAAGAACTTTTATTAAAGAGCCGCTTTGTTAACAAAAATGTGGATAAATCCCGTTTCTAAATTAATAAAAAAAACCTCTAACACGTGGTGAAACCAGAATCCATCTTTTGTGAGTCCTTTTTACATAAAATTCGATTGACGGCAAAACGTCTGTCTGCCTGTTCGTCTGTTTGTGAACAAGGCTAACGGCTAAACAGTCCAGCCGATTTGCCCCAAAATAGATATTCTCAAATCAATCTGACAGATGTCCCTTGAATTTGAAATCGACATTTTGATTTTGGAGGGTACATTACGTGAAGCCCCTGGGACATTTCCCAAATTTTGAAAAATGGCACTATCGATTTTGATTCATTTTTGTTGTTGGATAATCTGAAGGACGTTTGAAAAATGTGCAGATCTCATATTGGTTAAAAACCCTGATTTTTCGAAAATTTAAAAAAAAATCAAATTCTCTTTGGGACTTCCTGCAACTAAAATGTTAAAGATATAAATTTTCTCCTTAATAAAATATTTTCCGTAAAGATAGATTTTGAAGTAAGGTCATGTACAATTTTTTGAGTTTTTGAGTATTTCTCGCGTAACTTTGTGCAGAATATAGGTAATTTTTACTTTCCCGTATACTATACTCGGGATTTTCCTTCTTGGCGCACAAAGGGCAAGGACGAAAATGGAGAGGGAAGGGTTTCTCCAATAGGGAGCTTCCACGTCACAACATAGTACTGCATGTAGGGATTGTACTTGTACTCTATGAGATGACATGAATGTCATATTGCTCTATTCTTGTTTTTTTTCCAAAATTACAAAAATGGAATTTTTTCGGCTTGTTTTGAAAGGTTTCTCAAATCTTTAATATGCACATTACCAGCAATTTGTAAACATTATTATATTTGTGAATGTAAGAGCTTCAAATTACTTCAAAGGAAGTTTTTTTGAAAACTCAAAAATTTTCTGTGAAAAAGAGCTTCAAATTTCGCATTTTTATTAGGGCTGAAACGCCATTTTCCTAAAAATGGCAACAATTTTTTAAAAAAATGCCATTATTGCCATTAAGGCCGAGGTTTTTGTGTTCTTTAATATTCTAAAATTAATATTTCCGTTCTACCATTAGGTAACCGAAAAAGTTGGAAAATGTCAAAGAAATGTACTTTAAGCGGCGATAGATGGCAGCTGGTTTTCTCAATATTTATCAAAACTACATCTTCAAATAATATCATGCTCATTTTTTTCAAAATACTAGTAGTTTTTCTATAATTTTGTGACAAAGTAATAGCACGCTGCAAATTTACTGCGCTTCAGACAGCCGGATGTGTCGTAACTTATAATTTGCAATTTTGTATATTATTTTTGTTCGTTTTAACATTCCAACTTTTGTTATACATTTACACATTAATCTTTAAAGGAATTATTTCTTTTCAAATATTGGAAATAAAAATTGCTGGCTCTTTAAGGGAGTATCGAAAATGCAGGGAACGCAACAATTGAATTCCTTTCCGCTGTCGCGAATTTCTGTGAATTACGTGTCATTATTTTGACTTGGTAGAGCTGTATGGTATCAGACTTCTTTTTCCAATACATGTTTACAAAAATCTTGTATTATATTTTTATGCAGTTGTGGAATTCACATAGTTTTCACAACACTACGATGGAAACAGTGAGTTGTTCGCTCAGTGTAAGATATATAGATGTGTTCACTTCCAGTCTAAAACTGAAGCTTATGTGACGCTAGTTCTCACAGTTCTGGCATATGAGTGCTGCGACCTTTGGGTCTCATTTGGGCAAGATCGTGATTGATCGTGTAGTAACAGTTACAGTTTAAGGTGTCATCTTAATATGTATATCTTACACCGCGACCCAAACCGATCGTGTACACCGCACGGACAAGCGAGGAACTGGCCTCAAACAGGCTTCAGAAAATTTGCCCCAAAGGCGGCTAGTTAACACACCTATATATCTTACACCGTGATTGATAGCTTCTTGGTTGAATTGCCTGATTCTGCGAAAATAAAAAATATTTAGGGTCTTCCCACAACTACAATTTTAAAGATACAATTTTTTCTTAATGAAATGTGTTCATAAAAACAGATCTTCAAGTAGGTGGAGTTGAAAGTTAAAAAAAATATTTTTATGTACTTATTGGACAAACATAAAAGCCCTCTCCGAAATGACTTCTTGAACGTAGTAGCTCCATACTTTCTTAACACGATGCTTCATAAGTTAGAATTTACATATTATTTCATATTTCTTTGTTCGTTTCTTACATTCGTGCTTTTGTTATACGTTTAGAAGTTAATATTTTAGAAATTATTTAAAACCTATCTTAAACTGTTGTGTTTAATTCAGTTAAATGTGATAGAGAATAGATCATTTCGTTTTGCATAATAAGATATGGGAATGAAGTGTAATGCGCCTAAAAGCCGAGTCGTTTTAATGAGTCATATTATTTCAGAAGTATACCTTGCATTTGCGGAGCTCACTTGCAACCAATCTTTATAAATGAGGTCTCTAAAGAAATTGGTGAACAGGTATTTGGAGGAATTTAATGAGTCACAACGCGGGTTTTGAAGGTTGTTATTTTAAAAAATAGAAAACGTGTTGTCAAGTCGGGATCCACTGTGATCTCCGATTTTTGAAGATATTATAATTACATAAGTGGTTAATGTCTCATTTCCGGTCAGCCATGATTGATGAAGGTTGCTATAACAGGAACTCAATTAATATTACTAATTCAATTAAAATACAAATACATTCTATTATAATTACTTCAATTATTTTTAAACGTCGATTGATGCAGTAAGATCAATTTCAAACTTTTCATAAGTAATATCACGAGAAGTAATATCGACTCGCGTAGCCAGGAGTGATTTTGTGCAGCTTTCCGCCAAAGCTGACAACCCTGCATTGAAAATGCAATATTACAATACCACTGGCATCACTTAATTAATATCATCAATATTTCAGTCTCCAAATCTTATGTGCCATTCTGAACTCCTAAAAATGGCGAATTTCATTTGGCGATCCTTAGTCACAATGCTTACACAGACTTGTACGAGTTTCTAATTACTTATTGGGAAATAAAAAAATGGTTGAGGAGCATTTCATCATTTAAAAACGTCTTGTAGCATAAAAGTTGAAAAGACGGTAATGAAATTGAAGTAAGTCTATTTTGTTATTGTGAATGTGAAGACAATGATTGAAATGTTCATTTTGCCGCTAGTATTTTAAAAAACTTAGGTCTTTAGGAGCAATAAATTATTATATTAGAATATTTTATATGAAGTGTCCTTTTTGTAAGAAATGTACTCTTTTCCCATAATTAACTATGGTAACTATACGTAAGTTTTCTCAAAGGGATGTCATTATGTCTCCCAACACCTCAGATCAAATGCGAGAAAAATTATGTAACAAAAGTTTATCTTCCTTTCCCATAAAAATGAATTGAAAAAATTAATACAATCTGAAAGTTACATAAAATAAAGGATATGCAGAGAGAATATTTGTTATTAATTCTAATAACACATTGTACTCCACTACAAAAGTGTTCGTGAATGATGGTCGTATTTCTTTCACATCGTCCAGAAAGTCGAACAAAACTGAAATATTACATAAAATATATACACGTAGGTCCTTATTGTTACCATTCTGTTATGCCACTTTTTCAACACCTGTTTTACTAATGTTATTAATGTTCTTTTTCCAGATAATACTAAACTATGTGAATAGTGGTGTGGATACCTGTGACACCCCTGTAAACACCGGAGTTGTAGAATATCACGATTTGGAATTCGAGAGAAAGCCAAACTTGGATACTTACTTAAATGGAAAAATAACGGTGAAGAAGACGCTGCGAAAACTCACTGTAAGTTTTTATTTCATCTCAAAAGCATCATAAATAACGTAACACTCGGAATATTTTAAACTAGATGAACAGAGGATATTACCTCGCACAAAACGGATATTTTGTTTCTACTGTAAGATACAAACTTTCTCGTACTACTGTGTCGTTTGTTGGTTGTATAAATCACAGACAAGAAGACTTTGGTATATATACAGTTTATTTACGTATAAACATGTGAGCCGTACCATTTAGTATCGGAGCATTTGCTCCTCGTTGGCATCTGCTAACCTGGGACCGAATACCGAAATAATAGCGGTAAAGGTATTTATACCGGTATAGAAATACCTCTACCTCTATTATACCTTTACTCCAAATAACGTTTACCTTAATTCGACGTCTCTACCGGTAAAATATCTCTATTTAAAGGTATTATACCGGTATTTTCTCATGAAAATAATTCATTAAAAAATACCGGTATTTCAGTAGAATCATTCAGGTTTTGGGGGAGGAACATTGTGATATTTTACGCTGAGATGGCTTAGAGGAACAACAATGGATCCCGCAGAGTTTCTGACCGGGTGTCCTAGGTTTTGAGTCTCAACGGTGGCGTATTTTCGTCACCAGACATATGCTATCTAGGTCGAGTTGTGTCATTGGTTGGGAATGAATTATAATGATCTGGTTTTCTAAAAGGTAATTCTCTATGGTTTCTCTGGTCAGTACCAGGCGTATGCCGGAGTAGTACTTAAAAGCGGGCCACTGATCGGACATAATCTTTTGTTCCTAATCCTTTCGCCTTAAATACCTCTTTCACGCTCTATCACGCTCTACACTATTATACCTCAGGAGACAAGTCAGAGTCTGTTCCTATTACGATTGAATGATTATAAGTGATTCCGGGCGCGGCAATTGCTAACCCCGTAAGTGCAGTGCATGCGTTTTCTACGAGAGGCGGCAGTGATCTTCCTCATTGCATGGTAAGATCAGGCGCCGACGTACCGTCGATTAGCGGGATTTCCCTCAACCAGGTATCTCCCACCAGCGCCCCCCCCAGCCAGCTCTCGCGCGGTCTTCCGGCCGCGCGGTATTCCGGCATGTATTGTAGTGTAATGCGTGTTAGTGTAAGTGTAAGTGAAGGAGTGGGGATAGGACAAGAGGAAGGAAAGATCGCGCGTAGTTTGTGGCCCGTCTCTTAGGGTACTGCTCCGGCATTCCTCTCATATTGATCGGAGAAACCAAGGAAAACTACCGATCAGAGCAGCCGGCCGCTAGAATTCCCCTCGGACCGCGCGCGACCTTTCCTTCCTCTTCCTGGTCCTATCCTCACCCTCAAAACTCACAAATATGAAATTTAAGTGTTGTGAAGTATGGCAAGTAGTTTTTAAAACAATTGCAACGTGCCGCCTCTCGAAGTGCAGACATCGTCGTGCGTGGTCGGGCCTGCGGCCTCTGCCAGGATATGACCTTCGACATCAGTTGTGAAAGAACGAAGGCGATAGAAATCTGACATCGGTTGATAAGACTTCACGCCACGTTCCTTGGCGCATTCCGATTCTCGGAATCAGTTTCCCTTTGCATAGCCCGCTAGTATGCTTTAAAAGCCTCGGCGCTTTGCCCAAGTCCTTGTTATAGCTAAAATTTCCGCTACTGACCGCAGGCGCGCTGCTCGCCGACCATTCCTCGATATGCTGCTGCATGCAAATATACGGATATACGCATTACAAACACAGAACCTTTCGATTTACAGGCTTTGAATTCAAGTATTTAGGCATCTCCATTACTTCTTTAATAACAGCAGCAATGTTCTTCACGACCTCTGATAAAAAAATGTTCACAAATTATGTCAATGATCGTTATTAAATCTGCGCTCCCGTCACATGCAAGGAAACTGTTTCTTTGCAAAGCTGGCATAATATATTTTTGAAGGTTTCTTTTCACAACAAATCTTGGAAGTTGTAGTACAGCTTTCACAATAAATTGCTCTACCACATATAATCTTCAGGATTATTTAAAGATGAGAATGATTTGTTTATTTATTTAATAACCACCCATGTTAATTATCTTCACATTGTAAATAAATATTCACATACATTCTTGATGTTTCAGAACGTTAATAAAATATGTAACCCTTACTTCGGCTACCTAACAATTCAGTTTATTCTCCAAATTCGATACAAATCTTGAAAAAACACTCACAAATAGCACAAACAATTTTTGCTTACGTTCAATAAATACATACTGGCTCCATGTACTGGGAATGATCGTTTGAGACAGCTTTGGTTATTTCTCGTATTATAACATTTGTCAATCAAAAAATGACACATTTTCTCACAAACGTCATTGGATATCACGAGATGTCTGTTTGTTGATTTTTATTTTTGATGTTTGATTTATTGTTCTATCATTGTTGTGGAATTTGGAAGCGGACTACGGCAAAGAATTAGAAATAATGTCTACATTGTACTATAGTTGCTCTTATTGAAAATCTCTAGTTTTTTCTCGTACCTCCATGAATATGAATACCCCACCAATATGAATTTCGCTAGTCGAAAGTAATTTTATGACTATCTCTAGGTGAGAACGTTTTTACCAGGGCAATAGTGATTTGGGGTACTTTCTTTGAGTGAATTTCCTGAGTATTATTTACAACAGCGTCAGCATTTATTTATAACAGCGCCCGTTGTCCGTTTTAGAACTAGTTTCTTCCAGTTATTTAGCGATTATTTTTTCACGAATACTTCTATTTTGAATTTTTACTTTTTTGATCGTGTAATATAGATTAAAGAATACATACAGTTTGAATATGTAAAAATAGATAGTATAAAACTGCTAAAATAATAGTTTTCAATTTTTTTCGTTTTCATCCATTGTCTTTTAAATACCTTAAAGACATTCTGTGCATTATAGTTTTCTTTAAATACCTAAATATACAAGTAAATATCAGAAATAATTAAGAATAAATATTGTATTTTATATGTCAAGAAGAATCACTACTGGCTCACTAACCAAGTCGATTTCACGCATGCTATGTATTTGAGGGTTAATTTGAAGCATTCACACCACAATTTCTTTTAAGCAAACTGCACAGTGAAATATAATTTCAGTATTGTTTAATATTACCACCAACACGAGTTTGCAATGCCTCATATCACAGTGAGTGACCAAAATCGTCCGAAATGCGGGCATTTCCCTATGCATTAAAACGGCCCGAAGGTCTCGCGAATGGTCGGCGACCAGCGCTCCAGCGGCCACAATGTGAAACTTCGTCCGTTCGCTGGCTTCCATAAGGATCGGCGAAGTGCCGCGGCTGTTAGGCATACTAGCGGGCTATGCCCTTTGTAAGAGCTGCGAGGGCTGCGCCGTTGCGTAGGCAGTTTCCGAAGGTCAGCATTTCGACCTACGGGCGTCTCCGGTTCGGCAGAGGATAACGCACTCGACCTATATACTCCAGGCTATTAATTTCTTTTCGCAGTGAGTAGAATTGAAATATGAGAGAAGGATGTTTGACCGTAGGCCCCAACAAACGCTTTGCCGAATGTGTACTGTGAGAGAAAGTGTGTGTGTGTGAGAGAGAGAAAGAAAGAGAAAGAGAGAGAAAGAAATCGAAAGAGAACGAAAGAGAGAAAGAGAAAGAAAGAGCGTGTGTATATAGCGCGTGAGTGTATAGCGCATGAGTATGTAGCGCGCGTGTGATTGGTGCAAGCGTATGTTGGGCGCGCGCGTATGTTCGGCGCGCGCGTTTGTTCGGCGCGCGCGTGTTTGTGGCGCGTGTGTGGGGCACGCGGCACTATTTCCGTTGAAAATACCGGTATAATACCGGTATAACCTTTATGGACGTCCATACCGGTATAGACGTCCTATAAAGATATTTTACCGGTATAAAAGAATAAAGGTATTTTATACCGGTATGAAAAAATACCGGTATTTTACCGGTATTTTTACCGGTATTCAATACCTTTTCGGTCCCTGCTGCTAACTACCGAACGCACCATGAGCCTGGCGCTCGTACCCGCCAGCTTGCGGCATTTCATGCCTTTGCGATAGCCTCGTGACAGACTAGACTTTGGTGATTGTTTGATCATTGTCGATCTGCAATAACGCTCTTCCCAGTTTGGGTCAGTTATGCTGGGGTGTGAAGAAAACGGAGAAGGGAAGGAGTCTCTCTCTACCCTAAACGAGCTGTTGTTCGCAGAGATGGGATGGGGGGAGAGGGGAAAACAACAGAATTTTTTGAAAGGTTATTTCGTTAAAGGGGTGGTTTTGTAAGTAGGTCTTGTAGCCGGTTTTGGTGGGGGAGTGCTAGTTGGGGGAAGGTGTAAGATGTCGAATGAATGATGATAAATTCTGATAGTACAGGAAGATTGTGAGAAATTGTTGGTGTTATGGGGTTTAGAAGAAAGAAATGAAATGAATATTTTTTTAGTGCTTTGTCTACTTTTTGTCTTGCTGTTTCGTAAATGTCCTTGTCAAATGCAATCATTTTATGTTTTTGTCAGTGTCTGCTGTAATATGCCGTTGGAAGGTATAAAGCACAGATCGTACTGATAGTCATTGGAGCTCTGAGATTCGTTCGCAAAATTTGTGTAAGAACGTGGCTAAACTTCCAGGTTATTCAACGGACTGGGAAGTGCAAGAAACTGCTTTATTTGGAACAGCTCACATTTTGCGCAAACTATTGTAGTCACCGACAGTCCCAAGATCTGCTCCTTAGGTAGATTGCTGCAACCTGGAGTACAATTTATATTCAGTCGACTCATAACATCTTTAATCGTGATATACAGAAATAATAATAATAATAATAATAATAATAATAATAATAATAATAATAATAATAATAATAATAATAATAAAGAGCCGACACCCGGCGTGAAATATCACTCTTAGCTGAGGCATCTTCTAAATCAACGCACACCTCTAAAGTTCAACGAAAAATATTCAATGTTGAACAAAAATACCAAATTGAAAATGACACCAGCAGGCTAATGGTAGTTGAAAAGCTAAAAGAGAAAATTCAAGCATGGGCTCAACGAATAAGAAGGTACAAACGTAGAATAGATTTCCGTGTACAGAACCGGTTGTTTGAAACAGATGCGAAGAGATTCTATCGCACTCTGACTCAAAAACCGAATGGCAAAGCTGTTACTCCTTCAAAAGATGACGTCGAAGCATTTTGGGCAGGAATCTGGGAAGAGAGCAGATCCTACAACAAAAACGCATCTTGGCTTCAATCTGAAGTTGATGCTGCCGATGAACTTGTAGAAACAGTGGAAGATGTTCACGAATTCTCGGAAGAGGACCTCTTCCAAGCAATTAAGAACATGGGAAACTGGAAGTCCCCCGGGATTTATAAGATCCAGATTTATTGGATTAAGAAATTAACAGCAATACATTATCATCTAGGAAAGGCTGTTAATAAAATTTTTGAAAACCCAAAGGAAATCCCGGAATGGCTCACACGCGGCATCACGTATTTGCTACCCAAAGCGGGAGACAGCTATTTGGCGAAGAACCACAAGCCAATTACTTGTCTGCCAGTACTGTACAAAGTTATCACTGCAGCCATAGCTGACAAAATGTACAGACATCTAGATAAGAATCATCTAATGCCAGCTGAACAAAAAGGATGTCGTAAAGGCTCTTATGGTTGTAAGGAAATCTTGCTACTGAATAAAGTCATTTTGAATGATGTAAAGAAACGCAAACGTAATTTGATCGTGGTTTGGATTGACTACCAAAAGGCCTTTGATAGTGTACCACACGATTGGATTTTGAAGACACTGGAGATGTATCGATTTCATCCTAGACTTATTGAATTTTGCGAGGCGAGAATGAAGTCGTGGAGTACCAGGTTACTAATACACAGCGAAAAGGAAGCAGTAGAAACCAGAAGTATTCAGATTAACAGGGGTATTTTTCAAGGAGATTCACTATCCCCTCTGCTGTTTTGCATTAGTTTGATCCCACTATCGAGACAGTAGTCGCAAGCTGACTTTGGTTATAAGCTCCATGGTGATGAAAGGCCAGTATCACATTTGTTTTACATGGATGACCTGAAAGTGTTTGCTAAGAATGAAGCGATCCTCTCCCAAATGCCCAAATGCTGTCTGTCGTCAATGACTTTAGCAATGACATCTGCATGAAGTTTGGTCTTGACAAGTGTGCAAAAATCAATTTAAAAGAGGGAACTCACAACGTCTGAGAACAAGGAAATTGATACACACACTGTGATTCAAGATCTTGAGCCAGGTAAAACTTTCAAATATCTGGGCATTGAAGAACGTGAAACCATCTCCAATGACAGAATGAAAGAGAGAATTCGTAGGCAGTATTATAGGAGAGTAAGACTGGTCCTGCAGTCAGCTCTGAATTCCAGGAATAAAATATCAGCAATAGGTAGTTTGGCGGTACCTGTAGCCGAATACAGTTTTGAACTAGTGGACTGGACTGAGCAAGAAATTCGCACCATGGATCGAAAAACCAGAAAACTGCTAACAATGCATCATGTTGCCCACCCTCGAGCTGATATACATAGACTTTATGTGTCACGTAAGGAAGGAGGAAGAGGCCTCAGACAAATTGAGGCCTCCTGGCACAACGCAATAGGCGGGTTGGGGAAGTATGTAGTTAGCCATCAAGATGACCCTCTAATGAGGCAGGTCATAAAATCTGACCGAAGAATGGGAAACAGAGGCATGGTTAGTGTAGCAAGAAGCATTGCGAAGAAAACTAGGCAAGAAACGTCGAATAACACAGACACTGAACGTCTGATGCTGCTAAACATGAAGTGTGAGACACAAAAAATGTTAAAGAAATCGTGGAGAGACAAACCACTCCACGGACAATACCTAAAAAGAATGGACAAGGTGCAGATCAATAAAGATCAATCATTTATGTGGCTTCAAAGGGGAAGAATGAAGCCAGAATCGGAAGCACTTGTAATAGCTGCCCAAGATCAGCCGTTGAGAACACGACATTTTGATAAAGCGGTTCTCAAAATTCCCCAAGATGATAAATGCCGCATTTGCCAGGAGCAAGTAGAAACCATTGATCATATTGTCTCAGCCTGTCCAATCCTAGCAAAGACCGAATACCTGAAAAGACATTACAGGGTGTGTAGCTACCTCCACTGGCAGATCTGTACCGCCCTCGAAGTTCCAAACACATGCCCCAAGTGGTACGAACACTCACCAAACCGGTGACGTCTGTTGGATTGTGTACGAAATTGTACGACCAACAAATTCAAACTGATCGTAAATAGTGGCAAACAAACCGGTTATAGTTATCTGCCATTTGAAAGGAAAATCGTGTTTACTTGTCCATGTTGCCGTACCTTGCGATCAAAACGTCGCTACCAAGGAACCTGAGAAACGTCTTAACTACAAGAGTTTAGAAATCGAGATCAGCCGAATGTGGGGAGTAAAAGCACAGGTCGTCCCGATAGTTGTCGGAGCTCTGGGATTTGTTGTGCAAAATTTGTGTAAGAACTTATCTAAACTCCCTGATAATTTATAAGACTGGAGAGTGCACGAAATTGCTTATTGGAACAGCCCACAGTTTGTGCAAAGTATTGATGAGGCACCGATAGTCCCTAGATCTGCTCCTTAGGTAGCTGGATGCAACCTGGAGCAGATTTTATTTTGAACCGACTCATAACATCTTTAGTCGTGATGTAATGGAATAATAATAATAATAATAATAATAATAATAATAATAATATCACAATGCGTTCTTGGGGTTTCAGTGGAACAGCACCACGGGACCTCCCCATGTCCTAGAAGGCGACTAATGAGAGCAGCTATCCGCTCTCACTCCTCAAATCATCCTGTAATTCCCACAAATGTGATCTGACATCGCTTCCTTTCAATAGTTTTCTGTCCTGCAGGCCAATCTTCGTATCAGCCAATTCTTGTGTTTCCTCCCCAACGCAATTAGGTTGCGAGGGTTAGGGAGTCGTTTCTATTCTACTCTGTTATTCTAACTCAATTTTTCACCGTCCCCCTTCTCGTCTTCTGTTTCCTCTTACAATGGCGAGCTTAAAAACACACCACACTTGGGAATGACTTTTGCAGTAAGCAATAAGACATTGAACTCCAAAACTAATATCAACCCTGTTAACAGTAGATTAATAACATTCACACTAAAATGTGCAAATCAAACATATACCCTTATTAATAAACATATGCCAATTAATAAAGAAAATAAAAATGATCCGAAGAGAGTAAATGAAGCCTGGAAAAAATTAGAAGAAATATCTTCTAAAATCACACAAAGCCAAGTGAAAATTGTCTTAGGTGATTTTATTGCCCAAATAAGGAAATAAAAAAATACAGGAAGATAATTGGAAAATAACCAGCACACAAATGGACTAATCAAAATAGACAAAGATAAGTAAATTTTTGCGGAATAATTTAATCTAAAAAGTATGTCAACACATTTTAAAAAGAAACCTTCGAAGGAAAAGAGTTGGAGAGCAACGAATTCATTTATTAGATGAGTTTCAAACTGATCATGAAGCAAACTTTCCAAACTACAAGGAAATTATGAATGTCCAAGTCTGGAAAGATGCAAACATAGTTTAGGATGACAACTCGACCAAAATAATACTTAATCTTAAGGCTTCCAATTCATCAAAAAGAAACCTCCAATCCCGAAATTTGACCTTGGCGGAATATCACCTTCATTTACAGAGGAATTAGTAAAAATTCAATCAAAAGGACTGGCAACAGCTGAAAAATAACTTTTCTAACATGGCACAAAAACTAGTTCCTATACACAAATAGAAAAAACACCCTTGGTGGAATGAGGAGTGAAGAAGCAATCAAAGCACGCCTCCAAGTATATAATAATTGGAATAGGGCTAAAACAGAAGAAAAAACAAGAGATTTTTGACAACCAGAAAAAAAGATAGCTAAATTAATTAGACAAATTAAAAGGAGATATGAAAAGAATCAACTACTAGAAGTTAAAAAAAATTAACAAGAAACAACACGAGGAACTTGTTTAAAATATTTAAAACTAAACTTGCAGAATATCAACCACAAAACCCATGCTTCAAAAACGAAAATGGAGATTTGGCCCTATAGAATGAAGATAATTGTGAGGAACTTGCAAAATATTTTGAAAATCTTCTAAACTGTGTAGAACCATCACAAAGATTTTCCACACAAGAGCCGATAGAAGCAAACTCAAACTCGACACCACCCAATTAAACTGAAATCATCAAACACATCAACAGGTTTAAAGACAACAAAGCATCTAGTGAAGGAGGAATAGTAGCAACAATAATTAACGTCGCAGAACCCAACACCATGAAAGAAATCACTAAGATTATGCAAAATGTTTGGAAATCAGAAAAAATTTCAGAAGAATGGAAAACTGCACTAAATCATCCATTGAATAATAAAGGAAATACAACGGACGTCAATATTTACAGAGGAATTTCATTATCAGTTCCCTACAAGACCTTACTCCTATGTCTTCTTGACAGCACAACAACACTTAGAACCAAAAATTGAAGAATACCAGGCAGGCTTGAGATTACAAACAAATATTAAATCTGAAACTTATCTTAATGCACCAGAGAATAGGCAACAGAAATCTAGTATGTACATTTGTTGATTTCAAAAAAGCATATGATACAGTTGTTCTGAAATAATTATTCCAAATATTAAGGGAACAACATTAGATTTGATATCTCTTGTACTAATAAAAGAAACTCTGACAAACACACGGGCCAAAGTTAAATTTATGGGATGTATTTTCAATCCCTTTAAAATCAAAACAAGGCGACGGACCCTCACATACACTATTTAATTGTATTCTTGAGAAAGTAATAACAGAATGGCACTTGTAACAAAGAAACACCTAAGTCCATGGAAACAAAATATTGCAAAATTAAGAGTTACATAATTTAAATGCCTGGGGGAAATAATTCAGGAAAATGGAGTTGAAACATAGGCCAATGAATCTGGATGTAACTAGTGGTGCTACAGATGGCACATACTTCCCCGTATTAGTTTTCTACTTCCTTGGATCTGGAATTGGATCTTCAATTCCTTGCTATTTGGAATTGCCACATACTCTTGCCAGACATCTCTCGCTGCCCAAAGTAAGTTTTTTTGACATTTTCTTAATTTTTCGGTTTTAAAATGGTAGAACGGAAATATTAATTTTAGAATATTAAAAAACCCAAAAATCTCGTCCTCAATGGCAATTTTCTTTTCAAAATATGTGGCTTTTATTAAGAAAATAGTGTTGAAGTGCAACTAAAATGCGAATTTTGAAGTTCTTTTTCACAGAAAATGTTTGAGTTTTCAAAAAAAAACTTCATTTGAAGTCATTTATTGCGCTTACACACACCAATATAATCATGTTTACAAATTGCTGGTAATGTGCATAATAAAGATGTGAGAGATCTTTCAAAAATATTTCATTTGTATAATTTTTGAAAAAAAATATCTCAAAATAAACATTACGTCATATTACATAGTGCAATTAGCATTATCCGTTCCAAAAGTTTCAAGAAAAAATTTGGAGCCATTTATGAGAAAATGGTGTATGAGAATTTCTAAATATGCGGAAATTTGAGCGTTTTCGCGGAAAACGGTTGAGTTTTCGAGAAACTTCACTTGATATATACTCATTAACATAATAATGTGAAAAAGTCGCCACTAATGTAAATATTACCGACATGAGAGGCTAGTCAAAAAATTACATTTTTGTTATTTTTGAAAAAAACAAAAGTATAGAGCATTATTGCATTTATGTCATCTAATAGAGTACATATAGCACTATCTCTACCAACATTGATTGATTGATGTTTAGAGGGCGCTTCAACTGCTAAGGTCATTGGCGCCCATGTCAAAGTATTTTAAAAGGAAATAGGTTCAGTAAGTGTTGCAAATGGAACTTACCCCCTTATTAAAAGCATGTACATAAAAAGAGACTTGAATCTGCGTCAAGTATTCAAGTACATAGGGCTAAAGGAGAATATAAAATGAACACATAAAATGCATCGTAAAACTCAAAATTGGCTGTAAAGGGGCCAAAAAATACAAAACACTCTTCTTATTACTCAAATAGGATTATATATTCCGCTCTCCCTCAAAAACAAAAATGTTTTGAGAGCGCGAAATCGTCACCCCCTTGTATCCCCACCCTCTTGTAGCGAGTTGCCCAGGCCATGTATTCGTCGGTTGCCAACAAATTTCGTACAGTTCAAAAGAGAACGTGTTCCACAGAAAGAACCGTCCCGCATGAGTCACATTGGGAGGAGTTTCTCCTCGAAAGATGGAACCGTGAGAAAAGTGGCAGAGTCCGATACGAAGACGGGTTAAAATGACTTTCTCACGCCTAGAGAAGCGAGATGAGGAGCGCCAGGGGATTACAGAATTCTTTATCCCACATAGTTTAAAAGTGGTATTGTGCCACTCTGTTTGCCACGCTCTAAACAAGGATCGTTTCAAGTAAGCTTTAACATCGGACAATGGTACAGCAGGAACGTCGATACGAGTATTACGAGTAGATAATTGCGCCGACTGCTCGGCCAGCTCTTTCCCTGTAATTCCCACATGGCCTGAAACCCAACTAAGAACTAGGTCATAGTGGCGGGACAGAAGACTATGAATCAGGTTTGAACTGATTTTGTCAGGTAGTCTGACGAAGGACGGGTGACAGCCTGAAGAGAGCTGAGAGAATCAGAACAGAGAACTACTCGCCGCAACGTCGTTGACTCGATGTATTTTAGGGCTTTGAGAATTGCATACATCTCAGCAGTAAATGTACTGCACTGAGAAAGAAGCCGATATGATTTGGTGGCCTTGATACAATGAAAACTACATGCCACTGCGTCATTGTGCGATGACCCGTCTGTGCATGAGAATAAATGATCCGGATAGGCTTCCCTCATACCCTGGAAATGTTTCTGGTAAACCAGAGGACTAGTAATTTGTTTGGGAAGATTGGAGTCTGAGGTCAATATTGGGGAGGAGGAGTTTCCAAGGGGGAATCGGGTCATTTGGGGGTTTCACGGGAGTGGAAAGATCGACATTAAGTTCACGCAAAATATTTCGCAATCGAATGCCTGGGGGCTGGGGTAGCGAATATACAAAGATTCATATTTTGGGCGAATGATTATTCGGGGGCAAGGATGATTGAAGAGTCCACACACTTTAGCACCCTAAGTCGCTAATAGAATATCTCGCCTTCTTATTAAGGATGGCTCCCAGCGTCAGCTAGAATGCACTCGATTCGGCTGGTGCGATACGCACCTGTTGAGAGGCGAATACCAGCGTGGTGTACGCTGTTGATGGGTCGATGGGTTGAAGGAGCTGCAGAACCATACACTTCACTGCCCTAATACAATGCTCAGCGAATGAGTGCTCGATATAACCGCAATAGGGTAAAGCGGTCGGCTCCCCATGAAGTTCCACTAAGCATTCGAAGAAGATTGAGAGGGGAGACGCATCTGGCTTGCAGTGTGCGGATATGAGGACGCCACGCGAGGCACTTGTCTAAAGTGAGCCCCAAAAACCTGGCAGAGTCAGCGAACGGAAACTGATTTCCTCCCAAGTACAGGATTGGATCGCTATGCAAGTGGTATATTCTGCAGAAGTCCGTTCCAGGAGATTTAGTAGGTGAGAACTTAAAACCTGTTAACATTATTCATTAATGCAGCTTGTTCAGCACCAGTTGGAGTTGCCTCTGGATCACACTTATGCTGCTGGATGAACAAAAAATGGCAAAATCATCTACAAACAGCGAAGCCTTTATAGGTTCCCTCACGACCGACGCTATACAATTTATGGCAATGGCAAACAGAGTGACACTTAGCACCGAGCCTTGGGGGATACCGTTTTCAAGTTTAACACCAATGCGAACCCTGAAAGATCTATTCGATAAGAAATTTTGGAGGAATAAGGGCAGCTTCCCCCTCAATCCCCACGAGTTCAAGGTTCTCAGAATGCCAAACCTCCACGAGGTGTTACAGGCCTTTTCTATATCGAATAGTACGGCCACAAGGTGTTGTCTCTGGACGAACGAGGTTGAAATTTCCGTTGCCAAAGCGACGAGATGGTCCAGGGTTGGCCGGTGTTTCCTGAAAACGCACCGGATTGGTGTGAGTAGGTTTCTGCACTCCATGGTCCAGACCAAGCGCTGGTTTACCATCCGTTCCAGCACTTTGCAAACGCAGCTGGTGAGAGCGAGAGGTCGGTAGCTCAATGACAACGACCGATTCTTTCCGTCCTTCAGAGCTGGGATAACTATGGCTTCTCGCCATAGAGCGGGGAGAAGTGGTGTGCTCTTCCCAGATGCGATTATAAAGGCGGAGGAGAAATTGTATTGCCACATCAGGAAGATGTTATAGCATAAGGTTATGTATTTCATCAGGACCTGGGGCAGTTCTTTTTGATACTGCGAGAGCAGAGCGCCATTCCAACGTAGAGAAAGGGGTGTTGTAATCCACAGACGCTCCGAAGGAGAAAACCAACGGACAGCTCTCCATTATCTCTTTGATCAACAGAAAGTCAGGAGCGTAGTTCACCGAACTCTACGTACGCGGTGAGTTCTTCTGGAGATCTGGAGATGTGATCATTTCTCCATTTTTAAAGAGACCTTGCCGCGTATTTGGTGAAGAGTGTCCTTTTATCTGACGAATTCTTCTCCATACCAGGCGTGGGGGCGTGTAAAAATTGAGAAACGAGACGTACGTTCTCCACGATGCATTTTGCTCTCTAAAATAGTTCTCCTAGCTTTCGCCCCGCATCTTTTATACTCGATGAGGTTATCCACAGTTGGATAATGTCTGAGATGTGCCAGTGCCTTTTTCCGAGCACTGACAGCTCTAGAAGAGTTCACATTCCATCACGGGCCGAAAGGCTCTCTCGGTTTACCAGTTGACTTCGGAATTGCGATAGAAGCAGCAGCGAGTACAGGGCTATTAAAATGTTCAGTCATTTCATCCACATTTCCGAAGGGACCCTCTGACAAGTTAACATTGTTTTGGAATGTCGACCAGTAAGCCCGTCGCACGATCCACTGAGGGGACCGTGCAAGGCCATGGCGAAAATGATTAATGTGGACAATAAAGGGGGAATGGTCGCTTCCATAAAGACCTAATATGGTCCACCACATAGAAGTAGCAAGTGAAGAGCTGCAAAGGACTACATCAATAGCCGTGCTCAAATTCACAGCTACAGCAAAATGTGTTGGTTCCCCAGTGTTGAGAATCGCCAAATTCATGGTGTCGATGACAGATTCCAACAGCACATCTTTGACAAGTACGAGAAGAACCCCAAAGAGGGCCGTGGGCGTTTACATCACCCAAAACCAAGAAAGGTGTGGGCAACTGGTTTATTAGACCTAAGAGGTCATACACCGACACCGTTTGTCTTGGGGGAATATAGATGCTACATACAGTGAGTGAGCGGGAAGGGAGATACTTGCACACAGACTGTTTGAAGGTCGATTTGAACGGGGATTTCTGCAGAATGCAGCGAATCCTGGACCAAAGTAGTAACTCCGCCGTGAGCACGGAGGCCGTCATCGTCATGAACCCTACAGGGAGTGAAACCGCGAAAGTGTATGGGCCGTGGTGGAGAAAGATGTTTCGCGTTTCCTTTAAACAAAAAATTGAGGTGCATAACGGAGCAACAAGAGTTCTAATTCGTCCCGTCGGAGAGAAAATCCATTGAGATTTCAGGATAGGAGAGCCATTATTTAAGGATTTAAGAGGATTTCTTCTTTTATTTTTTCCGCCTCTGCTGCCCGAAAAGGCGAGTGTCCACTCCAGTTGAAGTTTCATCCGAGGAAGACTAATCCTGACCACTGCTCGACAGGGTGAGAGATCGCTCAGAGCGAGTCTCAGGAGTCGGGGTAGATGGAGTTTGCAGCATCTATCGATTTTTTCCTTGTCCAGACCAGAAGGTCGTGCGAAATCAACCTTCTTGCGTTGCTGAGAAGTGGATTCTTGGTCTGACTTCGTCTGAGTTGCTTTCTTGAGTGGTGTTTTATATTTTGAGGGAATTATTATTTTCCCAACTTCCTAAGGCGATGTCTCCTCAGGGAAGTCCTCTGGGGATACCTGGCAACAGAAGCTTCTACTGGGGGAGTAGCAGGTGAAGTTTGAATACTCGTCGTCGCTTTCACCGTATTCGCCGGAGTGCTAGAGAAAGAACGCCTGAGTTCAACAGGGTTCTTCACCAGGTGTCGGCGTTTCGCTTCCGGAAAAGATACTTTCTCTGTTACTCTAATCTTTTGAATCTCCCTCTCTCTCAGATATGTGGGGCGCTTGTTTCAGTTCGCCGCATGGTCTCCTTCACAGTTTACACAGCGGGGTGGCGATGAACAGGGCTTCGGATCATGCGCGTATTTACCGCACTTTGCGCAAGCAGGGCTTACGGCCATGCACCTTTGTTGGGTATGACCGAACCTCTGATACTTGAAGCAGCGCAGGGGCTTCGGCACACACTGCCGCACGTGAAGGTTATAATACCCACAACTAATTTTCTCTGGGAGAGATGGGAGATTAAAAGTCGGGATCAAGGTGAGAGTGGGGATCTCTTTCCCATTCTTCTTCCTCCTGATCCTATACACCTCCATAACACCGTGGCTCTTTAAAAAGGAGAGAGGTTCGTCCTCACTTTCAGACGCAAAGTCTTCATGATTGACCGCTCTCTTACATAGGTCAAGGGTTGGGTGAGTGGTCACTTTCTCTTGGAGGCCGGCAATCTGCTTATTTTTTAGAATCGTGTCTATCTGCTCATCGGTGCGTGCTTCAAAGAGAATGGCACCATTCCTCTGTCGCACAACCACTTGGAGCTTTCCAAAACTGTCTTCAATGGCTCGCGCGAGGCGGACCGCACTAACATTTTTGAAGGTTTTCTCTACTTCAACACATTACATCAAAAGAAACCGAGGCTCCCTTGGTCTATTTTCCTACCGAAAGAAGAAACTATTTAAACCTACGGTCCTGTCAAATCGCCTCTTCCTATCGGAAGAGCCAAGGGGTTTGTTTTGTGCTCCATAAAATAGAAGCGGATTCGACTCCATGCTCCCCACCCACCATGGAGTTCAACAAGGGGATACCCCTCTGGGGTGCCAGGGCTGACACGGAGATATAGTAGTATAATGTCACAGCCCTGCCCCGCCGTGAATCCCTCCACTCACCCTGCAGTTCAGTGCAAGACCTAGTCCGAGCCGATTGATCGGGAGTGGGTTAACTCCAGACTGCCCATCTAGAAGGGTCCGAGGCCAAAGCGAGTGTATTGACACCTACAAGGAATGTTCCCCAAAATACGTAAACGTACCTCTTAATGCACGCCGAAAATAGTATCACCAGGACTAGCTGGGAAACAAACAGGTCCCTCAACTGCCAGGTCACACATTCCCTCCGACACGGGTCGCCATGCACGGCAAACACATGGGTGTGCGTTCAGCATACAGAGAAGGCCAGTGAGGAAGAAAAAGGAGTGAAAAGAATATACGTGTCATGAAATGAGAAACAAGAAGTTAAAAAATGGAGAAAGGAACACTTGAGAGCCTTCCCTGCATCCCCTCGTCTGGACGTGGACCAACCCATCTCGACGTGTATCCCTACCAAAAGTTTAATGAAAAATTTGGTGTCTTTTTTAAAAATATCTTGTTTTGTGATTTTTACAACTGCACGTATTTTACACAATAATTCGCGAAAACTACAAACATTTTCAAAGAATTGTCCATGGCCTTAAAGAAAGGACAAATTTATGAAGAACAAATTTTATTAGAAGAAAAATCTCTATCTGCATTTTGTAGTTGGAAGCCGCAACGAATATTTTTCTGCTGACGATTTGCCATTTTTTTGCGCAGCATTACATAACTTTCCCTATACTTCCTACCGGGAGAGATGGCGCAGTGCATCAACCTGATGTCACCTAGGTCGAATTCAGTCACTGCCTGGAGGAGAATTCTAACGGCCGGCTGCTCTGATCGGTAGTTTTCCGTGGTTTCTCCGATCAACACCAAGCGAATGCCGGAGCAGTACCCTAACAAACGAGCCACGGACCGCGCGCGATCTTCCTTGCCCTATCCTCTTCCTTGCCCTATCCTTTCCTCTTACACACACACTTACACTAACATTCACTACACTACCACACATGTCGGGAGACCGGTCGGGAGCTTGCAACTTGTCCTTGCTGGGGCGGTACCCCGCTGATGGGAGATACGTGGTTGAGGGGAAAACCGACGGGGCTAGTCGACGGTAGGTCGGCGCCAGATCTCGCCATCCAGCGGGGAAAAGATCATCGCCACCTTCCGAGAAAAAAAAACTATACACTTACGTGACTAATGACGTAAGTAGTTGACGCGCCCGGAAACACAAATCAATCAATCAATCAAACCCTATACTACGTATATTACTCCGTATATACGTACGTATACGGGAAAGTAAAAGAAGACAGAAAATATGGGGGGAAAAGGAATGCAAAATCATTAGGAAACTTCTTAGTCCAAAGTCACAAAGGAGCAGAATAGACTGAGAAGCGAGTAAAGAAATCAGAATTGTATACGGATATTCACAGTGATATCAGAAAACGTTGTCTAAATTTTTATGGACACATCAAAATAATGAATGCTCATCGTATTACCGTTCAAATAGTTGAATTTTAAGAGAATAGAAGTAAGGCAGCTACTTCGACACAATGAAATGGATCCACGAAATTAGAAAGGATCTTAAATTATCAGGGATCACAGAAGAAGATATTTAAATAGGAACATACGAGTATTTAGATCTAAAGTTCAGTCATGGTGGATTGATTTAGAAGAAGTACAAAAATGTAGTAGTTTGAGTTTTAGAAAAACTTCATTGGAAGTCATTTAAGGCACTTCAAGTCACAAATGCAATAGTGTTTACAAATTACTAGAAATGTGCATGTTAACGACGTGAGAGATATTTAAAAAATATATATTTGTGTAATTTTTGAAAAAAACAAAAGAATACAGCAAAATTAATTTTCTCTCAGCGATTAGCACTAGCCTAGCGAAAAGTTTGAAGAAACAATTTGGAGTCGTTTTTGAGAAAATGTGATATACTTTGTAGTATCCCGATATATATTCGTACTATCTGATGTTGTATTGAAACCTTACACATGAATTTTGCCATCTCTGAAATCAGCGGTTGTTTTCTTTACGTTATCGTACCGATTATTACCGTATACGGTTATCACCGTATTCAAGCAGAGCGAGCAAGGGTGATTTTACTAGTGGCTCTTTGGTTTTGGGTAGAAGACATTTGTAAGCACATTTGAGTGAGTACATTCAGGCATATACTTAGCGGCAAGTGTCCCAAGCCTGAGGTTTCCTATTCAGGAATTTATTGATGGTCCGACAGAGATTTTTAACTTGAGAGCAAAGAGGAACAGTAGTGTTGTCCAGTATGATATGAGGAAGATTTAGATATTGAAGTGCTTTATTGGACCGACGGACAGGAGCCAATTATAATTGATTGAGATTTTAATGGGTTTAGCTGTAGGCCGTTTCTCACTGACCATTCATGTAAAGAGGCCAAATTGTGATTTGTTTTACTAATTAAAACATCCACTTTAGGTTTCTCTCTCACGTAGATGTGTAAGTCGTCTGTATACATACGATAAAAAAATGCACATTGATAGCACAGAAAATATATCATTTTCATAAATACTGGCCGAAACTGTTCTTAAAATAGATAAACACCATATAAGGAGAACAAATGCATGCAAAATGCTTCGAATGGTATTCGAGAAAAAACATACTTGAAAGAATCACGTCACTTCTCTCAAATCAGATTGTACCTCCAGAATAAATATTATTAACATACTGTTATCGTGTTAAAATTGTTAAAATGAAGCGCTGAAACTTCTGCTTTGATAAACTTGTACAGAACAATGATCCAATCTAAGTTACACTATGAATCTGGTGTGTGTAGCTCAGTAACTAAAAAGCCAACAAAAGAAACTCGACCTTTTTGTTAACATGGCTTCTGTCTGGGGGCCTTCATAGCCAGCCCAAGAAACAGCATACTAGTATCCTTCCATTAGATTAACGACGAATTAAAATTTGTGTACTGTACATTAATTTCACCCCAGAAACCCTCTAATAAATTTATCTTAAACCTTTCCAAAACAACACTTTATGGTAGCCATCCAAACTATCAGAAACCCCTACGTGAAAGACTCATCAAATATAGATCTGAAATTGACATCGAACTCTTGGAAATTTTATCTTCTTTAAAATTAAATTCAATGATTTTTCTACAAGGCTTAATGTTGAAGTGTTATAGAGAAAACTCGAAAAAAGGCAGAAAAAATACCGTTATTTCGGGCCACTGGAAGTTAGCACAAGGTCTAGCAGCTCGAACACTTCGGGGTTTTGAATAGTACCTGGTACATACAACATATCCAAAAAAAAGTTTTATGACCTTTTTCCAGGCAACTCCCCTTTTTCAGTACCTACCGACTGGACCATAAACAACAAAGTCTTCCATGTCAACCCCATTTATTCTTACATTTGAGATGACAGCTAGCATCACATCACCAATAAATCAATATTAAGAGAAATTTTTGGGAGCAAGTTTTCAAAAAAATCATGCTTTTGAATAAAATGTCATTAACCTTGAGGTATTTGATTCACATAAGCGGGCGCGTAGGAGCACTGCATGCTGACTCGAGAAAACAGTCTTTTGCGCCCTCAATACTTCTATTATTTAATTGAAGAAGGCAGAATAAAAACTCACAATTATTCTTTCGATTTTCAATGTTAACACATTTTATAAATCACAGAAATGTAGACAGTTTTAGGTATAGAACAATAAATAACATATGATTTCAGAAAACTGAAAACCAAATATAATATGAAAAATAAAAATAACTAGAAAGTTGCCATTAAACAAACAAATTAAGTAAAGGAAACAGTCTACTGCCTTTAAACTTTAAAAAAGCATTAATTAGTTTTCAACTAGCCGTTTCCTGTTACTCAAGAAAATACCTGATTTCTTCTTTTGTTACACAAGTTTCAGCTCAATAAAACTGCAAGTAATAGAAAAAAATCAACAAAACTAATCTGAATATCTTTGATTTTGCTTATAGTGATCAACAATACACGAAAATGAAGAATCTGAATTAGTAAAATGTTTGTTTGGTATACAAAAAATAGTTACATGCGTGGGCGCGGTAGAGTACTGAGTGCTGCAGACAGAACATTTTTACCTTCACATCTTCTTTACGACTGATTAGGAGCAGGCAAAGGAACGGAGATTCCTGTGTTTCGTTTAGAATGTTGCCAAGTGAGAAGACTGACGCCCCCTGACATGTCAAATAGCTGTACTCCCTTTGAGAACAATTAAAACACGAAGGCAGCACGGAGTGCGGCGGCGCGCCCGCCGGAATGTTAAGAACAAGTTTTTTGTTTCCATAATTTAGTTGGTGGAGGAGGTACAAAAACGTGTACAGTTTTGGAATTGTTTAGAATTCTGAGATTGTAAATTAGACCTTCATAGTGTTCATACACGTCATTTGCTCCTTTAAAAACTAGTAGGGTTACAGAATGGCACATCGGGCAAAGGCAAATTTCTCGTTCTATTAATTTCCTGATTGTAATTAATGGTCCATGTTTTTAATTATATTTCTAAAATATTGTGTTATCATTGTTTGGCAATTTCCCTTTTCAATGTGTTTCATTGCTACATTTATACAGGTATTGTGCCATACAATGATTTGATGAGTCATGCTAACTCACATCGTTATTCTTAAAAATGACTGCTTAGGCCAGTGACAATAACCTAATGGAAACATACATTAATTGTAGAGTAGAAACTAGGCTGATATCTTTTGGAAGGGTTTCGGTTTCAGGAAATCATTTAATTGGCAAAAGCTAGAATTCCACTGTACTTCAAAACAAAACTGCGAACTCAAACATGACGTTAATTAATATTGGAGTTACAGTTATTTACACAAATATTGTCTTAAAACATGTATTTTGCTCGTTTGTACCAATCGTTAAATATGTTTTATTCCGATTTATTGATCTGTTACACTGGAAGAAGATGAACTGTAAAATTCATTAAGTGTTTCTTCTTTATTGTTTGTTGACAGGCCAACGTCGCTATAGGAATTCTCGACTCTGGGAAGACTCTTATACCTTTCGGAAAACTAACTGCAGACATATGTTCCTATTTGGAGGACACAAACGTTCCAAGGTTTGCTCGAAATTTCCAACAAAGTGTGTCTCCTCCGATGAAATGCCCCATTAAACCAGTAAGTACTGCCCTGTCGCCCTGTTTTCCGCCATCGTCGACCTTTCAGCCGTCGCCGCCCTTTCCACCATCGTTGACCTATCTGCCATAGCCGTCTTTGCCGCCGTCACCGCCACCCTTTCGCCTTCGCAGCCCTTCCTATCTTCGCCGAAACCCTTGCCCCAGCAGCCGCCGCTACCTCTATTGTCGTCGTCTCCCTTGCATCCATCGCCGTCCTTGCCGTCATGGCCACCGCCCTCCCCGTCCTCGCCACCGCTGTTGCAGTCGTGGCCACCGCCCTCCCCGTCCTCGCCACCGCTGTTGCAGTCGTGGCCACCGCCCTCCCCGTCCTCGCCACCGCTGTTGCAGTCGTGGCCACCGCCCTCCCCGTCCTCGCCACCGCTGTTGTAGTCGTGGCCACCGCCCTCCCCGTCCTCGCCACCGCTGTTGCAGTCGTGGCCACTGCCCTCACCGCCACCGCCGTCACCGCCACCGCCCTTGTGTCGTCGCCGTCGCCTTTGCCGTCGTCACCGCCACCCGTGACGCCGCCATCACCACCCACTCTCCACCGTCGCGTCGTCGCTGCCCTTACCGTTTAATATAAGATTAGAAAGTTGTTTTTGTTTGTTTGAATTATCAACTTGTAATTTTAAATTCATTCCAGCTAAACTTGTCATGGCTGTGACTGAATGCGTCTTTTCCCTTGGTACATGTTGATGTAATTAAAATCGGCCCTAAGCCGTCGTCCTGGCCGGGTGGTTGTGTGCATTCTCATTTATTATTTTTTTTAATGAGTTCTTTAATGGATTGAGATTTTCTTGCTAACATTTTGACGCGTATGGGTTAATATTTTTTTTCCTCTTTCATAATTTATTTTCGGGCATCTCTTTAATGTTCTCTTGTGTCAGTAAATGCTTTATAAATTATTTTAAATATTTTATTTTGTTGCTCAACGTTCAAGAGCATGCACATTTCTTTTGTTTTCCCTGGTTTTCCCCGGCCGTTGAAGGTAAATGCTGGGACGTTGTGTTTTTTTTTTCTTTCACTTTGTGAGCCCAGGGGCAAGACATATCTAAGTTGTATTTTATTTAATTTACTAAATGTACTGTTTCAATTTTTATCTATATATGTATTATCACGTGGTTAGGCGGAAGAGCGGGCCTGATGGCCCGAGTCTCGCCACATAAATAAAGTCACTATTATTATTACCGCCGTCGCCGCCTCGCTTTCCATTGTCGCCTCCTTTCCGCCTTTTTCGCATCAGCTGCAGTCGCCGCCATACATACCGTCACCCCATTTTTACTTTCTCGTGTGGGACAATCAATTTTAAAAGATCTAGAATTTAATAAATTGGTCGCTCGATCATCTAAAAAAACAACAACATATTTTGTAAATAAATTTCCTTATGTTTTGGCTGTTCAAAAACATCTTTAACTTTTTTATTGTACCTGGTTTTACAAATGGCCATTTTTGTTTCGCACCGTGCACCATTTTTCGCGTTTGCAGATATAAACGCTTTTCTAAATTATTCAGATCTAGACTGATGTAGCATTCTAAAATAAAAAAAATTCAATTCAGCATACTCAGGCCTGTAAATCAAAATATTATTTACCTATCATCTATGTTTTTATTTGGGAAATATTTGCAACCAAATCTATGGAACGCGAATTAACGATATTCGATTTTCAGAGAGTAATTTTTCAAAGAAGGAATAAATTCACAGCCTTAATGTTTTCTGTGCTTTTACACACAACAATATTGTTACAGTTTGTAAAATATCATTGGTAAAGAACGTACCCCTTGAAAATTACATCCTCTTGAAAACTGGAATTTTGAATTTTTTCCAAATTTTGAACTGTAATATCTCTGTTAGGGTACCAGATAAAAATCTGAAAATTGCACACATGCTAGACCGCTATCATACCAAACACCAGTAAAATTACAACTTTTTAGATTTTACTCGAAGTATTTTTTAAAGAATTGAAAACTTACGAAAAAACAGGCTTTCCACATTGAAGATACGTTGTGCCAAGTAGTAATCACATTATTTTGAAACTATTTAAAATTAAAATCTACATTGATTTAAAATAATTAATTATGCTTAATGAGTAATAAACATAAAAGTGGCCTAATATATAATGTTCAATATTACGTATACTTTACTCTAAAACAAACTTACAACGTGACATCTACGTCTGTAATTGAAAATATGATCTTCATGATTTTAAAAGCTGAACTGGCTAAAACAAAAATTATTTATAAAGTACAACAAATAAATAAATTCGGCATTTTATGTTTTCGCGTTTAAATTTGCCATTCTTCTTACTATTTCTGAAGGTTTCCGCAGAGATACAAACAGTCGTACAGTACTCCTTAGATGACGTCGTGACGGAATTTTAGAATAACATGATGAACACAATGATTTCCCTGGTATAAAATTGTCCGAAAAAAGTTTTTCTTGTAATAATGAGCCAAAGTTATTTCTCTGAATTCTTTTTATATAGGCTTTTTATGATTTTTGTAAGGGTCTGAAAAACACTAGCCAAAGAGATCAAATTTTTGTACGTATTTTATCTCTTGATACCTGCACAGAGATGTGATATCACAGTTATTCCTTATTGAAAACAACACTTTCTCCTCTCCACCAAAGTCTTCAATTGACGTAATGGCCTTAGGAAAAATATCACAAAGTTTCTTGGCCAACTTTATCAGTAAAATCACCTCTACAGCAATCAGACTCCATTTTCATACACAGACACACGATTGTACACAAAGCCACAGATTAACCCGTTTTGACGTAAAGGGAAGACAACACTGAAGCCACAAACTCATAGATAACGATTGAAAAACCTGTATGATCTCGAAAGCGTGTTAAATTCTCGTCCCACCGCCTTGGTTCTGTCAGATACATGAACGTTCGGTTGTTGGTATTCTAAGAGATAATGAAAGGTGCGGGGTCAAGTTTGGCTGTAACTTCGACTCTACTTTCTTAAACAGCTGTGACCTAATATCCACTGATTCTCCGGCATTTTCTGTTAACTTAGTCAAGTTATTTGCAGTAATGTATACGGTGCGATCGTCCGGATTTCTGCGGAAACCTTCAGAAGTAGTAAGCATAATGGCAAATTTAAACGCGAAAACATAAACAAAACGCCGAATTTATTTATTTGTTATATTTTATAAATACCTTGCTGACCCTGCAAACGTTGTTTTGCCATATAAATTATTCCTAGGATTATTTTAGTAGAAAAAAAATGACTAACGTCTTGTCAGTGTTTGAGGATGTGGTTTACTTGAGTTGAAGAGGCATGGAGCGCTGTGAACGATGATGGAATATAAAAATATCAATACCAAACATTTGTATTTGTAATTTATTGTAATTTATTTATTAACATTATATACATCGCTAATTAAAATAATTTTACTAAAAAGCAATATCAACCCCTCAACGCAATAGAGTGTACAATATTTGTTGCTATCCCATCTTTAGCTAACAGAAATAAACTGGATGGTTTGCCCACTCGAGAGCATGCCACGTATAATTGATTACGATTGACGCCCAAACAATAAAATAATGGCCGGAAACTGTACTGAGTGAGAAACGACTTGTTGTGTGAGAGAAATCATGCCTACTCCGTGCTGCTTACTGGGTCAGAATCAATGTTGCCAGATGTGAAACCTCCGATTGCGGAGTTTTAAGTTCGAAAATGCGGATTTACTAATATAATTTAAAAAGAGGGGAGAACATCAATACATCAGTAGTATATATATACATATACACACACTCACACACACACACACACACATATATATATATATATATATATATATATATTGTGACGGTACCTTCCCATTATATTCATGGGTGTCCACCTCAGTAGTGGGGAGAGGACCTTGAAGATTGCCCAGACAACGTCTTACCGGTGACAGTCTTCGCCGTGGAGAGCTTTGATAAAAAAAAATCCTTCCCCGTTTTTGGAGGATCACTATCAAAGGGGAAAATAAACAAGCAAAGGTTTCCGTATTGTCACGTGTTTACTTCTTGCACTTATAAGCATACATGAACTGATTGCCCACTGATCTCGTGCACAAAAAATACAAACAAACAAAATCATAAGTTTCCTTACATGAGAAATGTTCAAATTTGAAATCAATGATCAGTCCAAATTTACATATTCAAAAAAATCAATGTTCTTAATAGATTGACCAGTAGTGCCTCAAATCGCACAAATTCAATAAAATTAATAAATTCACCATGTGAAAGGCATTTACATCGCCAATCTATAATTGTATTCAAATTCACAAAATAATTCAGCTAATATTATTTAGTAGAATGGCTAGTGGTACCTCACATCACACAAAACCAATAGAAAAATTAATAGATTCACCCATGTAAAAAGTATTTACATTAACAGTCTTTGATTGGGTTCAAATCCACAAAATAATTCAGCTAATATTATTTAGTACCCATATGAAAAGTATTTACATTGACATTCTTTGATTGTGTTCAATTTCACAAAATAATTCAGCTAATATTATTTGGTAGAATCGGTAGTGGTACTTCACATCACACAAAGCCAATAGAAAAATTAATTGATTCACCCATATGAAAAGTATTTCATATTGGCACTTCCTTCTCCACGTGAGAAGCGTAACACTCGTCATCAGGATGATCTCGAATGTCCGCCCCTCCTTTACATGTTGAAGGTTCACAAATCAAGCAACGTATAATGAGGAAAATCTTAGGTTCCAAATAACGGCACTAAGAGAAGAGTTTCGTGGGTTCACTTGTTTTTCCACAAACCAGTTTTTAAAATTTCCTTCCACTTACTTGGAAATGAGGCAGAGAATTACCTCGTTTAACCCCAATTCCTGGAATGGACCTGAACATGGCGTGTTCCACGCCGGGGCATCGTTCACACCTGACTTGACGTAAGAGGGGACCTTTCCGCGCCACCCTGCTGCCTCAACGCTCTGTCTTCCACTGGCCTGCGATACCTCTGTCTCGTCCGCGAAATTGCCTACCGCGTCACGCAATCCGAATCAATCGTATGCGATTCCCCTTTTCACGGTACAGTGCTCGTATCCGGGTACGCCCTCCCCGACGCGCTATCCTGTGGCTGGATGCACAAGCTTTTAGGAGGCGCGGACTTTTAAATTCTAGGTACCGTTCTATCGGTTGAGTTATTGAATTTTCTCGATAATAGACATATTTACGTTTCAGTTCAATATATTGTAACCGAACGTGTAGGTCTGCTGTGGGGATTTTCAGTGTGAACGTGGCTTTCTTTGAAATTTTGAAAAAAACAACACAAAGTTGAAACCACAAACATCAATATAATTGTGACCAAAATTAATTTGATTTTCAACAGCTCATGCATTTTGCATAACGGAATATGAGCACCTTCTGTCTACAAATATTGAATGGAACTCTCCTTCAACAATACTGCATTAACATTCATATGTAACTTTCGTACACTCAGTTCACTGAAATTATCTTTTGCACAACTTCACTCAATTCCAAAAATACAGAATTACCATTAATGATTTTAAAATTGACACAAATTGAAATCAATATTCTCTGTGACCGAAATTTGAATTGAAATCCAAATAAATTGAATCAATCATAGCACTGAAGCAATCATTTTGAAAAGCACTGAAGTATTCACATGAAATTACTATATTAACTAACCTTTATTACATCACACACCCTTGGTTGAAACCGAACTCACGCCTTGCTTCCACTCAACAGGCATTCAAACCTCAATATAATTGAAATGTTCAAGTTCACATGGATTCTCCAATAGTTCAAAGCAAATACAATTTTATAACTTTCTTAACGATTCATAAATATATCTAATAGATTTCTGACCTCACCCAGAGCCAACACTACCCTCCATAATACTCCTTTCAAAACAGAAACCGCACTTACGTCCCATTAACATGACAAAACTCCTCCAAAAATCAGCAATGTCTTCTCACACGAAAAGTACCCAACTTCAAATATCTTCTGCACATGTTATCAAGCCACTATGAGAATACATGTGGAACGGATATACCCATCATCAAACATGTGTCACAATGGCGAAACAATCTCTGGGATCGAACTACGTGAGCCAAACCTCAACCTGTGTTTCTACTCAATTACTTCAGAATTCTCAGTTCTCCTTATGATATCCGGGCGTCCATTATAGTCAATACAAAATTATTTTGATCTTGAATACCGACCATAGTTCGGGGGCCGTGGCGTCCGCCAGCGGCGCAAAACTCACAACGAAAAGAAATGCGGCTGCCAGAGCTCTATCGTGCGCCTAAGCACAACGTGCCTTCCATGTAATCACGTCGAACTCAAGACCAGACGCGTCCACTCCGTCGATCGTCTCACGAGTCACCACTGCCACATACGCCTCTTATTTCCCGCTAACTGGGCTCGCGGCCACACAGTCAGTTTCCAACCTCACACCTCAGGTTCTCGTAACTTTCTGTTCATCTCTGACCGTTTGTTCCCCTCCCCTTCGTCACGCACGTCACCACGGAGTAGGGGTGACGACTCTCCCCCTGCGCCTCCCCCTCGACGACCGCTGATAAGGCGGCGATGTCACTGCCGCCGCGGCAGCGCGAGCGTGCGGCGAATCTCGCTGACAATCTCTTTCTGGTTGCAAATTGTTTGGGGCCTAATATGTAGCTCGCTACAATATATATATTGAAACGAGTCGTGGATTTGACTCTGCACAAGATTTATGATAAAAAGGGGACAGGGATTCTTACCCGGGAACGGGCTCCGGATTTAATCACGTTCACAATGTAAACTTGCGGGTAAACATGAGTTTTTATTACTCGAATAATTACAATACAAAATTGGTGATCCTTGATGCTCACAAAAGCATTTACTCTGTCCTTTCCCTATGTTTAATCACATCCCATTTATAAACTCTCCGTTACCCTGGAACCTCACTCTTTTATTATGATTCCCACATCTGGGGGGCCTCAACTAAAGATCACTGTCATCTGCTGTCTAGTTACCCTCCCTCCCAATATTCTTCCGGCCGCTTTTACTCACAATACTCCAGTCCTCGAATCACGCCGTTTCGTGTTCGCCCCTCCGCCGACGGGCCGACGCCTCGCGCCGCACCGTCCGCGCTCGGGCCTCTTCGGGTCGCAGGATACCAACGCGGGGAGGGGGGCCCGCTGTGCCGCCCGCTCTCGCCGCTCCTCCGCCGTCCCTGCACGCCACCGACTGCCGGGATCCCAATGTCCACCGCCGTTGCAACGGACCCACCGGGCGCTGCCCGCCAATACCTCTCACCTCCGCCGTCCGTAACAAGTTCCTCTCTTCTCCGTTTCACAACCGACCGCCCAACGCTGTTCCTCCACAGTCACTCGATGCCATATCAGTGTCCGCTCGCGTGCGTTGCCCCATCAATGTCGAGTTCACCACTCTCAACAAGTTCCAATAATTAATCTCGCTCACTTGGCCGACGCCGCAGCTCCCACCTGCTCTCGAAGTCACGAATACCAAGCACTAACGGTTGGACTGAGGCACGGGTGTTCGCATTTAGCTGCTCCTTCGCGCTCGCCCACGTGGATATCTTTACGCGCCGATATAGTCTTTAATTCACTTTAGTCACGTCACCGTTTTAGTTCACTTCATGCCCTATTCCACTATCTTATCACTCCCGATTCCTATCCTCCACGATGGTTCCAGATTTCGTTAGTGTCCATGCTCTTCCTTCCGCACACTACCTAACCGTCCGCTTCCTTCCTCCACCATTTCCTCCCGGCTTCCCTTCCTCCCCACCACTGACTCCCGCTCCCGACTCCATCGGCGTGCCGGCCGCTGCCGCGCAGTTCAAACGTTCTTCATGCACCGGAACGCATTGTTATCATTATAGTGATAACAATTCGTTTCAATATATATATAATTCCGTTTTATTAATTAAATAAATGGCGATATTGTCTCACTATATTTGTTCTCACTATATATAATGTTCTCGATTCACCCAAGAAATTAAAAATATAAAATATCAGTATTTTTGTTATAAATGTACATTCAATTTATTTTTAATCTAAGTTTAATATGAAGCCCAGAACGTAATTTCAAGATTTTTAATTTTAATATCCCGCGATGTGCATCATTTCTCAGGCTTGAGTAAACGCAGTAAGAATCTGAACGACGATCCGTATTCTTATTTGGCGTATTTGAAAACGACTAACCAACGTGTTGTCACCTATTTGTCCTCTGAATCTCTAAGATTATGACAATAAAGGACGGAGTTTTCGACAACACTTTGGTGCTTGGTCATCAATTTTCAAATACGCCAATCGGATGAAGTCCTAATGATTGCTAGATGATAGGTGTTTTATCGATTTCTACTTTAATTGAACAGAGAGAGACAGCATTTTGAACATTCAAACTTTGTTAACCATAGTTAGCGGGACATCTAACGATCGTTCTAATAGCTGAGGAAATGAACAAATGGATTTTAATCCACTATCATTTAAATGCGGAATTTTTGGGCATCCGCATCGCTTAATGCAGAATACGGATTAGGTACATTTGGCAACACTGAGGAAATGCTGTACAACTGGCAACACTGGACAGAAGTGACGCCGGTAGACGCCTGGCGGGGATACTAATCAAGTGATAATTACGTTATTACATCATGTAAATCAGTCAGAGTTTTCTTTACCTATTGTGGCACTAAATGGCACTAACAACGAAAATCTATGACTCAAACATATTAAAAGAAAACAGAAGAAAATAATTAACGATAATTAATAAATCTTCTCTAAAGGACAATCATTTAAATAATCGTTATAAAATACACGAACACATTTTTAACTGTTTAACAATGAACCTGTTCCCCCTTTTGTACATTCAAGAATTTAACATCAACTTCCCAAGGCTAACTAAAATTAATTAATTAAGGCTAATTAAATATTTCGCAGCAACCAACAACACAAATTATTAAAACAATGTTCCTAGTTCCAATGTCATTTCTACCTGTAGTCAAATAGTAATTGCTGTTTTTTCCTGATAATTATAGTATTAATGATATATTAGCGTCTAATATGCTTAAGAATCCTCAAACCTAACGCAACAGTGTATCGCGGAGACACACCTTTTTCTAGCTAAGCCCGGCAGACGTTCTGCCCCTATATCTCTCTTTCTCCTTCCCTCTCTCTCATTCTGTCTCCATCTCTTTCTCCGTCTCTCTTTCTCATTCTCCGTCTCTCTCACATTCTCTGTTTCACATTCTCCATCACTCTTTCATTATCCGTCTCTCTCTTTCTCCGTCTCTCTCTCGCTCCGTGTTATTCACATTTAGTAGCAGATTCTTCACGTCGCTGAGCAGCGGCGGTGAGTAATATAGAGAAACACCACGTGTAGGGGGTGAAATACCGCTGTGTGAAATACCTACCGTGTGTAGAAGGTTGCATAAAATGTTTTGACCGAAAATTAAAAAAAAATTGGAGTGAACAACTCTTATCACTTAGAGGTATAAAAGTAGATAACATATTCTCAGACCAATTGAATATACATATACAATTTCATCAAAGTCGGGTACGCCGTTTCGGAGGAGTATGGTAACTAAAACTGTGACACGTAAATTTTATATATACAGATTTTTGTTTTAGCCGGTTGAGCTTTAAAATCAAGATGACCATATTTTCAATTACAGACGTAGATGTCACGTTTTAAGTTTTTTAAGAGTAAAGTATACGTAATATTGAACATTATATATTAGGCCACTTTTATGTTTATTACTCATTAAGCATAATTAATTATTTTAAATCACTGTAGATTTTAGTTTAAAATAGTTTCAAAATAATGTGATTACTACTTGGCACAACGTATTCTCAATGTGGAAAGCCTTTTTTTCGTGAGTTTTCAATTCTTTAAAAAATACTTCGAGTTAAATCTAAAAGTTGTAATTTTACAGGCGTTTGGTATGATAGCGGTCGATCTTGTGTGCAATTTTCAGATTTTTATGTGGTACCCTAACAGAAATATTACAGTTCAAAATTTGGAAAAAAATCAAAATTCCAATTTTCAAGAGGATGTAATTTTCAAGGGTTACGTTCTATACAAATGATATTTTACAAAAAGTAACTAAATTGTTGTGTGTAAAAGCACAGAAAACATTAAGGCTGTGAATTTATTCCTTCTTTGAAAAATTACTCTTTCAAAATCGAATTTCGTTTATTTGCGTTCCATAGATTTGGTTGCAAATATTTCCCAAATAAAAACATAGATGATAGGTAAATAATATTTTGATTAGCAGGCCAGAGTATACTGAAAAACTTTTTTTATTCTAGAATGCTAGAGAAACCTAGAGCTGAGTAATTTCTAAAATGAATATATTCGTTCTACCAATAGGAAACCGAAAAATTAAGAAAATGACAAAAAAATGTACTTTTGGCGGTGATAGATGGTAGCTGGCAAGAAAGAGTATGTGTCAATTCCGGATAGCTAGCGAAGACCCAAGAAAATAGAAAACTAATACGGGAAAGTCTGTGCCATTCTGTAGCACTTCTAGTTTTGTTTAATTTGACTGAGATATGTCTCTCTGTGTGTAGTAACATAATCAACTGCTATAAACAAACTAAATCACACATGGCTTTGTAAATCGGCGTTACGCCAGCAAAAAACGAATTGCTTTTGACAACACTGATTAAGAGGGAATTAAAAACAATTCCCGTTATTTTTTTTGACAAAGTGTACATAAATACAGTTGTTTTTTCGTTGCAGGGGGAGTACAGCATTAAAAATATGGATATGAATATAAGGTTCCGAGGTTCATATTTCCTGGAGAAAAAGTTTTCAACCAATGTAACTCTTCTAGAAGATAATACTCCAATCTTATGCGTGGACATTCTGGGCGACGCTGAGGCTGAAGAATGAGCTTCGTTGGAAATTGATTCGCTACTACAAACTAGAAACGATATGAATAAGTAGTGATGTATTGCTATAAGTTGATAATTCAACAAGTATACGTATCTTTGAATAAAGAGAAATCTTTGATGACAAGCAATACATAAATTTTCTTTCTTTCTTTTTCCTTCTTTTGCTTCCATATTTCCCCTAAATGAAATATCGTCTCCTATATTATTTCAGTAGTGTAGATGAGTTTTACGGCTTTCACATAAAACCAATTTTTACAAATGAGAACTCTAAAGAAACAATTTCACGAAGACGAGACGAATTGCACTTTGACTTTAAAATATGAAGTTTTTTTATAAATTATTTTTATTCTTAGTCGCATCAAATCGCGGTTATTAGCGACTTCTTTTTACGGTTAAAATACAGTTACAATATACTTGTAATGCAGTTACAATACAACAGTAGAATATTATAACAATTACATTTCCATTTATCTTACAACAGTAATAACAATTCACGGACAAGGATTACAGTTTACATGAATCCATTGGCTTTAAATATCCGTAAATATGTTAATAGCTAAACAAAATTTGATTTTTTCTTGATCTTCTTTACAATGGAGTATTGATTGGTGGTTAAATCCATTTGATGCTCTTTGGCTGTTATACCTGGCATAAACTTTGAAAATGTGATCAAGGTTTAAAGGTGTATTGCATATATCACATGAGGACGGACGTGATTTTTGTATCAAATACAGATGACTTAATTTACAATATCCTGTTCGTATTCTTGAAAGGACTACTTGCTCCCTGTGTCGGAATTTTGTGTCGCTGCCAAGGGCATAAAAACTGTTTATATATCTACGTAGATAGCTGGCATTATAATTTGTCAATTCATGGCTCCATTTATTTTTCATTTCTTCCCCAAAAAATTTTAAAATATTGAAAGATGTTGAAATAATCGTATCTAAATAATAATGTCAAACGTATTCCACAACACTCGGGCAGCATGGTTAAAATCTATTTATTTAAATAACTCCTAAACGAAGCGTTCTTGGGAGTTAACAGTAGAACCTGGTGATTTTTATATCCTTGTAATTTCCTGATTTCTGTATATAGGATATTTTTATTTCTTGATTTTTCAAAATTTTCATTTATACATTATGTTAAAATTTGAATCTTGTAAAATGTGCATTTCTGGATATCCAATGAATGATTCTTTTGCAGGAACACGTGATCAATTCCCTACAAAATAATTATTCTTTGGCTTCTATTACAGGAACTTGTGATCAATTCACTACAAAAGAATCATTCTTTGGCTTCTATTGCAGGAACTCGTGATCAATTCACTACAAAAGAATATAATAGTAACTAGAAAGGGTAAATATACTTAGTCCTACAGCTCTTTGAGGTGGCACATTTTTCCAGTAACTTCAGATAATACGAACTGATATGCATGAACATTCGAGTTATGACAGCATTTAGCAAACTGTATTTCATGCGAGCTATCTGCGCAAAATTGCTTTGGAAATTGTGTATTGCTTAAGAGTGAACTATCGTTTCTTCCTACGGAAATTGCAAATTTATCTGTGTTTTCTTTTCAGAAAAGCAAAAAGTAACCTCTCAATAGACTTAGATAAACTATGATATGAAAATACTTATAAATAGGAATTACGGGTCAATCTGTCATGTGTTAGTCGACATGAATCTTCGCCGGGTGTTGACATGCACACTATTCATTGTCCTGTTAGGATATACAAGAGGAGAAAAAGATGGAGAGGATGACGAAGAAGTGAGTATTATGTACATGATGAGAACTACGTAGTGGTGCTACAGAATGGCACAGACTCACTCGCAGTAAAGATTTCTAATTCCCTTCGTGTCGGTTAGCTTTATGGCCATGTTCCATCCTCTTGCACGCAGCCGTCTATTGCTGCCCTCACTACGTTTTTTTCAAACTTTTCCCCAATTTTTCGGTTTGCTAATTGTATGTTCAATATATTATTTTAAAATACCAAAGAAGAATAAAACCTCGTCCTATGTGGAAATATTCGTTGAAAACTTCGGAGCCATTTTTTAGAAAAAATCGTTAAATCTCTAGTGTAAATACGAAATTTGAAGCTCTTTTTCACAGGAAAGTTTTGAGTTTTCGAAAAACTTAATTTAAAGCACTTTCACTCACAACTACAATAATACATACAAATTGCTGGAAATGTGCATATTAACGGCGTGAGGAACTTAAAAAAAATACATTTGTGTAATTCTTGACAAAACAAAAGGATACAGAAAAAACTGTCATCTTAAACAGTTAAAAATTAGCACTATCCTTACCAATAGTTTGGACGAAAAATTTTGAGATTTTTTTAAAATAGCGTTTGAGTGTTTCTGAAAATGCGGAATTTTGATCTCGTTTTCGCGGAAAACTATTGAGTTTGCGTTAAAACTTTATGAGACATCATTACATGTACAAATAAATACAATAATGTAAGCAAATCGCCGCTAATGTAAATATTACGACGTGAGAGTCTCGTCAAAAAATTTAAATTTTGAAAAAACAAAAGAATAGAGAATAATGGCGTTTAGGTCATCTCATACAGTATATTAAGCACAATTCTTACCAAAAGTTTAAAGAAAACATTTGGAGGGGTTTTCGAGAAAATCTTGTTTTTTTTTAAATTTTTAATTGTACAAATCCACGTAATATTTGCGTAAGAGCTACCAAAACTTTCAAAAAATGCACCTGACCTTAATAAATGAACTATGAAGAAAATATTTTACATTGAGGAAAAATCTGTATCTTCAATTTGGATTTTGTAGGAAGGTGTCGATAAAAATCCATCATTTTGGAATTTTCGAACATTCAGAGATAACAGTGAAAATCGGACGCATGGCTTCTTTATTACATTTTTGTGTACTTTACTCTAATATTTCTAAAAATTTAAACAAAAAATTTGGTGCCATATTTGAGAAAATTTTCAAGGTACTCCCAAAGTACCCCCAAAATTTTAAAAATTGTTTTCAAAATTGCAGCACTTACATGGACCGTTGTCGAGCCAGATCGACAGTGAAACATCTATTTTGAAAAAAAATTCTACGTATAGTTTAGACGCTAGTAGTGTTCACAGACGGTCAGATGGATAGACGGACGAGCGTTTTGCCGTCAATTGATTTTTCGGTATCAAGGACCCACAAACAGGAATTCTGGCTACAACTGCATGATTGTTACTTTCTCGGCCTGGTATTTCTTAACAAGAGAACGATATGTAATGTATGTAATGTAATCGGTTTGCCAATTTTCGGCAGAAGAACTCTTCTTAAAGGGTCTTGGTAACGAAAATGTGGATGAATCCAGTTACTAAATCTTGAAAAAATCCTCCAAGATGTGGAGCAGCCAGAATTCATGTTTTGTGTGCCCTTGATAACGAAAAGTCGATTAATGGGAAAACGTCTCTCTGTCTGTTGTAAACTAAACTTGTTGTCTCTGTAAACTAAACCGTTGGGTCAATTTGCTCCAAAATAGACATTCTTCAATCCATCTGACAGATGTCGCAGCCTTTTGAATTTGAAATCGTGATTTTAATTTTGGAGGATACATTACATGAAGACCCTAAGATATTTTTAATTTTTTGAAAAGAAATAGTACTATCGATTTTGATTCATTTTTGTTGTTGGATAGTCTGAAGGTCGTTTAAGAAAATGGTACAGATTTCATTTTGGTCGGGAACACGGATTTTTCGAAAGTTGAAAAAATAAAATTTTTGGAAGGACTTCCTACAACTAAAATGTTAAAGATAGAAATTTCTTCCGCAATAAAATCTGTTCCTTAAAGATAGGTTTTGCAGTAAAGTCATGTAAAACTTTTAGAAAGTTTGAATATTTTACGCGTAATTTTTTGTGAAATATAGGCAATTTTTAATATTGTTTGAGCACTTTATTCTCAAAAACGGCTCAATCGATTTTGATTAAATTTTGTTGTTAGATAGTCTAAAGGATGTTTAAGAAAAACGTGTAGGGATCATAGTGAAACATCCTGATTTTTCCACAATTGAAAATATTTCCAAATTTGTCCGGCGTCTTCCTACAACTACAATTATGAAGATACAATTTTTTTTAATGAAATGTGTTCGTCGAAAACATCTTCAAGTAAGTTCATGTTCAATTTTTCAAAAAGATGAGTATTTTTTGCGAAATTTTTGGGCAAAAATACATAATTTATATTTCCTTTAAACTATTTTTTCATAAAAACCGCACAACATTTTTTGATTTAATTCGGACCTAAGATAGCATAAAGGACGCATAAGGCAATGGTGAAGGTCCCACGTTTGCTGAAATACCTTTCACATTTGTTTATGTCTTACATTCGAGCACTTGTTATACGTTTACAAAAAAATAATCTTTTATAAATTATTTAAAACATATTTTAAATTGTGGTGTTTAATTGGGGTTATTGTGAAAACCGATAGACGATTTTGCATAGTAAGATGTGGGAATGAAGGGTTATGCGCGTAAAAGCCGAGTAGTTTTGATAGATGTAACAAAATTATATTTAAATATTACACTTTTTTATTCATTTTCATTTTCTTCCAAGAGATATCAACAATAATATTTTGTAAAATATTGTATCCCATACGAAATAGCAGTCATTGTTGCGTGTTGCAACTCATTGTATACGTACATATACGAGATAGTTACTAGTGGTGCTACAGGATGGCGCAGACTTTCCCGTATTAGTTTTCTTTTTCGTTTGGTCTCGGCTAGCTATTCGGACTTGCCAATACTCGTGACACTTGCCATCTATCGCCGACCAAACTACATTTTTTTGACATTTTCTTCATTTTTCGGTTTCCTACAGGTAAAACAAAATATTATTTTAAGAACACTAAGAAAACAGTTAAACCTTGTTCTAAATGGCACTTTTCTTTGAAAAATTTGGAGCTGTTTTCAAGAAAGTGGCGTTTAAACGCTACTAATATGGCGAAATATAAAGCTCTTTTTCACAGAAAGTTTTCGAGTTTTCGAAAAACTTCATTTAATGTTATTTGAGGCACACACTCACATATTCAGTAATATTTACAAATTGCTGGAAATGTGCATTTTAACGGCATGAGAGAACTTTAAAGAAATTACATTTGTCTAAATTAAAAAAACAAAAAACACCCCAAAGTTAACGTTACCCCTTATTAAAGAGTGCAATTAGCACTATATATTCGAAAAGATTGAAAAAAAATGTGCAGCCATTTTTGAGAAAATGGCGGTTGAGCGTTTCTGTAACTACGGAATTTTGAGCTAGTTTTCACAGAAAAGTATTCAATCTTCGAGAACATTTTTAAAATTATTTAAAGCACATGCACTTATTAATATAATGTGAACAAATTGATTCTAGTATGAATATTAATGACTTGAGGGGGAAGTAAAACAAATTACAATTTTGTAATTTTTGAAAAAACAAAAGAATAGAGCAATATAGCGTCAATGTCATCTCACAGACCACAATTAGCACTATACCTACAAAAAGTTTAAAGAAAAAATCTGGAACCGTTTTTGAGAAACACTGGTTTTGGTAACTTTTTAAGATTTCAAATACTACGTGCAATATTGCGCAGAAACTACTAAGTTTTTCAAAAAAATGTACATGACATTAATAAAAGAACTCACGTTGGACCGCAAATTTTATTTGAAAAATAAATCTATATCTTCAATTTTGTGGTTCTAGGAAGGCGCCGAAAAAATTTCAAACTTATGTAATTTTCGAAAATTCTGTGTTAACCGTGAAAATGACACCTATGCCACATTTAAAAATGTATTATGCTTTATCCTCATAATAAATTTAAAGAAAAAATTTGAGCAGTTTTTGAAAAAAATTTCAAAATGTCCGAAGGGCTTCACGTAAAGTATCCTCAAATTTTGATGAAAAAATTTCAAAATCGAGGTGATTCGAGTGGACGCAGATCGACCAGGGAATATCCATTTTCGAAGAAATCGCACGTATGGTTTACGCGCTGATGTTGTTCACAGACTGACCGATGGAGAGACGGACAGACGAGCGGACGGACGTTTTGAAAAGACCTACTTATTCGGTATCAGGGTACCACAAAACGTGTATTTACGTTGAAATCTTGATTTTCCGCAGAATTACATAACTTTCCCTATACTACGTGTATTACTCCGTATATACGTACGTATAAGGAAAATTAATTAGTGGCGATACGGAATGGCACAGACATTCCCGTATTAGTGTTCCATTTCCTTGGGTGTTCGCTAGCTATTTGTTTGGAATTGCCACATACTTTTTCTTGCCAGCTACCATCTATCACCGCCAAAATACATTTTTATGTCATTTTCTTAATTGTTCGGTTTCATTTCGGTAGAACGGAAATATTAATTTTAGAATATTAAACAACACAAAAACCTAGTCCTAAATGGCAATTTTCTTTTAAAAATTATGTGCCGTTTTAAAGAAAATGGCGTTTTAGCGCTATTCAAAATGCGCAATTTGAAGCTCATTTTCACAGAAAAGTTTTGAGTTTTCAAAATACTTTATTTGAAGCACTTACACTAACAAATATAATAATCTTTAAAAAATCGCTGGTAATGTGCATATTATAGATGTGAGAGACCCTTTAAAAAATTACATGTATGTAATTTTAAAAAACAACAACAAAAAATAACTCAAAAATAAACTTTACATATTAAAGATTGTAATTAGCTCTATCTGTTACACAAGCTTGAAGAAAAAATTGCAGCCATATATGAGAAAATAGCGTTTGAGCGTTTCTGAAAATACGGAATTTTGAGTTACTTTTCACAGAAAACGGTTGTGTTTTCGAGAAACATAACTGGACATTATGTAAAGCACATGTACTCGTAAATATAATAATATGAAAAAATCGCCGCTAATATAAATATTAACGACGTGAGAGACAAGTCAAAAAATTACATTTTTCTGATTTTTGAAAAAACAAAAGAATTGAGCAATATGGCGTTTCGTCATCTCATCAAATACATTAGGCACTATCCCTACCAAAAGAAAAATTAAATTTAAAGAAAAATTTGGAGCCGTTTTTGAAAAAAACCTTGTTTTTGTAATTATTTAAAATTGCACATATTGCATGCAATATTGCGCGAAAATTACTAAAATTTTCAAACAAATGCACATGACCATAATGAAAGAACTCACTTTGAACAACAAATTCTATTTGAAAGAAAAATCTCGATGTTCAATTTTGTAGTTCCAGAATGACGCCGAAAAAATTTAAACTTTTGCAATTTTCGAAAATTCAGAGTTATCCGTGAAAATCGAACCTATGCCACCTTAATAACTTTAATATTTCAAAGAAAAAAATTGACATCGTTTTAGGGAAAATTTTGAAAATGTCCGGGGTCTTTATGTAAAGTACGCTCAAATTTTACAGAATCTTTTTCAAAATCTCAAAACTTTGACTAGAACCAGATCGACCGGGGAATATACATTTTGGAAGAAATCGCACGTATGGTTTAGGCGCTAGCAGTGTTCACAGACGGACGGACAGACAGACGGACAGAGGGAAGTTTTCCTTTCAATTGGTTTTTCGGTATCAAGGACCCACAAAAGTGGGGTTCTTGCTACACCACATGTTAGGGGATTTTTTTACTTAATTTAGCAACTGGTTTTATCCACTTTACATGAAGCTCCCCGGACATTTTCAAAATTTTATCAAAAACGGCTCCACATTTTTTCTTTAAATTTCTTGTCAGAATAGAGTAAAATGCACTTAGGTCCAAGGTGGCTTAGGTCCAATTTTGGTGGTAAACTTTGAATTTTCAAAACTTGCACAAGTTTAAATTTTATTCGGTGTCTTCCTCTAACTACAAAATTGCAAATAGAGATTTTTGCTTCAAATAAAATTTGGTTTTCATAGTGAGTTTTTTCTTTAAGGTCAAGTACATTTTTTTGAAAATTTTAGTTATTTTCGCGCAATAATGCGTGTAATAATTGCAATTTAAAAAATACAAAAAACAAGATTTTCTCAAAAATATCTCCAAAGTTTTTCTTTAAATCTTTGGTAAGGATAGTTCTAAATGTACCCTATGAGATGACATAAACTCCATAGCGTTGTATTCCTTTGTTTTTTAAAAATTTGCAAGAGATATATATTTTTACTTGTCTCTCGTGTCGTTAACATTTACATTAGTGGCGATTTGTTTACATTATTTTATTTACGATTTTAAGTGCTTTAAATAACGCCAAGAGTATTTTCTCCAAAACTCAACCGTTTTCTTCTTAAATAAACAATATAACTTTACTGCGTGCTAGGCGAACATAAGTGAACTGTTAACCCGAAAATGTATTTATTGTGACACATTTCGTCATCGATGGTTTATCGTAGGTAGTTTAAGAAGGGCAATGTTGTTTTGCGACAAATTTCGGAGTCGCGAAGCTAGGATCTTCCACTAATTTATCTACTCTCGGAGTCGCAAACGACGAGAGAATGTATCTGGAAATTTTTAATGACGTAATTGTATTTAACAAAACTACTCCAAGAATGAAATTTTGCATAACATTTTTTCAGAATATATTTATGAAACGCGTGCCTAGTCCCGGCCTCCTCTGATGACTAAGGACTGGATTTATAAGCCCTAATAATCCACAAAATATGTATACTTTTATGCGGTAAAAACTTCGAAAATATAAACTAAGACATGCCATATTAAGTTGATGAACTTTGGAATTGTACGAAACGGATAATCAAACACAATTTTAATTAAAATTGTTGTTGATTATTCCTTTCGTCCAATTCCAATCGTGGATTACCACAAAATATCTGCTACCACTACGGAAGTTGATTAACCTTCATTTCGAGAAATCTTTTTCGGTACCAGTTCAAGTTTCGTTTATATTTGTCGGGGAAATCCCACTGGGGCTTGTCAGATCACGCTCAATTCTTCATCAGCATTACTAACATTCGAGATTAATTTTACGACACCTATTACACGAAACGATAGTGATTTCACAGATCATTAGTTTGGGTAATCCAAAAATAAGAAAATCGATATTCGCTTTAATAATTTACGTGTATAAAAACGCACACCACAAATTCGCAAATAAAATGTACTGATTAAAATAAAGAGATATAAAGAAGGGTAACTATAAACGTTTTTGCGGAAAATTTGCAGAATGATCATCAATTTGAAGAAACATGCTTATTAAGAAATCTGGCAAAATATGCATATTTGCCGCACAACTCATGTTTATTTAATAGGATATTGTTACTTTTATATTCATACGAAATGAGTATACTTTCTCACTTAAGGGAAAAATAATACATTTTCATTGAAACACGGTCCTAGCTTTTGACATGTATCGCCGGTTCAGATTGACCAGAAAAGAAAAGTTGTAAGAAAAGTTGGATAGCAAAAGCGATAATATTCTTGAGATATCTGCCAAGAGCTCTTCTTAAAGCATAACAGATGTAATGTTAAATGCGTGGCTTGGTGTTCATTTCAAGATTGGAATAGTCGTCGTAAGCCTAGAGAAACCATACGTCCTCTTTTCCAGGGACATGTTCTCTTTTGGAAGTAAGCAAAAGTGCCCGGGAGGATTTTACAAGAAAGGATCAAGTAAAGACTTGACAAGGAAGGATAAAACATATTGTGAGCTGGTGCTTGTGAAGTTCTGCAGGCTCTGTGAAGTTAATACCATCAATTCATATCATCAATATTCCAGTCTCCAAATCTTGTGTGCCATTCTGAACACCTAAAAATTTGCGGATTTCATTTTGCAATCCCTAGTCACAATGCTAATAGAGACCTGTACGAGTTTCTAATTACTTATTGGGAAATAAAAAAATTGTTGAACATTTCATCATCCATCAAATTTTTGTGGTATTAAAGTTGAAAAGACTAATAAAATTGAAGTAGGGCCGTTGCGTGATGGTGAAAGTGATGGCAATGATTGAAGTACTTTGCCACTAGTATTATGAAAAAAATTACGTCTTTAAGGAAAATAAATTACTATATTCGAACCTTTTATATGAAGTGCCCTTTTTGTAAGAAATATCCTGTTTTCCCATAATGGAAGTATGGTAACCCTACGTAATCATCTCAGAGGGGTGGCATTATGTCTTCCAAAACCGCAGATCAAACGCGAGGAAAATTATGTAACAAAAGTTTCTCGCCGTTTCCCATAAGAATTAATTGAAAAAATTAATACAATCTGAAAATTACATAAACTGAAGAATACGCAGAGCGAATATTGTTACAAATTCTAATAACACATTGTACTTCACTATAAAAGTGTTCGTGAATGATGGTCGTATTTCTTTCAATTCTTGCAGAAAGTCAAACAAAACTGAAATATTACATAAAATACACAAGTAGGTGCTTATTGTTACCATTCTCGTATGCTACTTTTCGAACACTTGTTTTACTAATTTTACTGATGTTGTTCTTTTTACAGGACTATGTTAATAGCGTCATACAAATCTGTAGTAACACCACAGACAAGTTTGTAAAAGTTCAGGATTTCATTATTTACAGATGGGGAGTGTCTGTAATTTTAAATGCAAAAATAATGGTGAAGAAGACTCTGCAAAAACTCACGGTAAGCTTTTTATTTGATTTCAAATGCGTCATTAATAACGTGACACTCGTAATATCTTTAATTAGATGAACCTACGATATTACATCGCACAAAACGGATCTTCCGGTGCTACAGAAAGACACAGACTATCTCGTACTAGTGGGAAGTGGATTGTACAAATCACAGACAAGTTGGCTTTGGTATTTACAAAGTTTATTTCCGTATCTACATGTGAGACGTACCATTTACTAGCGAAGCAATTGCTCCTCGTTAACATTTGATAATTACTGAACGCAATGCACCGTTCGACATAAACCCGACGCTCCTACCCGCCAGCTTGCGGCATTTAAGGCACACTGGCGTCCTTGCAACAGTCTCGCGACAAAGTAGACTTTGGTGGTTGTTTCATCATTCTGGACCTGCAATAACGCTCTTCCCAGTTTGGGTAGCGACGCGAGTGTGTGCGGCGAGAGGGAAGGGGAAGGACTGGGGGGAAGGAATCTCTCGCTATCTCAGACGAGCTACTGTTTGGAGAGATGGGATGGGATGGGAGAGGGGGGCGACAAGAGGGGGAGCAACAGAATTGTTTTGTGGTGTTAATTTGTAAATGGTGTGGTTTTATAAGTGAGTGTTGTGGCCGGTTTTGGTGGGGTAGTGATGGAGTTATGTACTTGTTGGAGGAAGTTGTAACATATCAAATGGATGGTAATATTTTATGTCGTGTATTGAATGATTTGAGAAAATTTGGTGTTCTGGGTTTGGAAGAAAGAAGTGAATTGTTTTTAGTGCTTTATCTACTTCTTGCCTTGCTTTTTTGTAAGGCAAAGGTGTGCAAAGGTGTGAACTACAAGAAGCTCTAAAATACATTCATGTAGACATTTTAGGACTCTCAGAAGTAAGAAGGAAATTCAATAATTGAACTACCCGGAGGAGACATTGTCAGTAATGTTGGAGAAACAAAAGGACATAGAGGTGTGGGATTTTATATCAATAAGCAAATCAAACCCTATGTGAAAGAAATTAAGGGAATCAATGAAAGAATAATAGTGGCAAAATTAAGGTACGAAAAGAACATTGTAGCAATCTTTCAAGCTTATGCGCCATCCAAAAATAGCAGTAACGACAAAATTGAAGACTTTTACGAATAACTTGATGATACCGTAAATGAACATCGAGGAAAACTGAATATTGTATTAGGTGACTTCAACAGTAAAATAGGAAGAAAGGAAGAACCTCGTGATTTTGCAATGGGTCAATATGGTTACGGTGACAGGAACCCCAAAGGATCAGGACTTATTCAATTTGCAAATGGAGTGATATTAAAAATATGTAATACCTTCTACAAGAAGAACAAATAAAATAAATGGATCTGGTGTAGCCCCGATGGAAGAACACGTAATGAAATAGACTTCATTCTAACGGATAAAATCTCAAGCACAAGGAACTTAGAAGTAGTGAGCAACATGAAGTTTGAAACACATTATAGGCTAGTAAGAGCAACAGTGATTTTAGAAAAAAGAACGAGAAGGTACAAAAATGTTCAGATACTGAATGAATCTATAGATAAAAAAATTTGTATCACAACTAAACCAATCTCATATCAACTGTGACAACTTGGGAACCGAGATACAAGAAATTTACTCAAAAATCGAAATTGCAATAAAAAATGCCACCTTAAAATCAACAACAAAAGACAAGAAAAAGAAAAGAGAAAGCAAATTAAGCCCAAAAACACTGATATTAATAGAACTAAAAGAAAGATTGAAACCACAACAATACCAAAATCTAATTTTGAGAATTGAATGTAGCTCAACAAGCTAGTGAAACGTGAAATAAGGAAAGATTTAAGAGACTACAGAAACAGAATCATACAAGAAATAATGAGTGATATGAAATATGAAGACAAACAAACGAGAGTTGAGTGAAGGAAAGCACTGGATGAAAGGAATATACACACAAGGAGGTCAGTTAATAACCAACAGAAATAAATTATATCACAGGCTAAAGCTTTCTATGAAAATAGATACTGCAGTTCATTGGATAACTACAATTCAACAATGGAAGAAATAAACGTTATGTTAAATGATTCTACAGTTGGAAACAATGATTTGACACCCTCCATTATGCTGTGTGAGGTCGAAGCAGATTTGAAAGAACTGAAAATGGGGAAGGCTCCAGGAAAAGACGGTATATATAATGAACTTCTGAAAATGGGATCAGAAGTGATATTGAAACCTCTCACAACTCTGTTTAACCTCATTCTTGAAAAAGAAGAAATGCCAAAAGAATGGCTTTTAAGTATTATCATCCTGATTCACAAAAAGGGAAACAGAAACGATATAAACAACTATAGACGAATAGTTTTATTGCCATGTGTTTACAAACTATTCTCCAAGATAATCAACAGAAGAATCAGCAACGTCGTCAATGAACAACAACCTATGGAGGATTTCGCCCACACTTTTCTACAACCGACCACCAACAAGTAGTCAACCAATTACTGGAAAAAGCTCAAGAATATAACTTCAAGATATATCTGGCATTTACAGACTTCAATAAAGCTTTGGACAGAGTTGAACTCCCGGCAGCTCTACAAGCCTTAACTACACAAGGTGTGAATAAAAAGTATGTTCGACTTTTAAGTAAAATGTATACAAATAGTTGGGCAAAATTAAAGACAAAGATTGAAGGACTAATATTCAAACTGCAAAGGGGTGTTCGCCAAGGATATCCGTTATCACCGAATATCTTCATAAGTGTACTAGAATCAGTGTTTAGAAAAATCAAAAACGAATACGACCTAAACATAAATGGAAGGAAATTAAAGAATTTAAGATTTGCAGATGATGTAATAATCTTCGCAAAATCCCAAAATCAACAGGAAAATACTCTTATTGAGATAGCAGGCCTGTGTAACAATGTAGGTTTACAAATGAGCACTACCAAAACTAAAATTATGACAAACTGGACTGCTATACCCATCACAATAAATAACAGTACAATAGACTTCATTGAAAAATACGTGTATTTGGGACAATTAGTATCTTTCCAAAATTAATAAGAAAAAGAAATTAATATTCGGATTTCTAACGCATGGCGGAAATTCTACAGTTTATCATTTCTATTGAACAACAAATAAGAAAGCATAGCGATTGAAAGGCAAATATTTGACAGCTGTGTGTTACCTGTCCTCATTTATGGAGCACAAACATGGACTCTTAATGTAAAAGAGTGAAATATGATAGAGATTTGCCAAAGAAAAATGGAGAGGAAGATGCTAACATCACTCTAAGAGATAGGATCAGGAATGTTGACATTAGAAGAAAGACAAAATTAAAAGATGCAGAACAAGAGGCAAAAATATTAAAATGGAAATGGGGAGGACATATCAGCCGACTTGATCCGGAAGCATATAAGCAAACTGCACATGTATTCGGCACCGGGCTTTTCTGATTGGTTAGCGGGCGCGGAGCGCGAAGCCGCGCGAAATTCGTTTACGTTCTACTACTAAAAGTGTTGTAGGTTCGTTTTAAGCACAGCTTTGTCACTTTTTAAACTGCACAACTGCTTTTCATTTTATAACTATTTATACCAGGGGCGGATCCAGCCGATCATCTTTTGGGGAGAGGGCATCATAGATTTTAGTTAAATAATAAACATATGTTATTATAAGTATTCATTGACTCAGACGAATCATGTCATTATTCTGTTCATGTCTCAACATTTGTAATCCGCCATCAAAAAAATGTTTAGTTAGAGGGGAGGGTAAGTGTGGCAAAAACAAAGGAGGCTGAAGGGATTGATAGAAACCGAAAGTTTTTTCAGTATTATTTCCAATTGTGAGCAGAATTAAATTAAAATTAACTTAGGTTGCAAATTGAAAATTATATTAAAATATCTACCGCACTTCGCATTTTGTAAACATTTTTACATTATTATAGTATATTATAATCTTATTGAAGGTAATTTATTTCAGGAGGATGTTGTAATAGAAAGGGTTGTAGGTATTCAAATTTCTCAATGGTTTTTGCCAACAACTCATTTTGAAAATTTTTTCGATAGCATCTAAATGAATTTGAACACATTTATTAAGGACATTTTTATAATGGTTTTAATGCTTGAAATCTTTAAAACCTGCACATGTGCATGAAAACAGGCAACTATAATCGATTCATCATTTATTTCATACTATTGAAATGAATTAATTACAATACATAGTGAACACAACCAAAAAGAAAAAAAATAGCAAAAAGGGAGTAATGTAAATATGATACACAATAACTAACTATGAGATGTCACTTTGGCTTCACCTGGGCCCTAAGGGCCCTTAGGTATGATGGTGTCAGTATCACAGTTCTTTCTGTTGAATTTGTACAACCAGTGGCAAAATCGTCTTCACAAATATCTTCAATACATTCAAGAAGGGTCTGGTGATATTTGTATGATTCTATAATATTCATTCCCATTTTAAAATATTGAAGGAGTGCTCCCCTTGTAGCCTTATCAGCTGGTAGGAACCTCTGTTTCAACAGTTCTTGCATTGTGGTTATGAATTTTCTTTATTGTTATAACCCCACACAATCCTATCTGAAAATAAAAATTAATTATTTTAATTGGTTATTAGGCTTGTGCTTAATTTTTAATATTAAAATTAGTGTAATAACAGATTGTAAATTACAGTAATTTAACAGCATTCTCAAGTTTTTGATTATACCTTAAAAGAAAGCCACAGAAGGTGTGTTATTAAAATGTTAAAATTTAATTATTAATTGTTTAATTAATAGATGTATAAATTTAACATTTAACCATTTTTTCATTATTATTGATTTATACTACATTTTAGGTATTTACTTATGTTTTCTAACTTAAGTATTTATATTTATTCCACAATTGCTAAGTAGGGTTTTTGAAAGGAAAATTTGTTTATTGATATTTTTATTTGTGTACGTCAATTTTATGCTTCTTATGATGTTTACTTTGCTAGACAAAAAAGATAAATTTTTGTACACTCAATTTTCTTGCATTGGACTGAAAAAATAGCAGGAATGGTGTTCGGGGAAATATAAATGATCAGTCGAACTCACTGTTACATTCTTTGTTCATCTCCAAGAGTTAGTTGATACGCCGGATGCTTGCAATCTGAAACGCCTGATTGCGCGTCACAACGTAGGAGACGTTTCTTCGAATACAGTGGTCCTAAACCTGTTCGCACACGCGGTTTGATTCCGAGAATACTCTGTGCCTATACTTGGGATTTTATTTCTTGGAGAGAAATGGCCTGTCTTCACGATGGAATATCTCAAGTCATTTCGCATCTTTCTCGGTCGTGCCGCCAGATGCCGCATGATCAAAAGCACTGCTCGGTATGGTGGCGATCGTGCGACATCTAGTGGCACGACCGAGAAAGACGAGAAAGGACATGATATGTTCCATCGTGAAGACAGGCCCTCACGCACCATGAAATAAAAACCCTAGCATAAACTACCGAACGAAGTTTCAGAAAAACAAAATTGAATTCCTGTAGGGGACGATGCAAATAATGACAGTCACAAATAGCCCGAATTTTTAATGAATTATTCCTCTCATAGTTCCTTGGAGAATCGCGGACATCAGTTTTAAAACAACTATTATAACTCGAAATTAATGTTCACGTACTCACTAACACTGTGTGGCAAAGTTTTGTTTTGAAGCTGTATCAAGACGTCTGTAAACAAATTTAAAATCAATATAAATATACAAATTGAAAAGTCTACGTATCTTAATAAAGGCATCTTTTCTTTTTGAACATAAGATGTATTTCTATCAACTTACGAACAAATCATTTTCCTGAAGGTTTTGATGATGTGACATTCCATTTCGTTTGGGTGATCTTCGCACACTTCTCTACCCAAATGTCTTCAATCGAACATATTGCAGTTCTTATGACAGTTTCTTCTTCATTATCCATTATAATTTCATAGCTGTAATTCGCTTGGAAAGAAATATAATTTAGTTTCCTAGTTCACATTTATACAAAACCAAAATATAAGTTTAGGTACTTTTTGACAAAATACGTTGAACTGTTAAGATAGTTCACGTAATGGTAAAGATTAATATAACAGCTGTCAGAGAAAAACGCCCGAAAACGCAGAGTCGATTGCATTGCCTACGAACACAGTAGCCGAGTCCACGTGCACTCACTGGCGGTGGCTCTGCTCACTCCATAGAAAGAGAGACGAATTTCGCGCGGTTTCGCGCTCCTCGCTCGCTAGCCAATCAGGGAAGCCCGGTGCCGAATACATGTGCAGTTTGCTTATATGCGACCCGGAAAGATGGACACACGCAGTCACCCAGTGGGACCCAAGAGTAGGATGGAGACGTGTAGGAAGACAAGGAAAGAGGTGGTAATACGAATTTGTTAGCGAATTAGGTAATTTATGGGACCGCATAGCTAGAGACAGGGTAAAGTGGAAAGAAGTGACAAAAGAAACTATAGAGAGAACAAATCTGTGTATATAGATATATATATATATGTGTGTGTGTGTGTGTGTGTGTGTGTGTAAATAGAAGTGTAAATAATAGATTTTAAGATAAGTGTGTGCGAAACAGAGTCTAACAAAAACAGTGTCTAATAGTGTGTCTAACAAAACTATTGTTTAACTGTGAAAATACTGCTACAGGAAAATCACATGTATTGCTAAGAACTTGTGGACTATATATAACAGAATGGAAAACAATTCTATTTCGCCAGGTTGCAGCACACCTAGTAAGTTCTTATTTGTGAGCTACCCCACCAGAGAGTGGGAGGCTTTTGCCTTGGATAGGAATGTTATAGGTTAAAAGTAATAATAATAATAATAATAATAATAATAATAATAATAATAATAATATTTGTTTGAAAATTTTAGTACTTTTCGCCCAACATTGCGTGCAATATCTGCAATTTAAAAAAATTACAAAAATAAGATGTTCTCAAAAACAGCTCCAAATGTTTTTCACGTTTGGTAGGGAAAGTGCTAAATGTACTCTATGAGATGACATAAACGCCATATTCTTTGGCTTTTTCAAAAATAACAAAAATTAAATTTTTTGACTTGTCTCTCACGTCGTTAATATTTCCATAAGCGGCGATTTGTTCACAATATTGCATTTATGAATACATGTGCTTTAAATAATGTCCAGTAAAATTTCTCGAAAACTCAACCGTTTTCTGTGAAAATTAGCTCAAAATTCTGCAGTTTCAGAAATACTCAAACGCCATTTTCTCATTCGACATTTTCTAACAGCACTCCCTTTTATGACTAATGTCCATTCTGGATTTTTTTAAATTACACAAATTTAATTTTTGAAAGATCTCTCACACCGTTAATATGCACATTTCCAGCAATTTGTAAACACTATTGTATTTGTGAGTTAACAAGCTTCAAATGACTTCAAATAAAGTTTTCTGAAAACTAAAAAAAATGTCTGTGGAAAAGAGAGCGCCATTTCGGATTTACAGTAGGGATTAAACGCCATTTTCTTAAAAACGGCTCCAAACTTCTAAAAGAAAATTGCAATTTAGGACGAGGTTTTACTGTTTTTTAATATTTTTAAAATAATTTTTCCGTTCTACTATGAGGAAACCGAAAAATTACGAAAATGCCAAAAACTGTACTTCAAGCGGCGATAGATGGCAACTGGAAAGGTAATGTGGAAAAGTCCAAAGAGCTGGCCTAGACCAAAGGAAATAGAAAACTTTTACAGGAAATTCTGTGCGATTCTGTAGCACCACTAGTTTCATTTCTCCAAAATGTGTGCAAAAATTCGCGTTTGTGGTAAAGTAACCTATAATAAACATAACGATTATTAATTTAATACTATTATTTATTTCACTGTCACTGTGAACATTACCTCACAAATACACCCATTGCTGTATATATTAATATACAAACATTAAATGATGGATGTGTAATTGTGTTTGCTCCTGTTCCAGTGTAACTCTTCAATGCGTGAACAATATCATTTCAACAAAACTTGGTAAACATAACTACCGGAGAATTAAAATAGGGAAAATAATACTGTGGGATAAGATACTCTTAAGGGGGTGGGTGGAAAAGGAATGATATTTATAAACGAAGTCATTATGCAACCTGTGTGCAAAAACCCCGCTTATTGCGCACTCAATGAGCTCAATGAGCGAGAGGCTCTTTAATAGATGATTGATATAATTACCCAGGCATCGCAGGATATTCAAGCAGTAAAGTATAAGTAAATGGCTTCTATGTACTTTGCCTACGTAGTGCGATGTGGATAATGTGCGATTCTCGGTCATTCCAGAATTATGTGGTTAATGTTTTCGTTAAAGAAAATTGATAGATAATGTCGGTTGTAAACGTTTAGAAGCATACACCAGACTAAGGCCGTATAAAATCACATACGCTAACATGAGGTAGCTAGGGTTAAGGGATGTCACAAACCCCATTAACATGCCATTTTCGGGCTTATTTTGCTATTTTTTAGAAAATAAGAAATAAACATAATTTAATGGCATTTTATCAACGTATTTTTGGCTGAGGTGGTGCCCACGTTATATCACAACAATTTTATGATCATCAAACATTATGTATTTGACTCGAACAGTGGGTCACATTAGTTTTATTTTATTTAATAGGTAATTATAACACATTGATACAAAATTTCAGTTCTTTTAACTATGTGGCTAGGCTGAAGGCCTTTAAGCCATTACAATACCTACATCCTACCGCATTCTAACCTTTCGAATTCTGGCATTCACCCCTAATGGTCTCTTCATCGCATCAAAGCCGCGGAAAGGAGACCATAAGGTACGGCTGAGGAAAAAACCCCTGAAGGGGGAAAAACCTGCCGTCAGAAGACGAGTACATGCTAAACTACTGGTTGTTTTTTTTCTAAACTATTTATTTATTTCCTGGCGTGGGCATCTTCTCCATCCAGTCTTTGGCCTCCTCAGCCTCTGAAATCAAACACCGCCACAGAAGATCGCCCGCACCACCGCCTCTTCGAACAATTTACTACTAATTAACTTAATTATCGCATACTGACTAATTTAATTATTACTAACTTACTACTTAATATTAATGATTAGCATTACTGATTGCCTTTCTAGTTAACTTAATAATCTCTTGCTTACTGAATTAATTATTTCATCTCCAGTCTAGGCTCCGCTCGTACTGCTAGCCAGTGCTGTTTTCCCATTCCCTGATTACCGTTTCCCTGACAGTTCGAACCTTTCCTAAAAATGTTCCTAATTCTTTCATGAAGTGAGATCTATTATCAGCTAATATGTTTTGAGCGAGCGTTATGTTTCTGATTTGGAAGCAATAGTTCCCCATTCCCATCCATTTTCCTCTCCAAGTTCCTCTCCAAGTTTCTGTCACATTAGTTGGAATATGGTCAATTTTACGTTAAAACGATATGAATTGACACTTTTCAATTGGCCATAGCTCCGTAAAGATAAGACTAGAGCCCAAAATCTCTGTTTTACGAACTTTGTTTCACACATTTTAACTACTTTACTGCCATCGTCTAAAATTGCGCCACACGCCATCACTATTAAGACCGTCATTTGTGCCGCACTGATGTGACTGATTTCTTTATTCACTACTAGGCTCCATTGAACATATTTGTAGAGAAATCAAACGGATTTTGATGTTTCTAGACTATTAAGAACACTGTATGGAATTTGGATACCTATGAGCTATTTTTGCCTGTTTGTTTGGGTGGGTGCAAAATTGCCCGTTTTCAAATTCACGCAATGCAATTTTCAAATTTTTGTCTGCCATATTGGATCGGTCATTCGAAAAACCTGACATCAGATTTGTATTCAGACCTGTAAGTATGAATGTTCATTAAGAACGGGCGATTAGAACAATATATGGGTCAGAAAATCATAAAATTTGGAGAAAGTGGTACATTTAGCAATTTTTTAACGATACTTGAGTCATCCAAAAAATTATATATTTGTACAAGCGTTATTTGGTATCAATGTGGGAAAACATAAAAAATATTCACACATTTTCGATGCATCTATTGCGTTCTAAAAGACCAAATGTCAAAAAAGTACAAAAAAATGCCATGTTTGAGCGATCGGTGCGCCCTCTAGATTTACGATAAAAACCCTTATGTTCCACAAAACATGTTTTCTCATCGACAACTTCAATTTATAAACATCAAACGGGCGAAAAAACAATTTCGACACATCCTAATATGGATATATATATATATATATATATATATATATATATATATATGTGTGTGTGTGTGTGTGTGTGTGTGTGTGTGTGTGTGTGTGTGTGTGTGTGTGTGTGTGTGTGTGTGTGCGTGCGTGCGTGCGTGCGTGCGTATGTAAGACCGATCTCAAAGTTGGCACACACCCAAACGGTTTTATGTGCTGTTAATTTCTGGATCTCTGTGTCTCGCTAGGTTTCTGATAAACCTCTGATCGTGACTATCTCAATCAACTTATTAATATTTTTCTACTCAACTACAGAGGTACCCTAACATTAACCCTTCGGGAAATACGAAGTCTTTTTAAATTAAATGAACTAAATTTACTTTAGCACGCGAAATAAAAAAATCACGATTCTAATTTACGATTGATAATGCTTCTGCACTTTAATTCTACACTAAGTCGATCTATAAGGATTAACCATCAACTATTTGCCTCAATATCTTCGACCAATTAACCCAGATTACAATGAAAACTAAAATTGACCCACACCGCTTATCATTTGATGTTCACAGTTCCACTGCTTTTAGAGCCTGAAAATATTTCACTTTTTGTATAACCAAGAATCCCAAAGACTACTTCACATTTAAAGCATTTCATGACAACCGGGCTATGTAAACACGTCATATTATCTCGTCTTGAGCTGGAACAGGGAATCTCTATATTAATTACCACGTTGCTTAACAACGTCTATTCTTTGGCTTCGTAACGTCCCGAATACATATGATCTCCTCATAATGAAAGGCTTGATACATTTATTTTCATGCCAAATAACGTGGGGTCTTTTGGTATATCACAGTATTTATTTATTACTTTCCCGTATACGTACGTATACAAGGAGTGATATACTTAGTATAGGGAAAGTTATGTAATGCTGCGCGAAAAAATGGCCAATTTTCGGCGAAAAAAAATTAATTGCCGGCCCGTGAAAACGAAAAGTGGATAAAACCAGTTGCTAAATTAAGAAAAAAATCCCCTAACACGTGCTGTAGCCAGAAATCCCGTTTTCTAGATCCTTGATACCTCAAAACCAATTGAAAGGAAAACGTCCGTCTGTCTGTCTGTCCGTCTGTGAACACTGCTGGCGCCTAAACCATACATACGATTTCTTCCAAAATGGATATTCCCCGGTCGATCTTGTCAAAGCTTTGAGATTTTGAAAAAGATTCTTTAAAATTTGAGGGTACTTTACATTAAGCCCCCCGGGGATTTTCAAAATTTTCTCAAAAACGGCTCCAAATTTTTTCTTTAAATTTCTTGTATGAAACGAGTAAAATACACTTATTAACATGGCATAGATCCGATTTACACGGATAATTCTAAATTTTCGTAAATTGTGAAAGTTTGAATTTTTTGGCGACTTTCTCCAACTACAAAATTGAAGTTAGAGATTTTTTCTTCAAATAAAATTTGTTCTGCATATTGAGTTCTTTCATAAAGGTCATGTAAATGTTTTTCAAAATTTTAGTAGTTTTCGTGCAATATTGCGTGCAATTTTAAAAAATTACAGAAACAAGGTTTTCTCAAAAACGGCTCCAAATTTTTTTCTTTAAACCTTTGGTAGGGATAGTAGTAAATGTGCTCTATCAGATGACATAAAATCCATATTGCTCTATAGGTTGATTTTTTTAAAAATGACAAAAATTTAAATTTTTCACATGTTTCTCACGTCGACAATATTTACATTAGTGGCGATTTTTTCACATCATCATATTTACGAGTACATGTGCTTTAAATAATGTCAAGTTAGGTTTCTCGATTGATGAAGCAACATCTTTGAGAAAAGAAAAAAATGGCAGTTTCCGTAGATTTTGATTTTCTAAAACCGTGTTGTGAGTCTGAAAACGGTTTGTTTTTCCTGAGAATAGTTTCCATTCGTGAGTAAAAAAGCCTCTCTAATATTTGTGAGAAAATTGACAAAAGAGAAATTGGCCGGTAATTTTGAATTTCATTTTTGTTTTCTTTTTAAAAAAAGTGGCTTAATTTTTGCTGTTTTGAAAATATCTGGAAATATTCCTGTACGTAAAGAAGTATTGAAATGTGAGTTAACGGATGTACGAAGGCAGATGCACAAGTTTTTAACAAACAATCCGGAAATTCATCTAAACCAGATGAATATTTACTTTTTAGTTTACTGCCTATTCTGAGGATTTCGTTGGGAAAAGTTTCGAAAAAAAAACATCATATCGGAAATTTTTTGGGAAGCGCAAGATGTCGAATTTTGTGCTTTTAATCCCTTCGTGAGATCAGATGCAATTATAGAAAAGTGTTTGTTGAAGAGATTGGCAACTTTTCCCGGATTACTCGTTTATCTTTTATTTATCCTTTAAAATAACATTCTCTAAAAGGTATCGAGATGATGTGGCTGTATTTTTCACGATATTTCACATTGCTTTAGTTTTGTTATTAGCCCTCAAAATGTCCTGACTATTTTTCATTATTTTTGCCTGAACTATTACTTTTCTTAAAATTCTTTTGTATTCTCGGAAGTATACTGGGAAACCGGATGATACGTTATGATGTTTAGAAATAAAATGAGCGTACGTTTGTTTTACACGATGTTCCAATTCCTTGTGTGATCCAAGTATTACTTTTGCTTGAAATGTTTAATTTTCTCTTTTTAAGAGGAAAGCACGCGTTAAAATGAATTGAAAGCTTGGAGAAAAATACATTATTTTTTCATTTGCGTCAACTGCGTTATAAACTGCGTCCCATGATTTCTTCACCAAGTAGTCCGTAAATAATTTTATATTAACTTTAGTGAATGCTCTCCACATGCGTTTATTACTTATTGTGTCAGTGTTTATGTTCTTAGTAGTTGTAAGAATTTGTGCATCGTGGTCACTGTAACATAGATTATTCGATATTATTTCATATGTAGTTGTGGTTTTGTTAATTATAATTTGATCTAATGCTTTTTGTGATTTAAATGTATTCCGTGTAGGTACATTCACTGTAATATCTAAATTAAAAAAATGAAGTAAATTGAAAAACTGCTCTTTTTCGTGGGATTCGCTCGGAAAATCAATATTGAAATCTCCACATACAATAATGGATTTAAAAGAGAGTTTACTAATTTTGTTCAGAATTATTTCTAGAGTTTCCAGGAAAGTGAAATAATCTGAAGCTCGTTTTGTTGGAGGTCTGTAGATGCAAAGTAAGATAATTTTGAGCGTAGTAAGATGTACTACTGTTGCTTCAAAAACTTTTTCAACTGCATATAAATTGAATTCTGACAAGACGGTAGAATCAATATCATTTCTTCGCTCTACAATACGATCCTGCAAGGTAAAATCTAGGGATTTAGAATGTGTTTATATCATTATGAGACAACCAATGTTCTGTAAAGCAAAAAAATCTATGTGCTGAGATCACATTTTAATGCTGCACGTATTTTCGGTCATATTTGAATCATTTTCGTGAATGGGACTTGCCCCCTCTTCTGGAAATAACTGTATTGATGAGATGCTAGTTCCGTTACGAAGATCAGTCGTTTCTAATTCATATATGATGGTAACACTATCAGAATCTGCAGCAGTATATGGCAGAAATAACTATTGTGACTTTTCTGATAAGCACTGTTAACAGTAAATTGCTCTAATATTTATGGTGTTTGTTAAAAGGGAATTTCTTCCATGGATTTTAAAATATGGAATCTCCCTTTTTTAAAACAATTCATGAGCATCTACTAACGTTTAGTATGAGCATCTACTAAAGTTAGGGCAGCAATAAAATGAACAAAGTAACCACAAGTTGGTTTAAACAGTTAAAAAACTAACGAAAAAGAATTGCTTAAACAAAACTGCCATAAACAGACACTCACATAGTGTACAAAAACGCTCTATCAATCTAAATATTTTTTGTTTTTTTTTGTTCGGGGGCTATAGCTCGGATACGGATAAATTTAAAAAGAAATAAAAAAGTAGGATATTTCATTCCCTTTAAATTTGAGAGTATTTATTAATCACAATCATCTATGAAATTGTATTTCCCACGACCAATGTGCCAGCTCAGTGCACAATACATGAATTATGTGCATTGCAGGGGGAATAATGTTTATGTAGATAAATGCCACTCCCTTCCCTCCCACCCTCCTGGAGGTGTCTTCCTCCTACAGTATCATTTCCCTCTTTGAGATTCCCCAGTAGTAATCTATACCAAGTTTTATTGAAATGAGATTGTTCCTGCGGAGAAGAGTTAAACAGACACTCAAACACACACACATGGACACATATGTTAACATGTCCGTTATTGTTTTTGAATTTTATTAGTTTCGGCAATGTGGGTACATTTGTGAGATAATCTTTACACTGTCGATGAAATAAATAGTAATACACGTAATAATTTTTATATCTATTAGAGATTGATTATAATATCATAAACCTACGTATTTTTGAACACATTTTGGAGGAATGAAAAATAACGTTCTTTAAAAAGCTGTAGATTGGTTGGTAATTGGTTTCGAAAAAATTCTTTTGGAAAAAGTTTTAGAAATTTTTTTTACAATTGCCTTGAATCATTTTTCTACGAGACTTAAAGTTTAAAAGTTATAGATAAAAAAATGAAAAAATTCAGAAAAACTGTGTCTCGGGTCTGCCGGAGTTAGGAGGTTCTACGAAGTCGAAAACGTGCGATTTTGAATAGTTCCTGGGTACCTACAACATATCCAAAGTTAAAGTTTCTATGACCTTTTTCCAGGCAAATCCGCCCTTTTCTGTACCTGCCGACTGCACTATCAACAACAAAGTCATCCAAGTCAACGCCTTTTACATTTGCATTCGAGATGCCAGCCGGCATCACATCACTAGTTGATCAATATTAAAAGAAATACTTAGGAACAATTTTTGAAAAAATGTTATTGAGAAAAAAATCATTGAAAACAAGTCTCAAGTTTCAATAATTTAGTTGGAGGGGGTAAAAAAATGTTTACAGTTTTGCAATTATTTAGAATTCAGAGGTTTCACTATAAACGGGACCTGTGCCGTTTTCATAAATGTGTTTGCTCTATTAAAAACTAGTGAAGTTACAGAAGAGCACAAATTGACTCGTTCGAGTTAGTTTCCTAAGTGTAATTAATAGCCTATATTTTTATTTGTATTTCTAAAATATTATGTTATTCTTGTTAGGCAGTTTTCTCTACTTAAGTGTTTCAATGGTACATTTATACTTGTACTGCGCCACACAATTATTTTTTCAGGCTACCATGTTAACACATTTCTTCATCCTTCAAAAATATAACTTATGCACGTGATAATAGCCTAATGACAACATACATTAATTATAGAGTAGAAACATGGCTAGTATCTTTTCGAAGGGTTTCAGTTCCAGCATATGATTTAATGGGTCGACAGCTAGAATTCCACATCTAGGAGTTTATTTACACAAATATTGTCTTGTAATTTTTAAAACATGTATGTTGCTCGTTTATACGAATCGTTAAATGTTCATTTCTATTTACTGTTGTTTTGCACTGGAAGAAGATCAAGTGTTCAAGTAAAGTACATTTTATTTGTTTGTTGACAGGCACAATTTACGATATACCGGTGCGAAGATCAAAAAAATGAGTGTACTTACTTGCTTACCGTCAGTCGAGATGTATGTTCCGATTTGGAGGAAACAAATGTCCCAACGTATTCTCAAACATTTCGAGAAAGTGTCTCTCCTCAGATGAAATGTCCCATCGAACCGGTGAGTATTTTCCGCTGTCGCCGTCCTTTCCGCCATCACCGACCTTTCTGCCTTCACCGTCTTTTCCGCCGTCACAGCCGCCCTTTCTCATTTGCAGCCCTTTCTGCCTTTGTCGAAGCCCGTGCCGCTTCTGCCGCCATCCATGCCGTCGTCGTTCCCACTGTATTTGCCATCGTCGCCGCAACCAATGCCCGTTGTCGTCGTCGTCGTCCTTGCCACCTTTTCTTTTGTCACCACCGTCCTTGCCGTCCTCATCGCCGCCCATGCTGTCTTCACTTTGCGCCTTCCTCGTCGTCCTCGCCCTTGACAGTCGCCGCCATCACCATCACCGTCGTCGCTGCCGCCCTTGCCGCCTCCCATGCTGACACCCTTCTCGTCGTCCTTGGCCTTCCAACCGTCGCCACTTTTTCCGATGTCGCTGCCCTTTGTGCCTTCATCCCCTATACACTATTGCCGCCCTTTCCGGCGTCGCTACCTTTGCTGCCTTCCCCACCATTCCATCTGTCGCCGCCCTCCCCCCCCATCTGCCGCGCCTGCTGTGACTTGGCAGTTAGGCTTGTATGGTCTGTCCAGGTTGCCCGCCCAAATCGTCATTGTCCACCTTGCGCAGCCTGGCAGCTCACCATACAGAAATCATTCTTGAATACTTGTGCTAGATACTTATCGAATAAACTACGGATTATGAGTTTTCGTACCCGAGGTAATCTTCAACACAATGACTTCGGATACTCGGAAATATATACAAAACAGATTTGATATGAGGTCAAATGTTCATGTTTTTGCACAAAATATACAAAAACACATTATTAAACAATGTTTAACAATAATAAAATTACTTCAATGCAGGGTCTTTCCATATTAAATTAACACAGTCATTTTACATCACCATCTCAGATTCAGATGAAATTTGACACGTAAGTAGTATGAATGAATATTAAGAAAACTACAACATTTTGAGTAACATATTTCCATCCGTTTGTGAAATACAACCATGTAAAATTTTACAAAGTTTGGTTTCCGAAAATATCTAAATTAATGTAAAAGCTCTCCAAATTAAGATAGACATCTAAAAAAGGTGTCGTATCTTCTTCAGTCCTCGTGTCCAGTCGACAGTCCTCGACAGTTTTTGTCGTTGTTTTTCACGGCCCCCGTTATGATTAGAGTATTGGAAATCGTGTGATTATTAAGCTGGACAACTCGGTTATGAGTGAGATTTTTTTTTGTTTGCGTACCACTACTGTGAATATTGGCTGCACTGCAATCTTCAAAATGGCGTCGAGAGAGAAAGTTGTCTGCGCAGGTGAGTTGATGTTATAATTTTTTACTAGCTTAATACAGATTACATTGAAAGCAACGGAGTGTATAATGATTCTACAATATTAGTGTAACGTTTTGGTACTGTTAATGTTACGAAACTCTTAAAACTAAACAAATACTTAACCTAAAACTTTGTGTCCAGCCGCCTGGACATTAGGCTTCAGTTAGGTAACAGATGTAACATAACCTCCGAATGCATTTCTTTGTAAGCAAGTACAGACTTTCTTCTTTTGAGTTTTTCTGTTTACAATATCCAGATTATAAATGTTTAAACTTATTATTAAATTGTTTAAGAAACATATTAAATATATATTAAACAGGCAATATAATATTAAATATATTTTAATCGTCTGTTACGTCAACTGAAAAAGTACATAAAATTGTTTTTCAGTTATGGAGAACAAAAGAAAATTAACTAATGAAGAGCTTATTGAACTCCTTGATGAGAGTGATTTTGAAGGTGCGTCATCTGATGAAGATGTGCAAGACAGTGAGTTACAAAGTTGCTCTGATAGCGAAGAGGATATGTCGGATGACACAGTAGAAAATACAGAACCACATACATCTAAGGTGTGTTTCCTGATAGTTTTCATTTAAGAAGAATTTGTAAAAAATTTGGCCAATTATTATTGATAAGTTCACATTAAAATTGATAAATTGTTATATCATTGTGTAATATCCCGTTTCAGAACAGCAAGAGAGAATCCACGAAAAGCCGCCCACTAAAATGGAAAGCTACAGAATTTGATCCCGATGTTTATTTAGTTGATGATGACGAATGGAATGTGGGAGATCGAACTTCCTGGTCTCCTCTTGATTATTTTAATGAATATTTTGATGATTTATTCTGGAACCTTGTAGCAGATCAAAGTAACAGGAGAGCTCTTCAAGCTAACCTGTCAAAACCTTTGAGAGCCACTGCAAAAGAATACAAAAAATTAGTCGGTGCTCACGTAATTACAGGAGTTATGAAACTACCTCGGCTGAGACTTTATTATCGACCAGGTTTGAGAGTTCCAGCTGTAACTCAAATTCCTAGGGACAGATTTTTTTAAATTGAGAAATTATATTCACTTTGTCGACAATTTGTCAGTATCTTCTGAGATGAAAAAGAACAACAGATTGTGGAAGGTACAACCAATTATTGATGTACTAAAACAAAAATGCAAATCCCTCCCTCTAAGTAAAAATCTCAGCATTGACGAACAGATGATCCCATTTTCAGGAACAACTAGTCTCAAACAATATGTAAAGGGTAAACCAAATCCTGTGGGTTTGAAGAATTTTGTTATGGCTTCTCCACAAGGACTTGTTTTTGATTTCTTCATTTACCAAGGAGCTAATACTTGGCCTGATGGGAAGCCAATGCAGGATTTAGGAATTGGTGGCTCTGTTGTGCACAAGCTAACTGAAAATGTTAACAAAGGACACGTCATCTATTGTGACAGATATTTTACATCTGTTGCTCTTTTTCAGCATTTATCAGAGAAAGGAATCCTTGCTGTTGGCACTATCCAAGCAAACAGAGTTTCAAAAGATGCACGTCAGAAGCTTCATTCTGATGCAGAGCTTCTGAAAAAGGAAGAGGAAGTTACGAAGAACTGGTGTGTGAGAACGATAAAATCAGCGTTCTGAAATGGATGGATAATCGTTCTGTTCTAATGGCTACCACAGCGACGGGAGCAAAGCCTCTCCAAAATGTGAGGAGATGGGATAAAAAAGAGAGAAAATATATGCTTGTTCCATGTCCAAAAACTGTAGTTGACCACAACTCGTCTATGGGAGGAGTAGATCTTTGTGACAGACTCATTTCTTATTATAGAATCAACATGAGAACACGTAAATGGCCTGTTCGAGTTTTCTGGCACTTTATTGACCTTGCCATTATAAATTCATGGATCCTTTATAAGATGGACCAATTGTATAGTGGTATGAAGCACAAAGAGATCATGGATCTTCTAAGTTTTAAAATTTACATAGGTGAATCCCTTTCCACGGGTGCTACAGGAAATGCTATGAAGCGGAGGACTCCTCTCGAGACTTTAGATGAAAACCAAGCCGGTAATCATCATGCCACTGTAAACAAAAAGAAAAGGATACCAATGGCCATTCCAACAAAAGAGAGCCGCAAGACCGGAAACGCGCACCTTCCAATCTGTGCAGTACAGGACAGTCAACAATTTATGAGATGCAGAAATGCTAACTGTACTGGAAAAACACGTTTCAAGTGTATTTCATGTGATGTTTTTCTCTGCATCCACAAGGACAGACAGTGCTTTTTTGAATTTCACACTTGATTTTCATAACTTATTTGGAAAAATAATCAGAGTATATTTGGCAGTAGTATTAGAGTACACACGTGTATGAAAAAATATTTATTACTAAATTTTATAGATGTAGGACAATAAATATACAACTTTAATCTGTGATGTGCAATATATTTTATGGATTAAGGATAATAAAAATACAACTTTAAAAATTGCATCCCTGTTATTCCCAGGTCTTATAATTCTTGGCGTTTCTTGTACATACCAAGCTGGAACCTGATGTCCAGCGGGCTGGACATGAAATTTCTAAAAATCAGTAATATTTAAAATTCCGAAAAAATATTTTTGTATTCATAATGATCATTTAAGTCAGGAAAGTGTAGATATTTTCTTCAAATCGAAAAAAAAAGTATTTGGACTGAAGAGGGTATTGCAGTTTTTGTTATGTCCTCTTATATGGTATGCACCTCAATACGGGTTGGGTTAAAACTGTTTCTCAAATTTGAATTTAAATATTTGATTTGAGTTTTTTTAAAGTGCTCATCTTCAAAAAATTCTAAAATAATCCGTACATGTTTTCAGGCAGAGATTGCAAAATTAAACATGGGACTGCAGTGGGTTTATTTGGTAATATTTATTAAAATGCACAATATTTACTTACTCTAGATTTTTGTGACTTAAAAAGCATTTTATTTCCAATTATAAACCCATTAAATATACAAATTATTAATTTAGTGTTTTCTATTGGCGAGTGTGTTGTATTTTTTGTTATTGTTATTATTATTATTATCACTCCATATCACGACTACAGATGTTATGGGTCGGCTGAGTATAAAATCTACTCCAGGTTGCAACCAGCGACCTAAGAAGCAGATCTAGGGACTGTCGGTGCCTCTACAGTACTTTGAACAAAATGTGAGCTGTGCCAAATAAAGCAATTTCTTACACTTCCCAGTCCTTTGAATGACCTGGGAGTTTTGCCAAGTTCTTACACAAATTTTGCGGAACAAATTCCAGAGCTCCGATAACTATCGGTACGACCAGTGCTTTTACGCCCCACATTCGGCTGATCTCAATTTCCAAACTCTTGTATTTAAGACGATTCTCTGCCTCCTTGGTTACGACATTTTGATCGCAAGGCACAGCAACGTCCACAAGTAGACACAGTTTTTCTCAAAATCCAGGATAACAATATCCGATTTGTTTGCTGCTACCGTGCGATCCTTTAGTTTTTCTTGATCGTACAATATTGTACACAATCCAAACGATGTCATCGGTTTTAGTGAGTGTTCATACGACTTGAGGCATGCGTTTGGAACTTCGAGGGAGGTACAGATCTGCCAGTGGAGGTACAGACCCTGCCGTGCCTTTTTATGTACCCGGTCTTTGCTAGAATTTGACAAGCTAAGAAAATATGATCAATGGTTTCTACTTGCTCCTGGCAAATTCGGCATTTGGGAAATATTGAGAACCGCTTCATCATAATGTCGTGTTCTCAACGCCTGATCTTGAGCAGCTACTAGAACTGCTTCCGATTCTGACTTCATTCTTCCTCTTTTAAGCCACATAAATGATTGATCTTTATTGATCTGCACTTTGTCCATTCTGTTTAGATATTGTCCATTAAGGGGTTTGTCTCTCCAAGACTTCTTTAACCTTTTTTGTGTCCCACATTTCATGATTAGTAGTACCAGAAGTTCAGTGTCTGTGTTATTTCACGTGTCTTGCACAGTTTTCTTTGCAATGCTTTTTGCCACACTAACAATGCCTGTGTTTCCCATTCTTCGGTCAGATTTCATGACCTGCCTCATTAGAGGGTCATCTTGATGACTGACTACATACTTTCCCATTCCAACTATTGCATTGTGCCAAGAGACTTCAATTTGTCTGAGGCCTCTTCCTCCTTCCTTACGTGACACATAAAGTCTATGTACATCAGCTGGAGAGTGGGCGACATGATGCATTGTTAGAAGTTTTCCGGTTTCTCGATCCATGATGCGAATTTCTTTCTCAGTTTAATCCGCTACTCCGACACTGTATTCGGCAACAGGCACCGCCAAACTATCTATTGCTGATATTGTATTCCTGGAATTCAGAGTGGACCGCAGGACCAGTCGCACTTTTCTGTAATACTCCCTGCGTATTTTCTTTTTGATTGTATCGTGCGTGATGGTCTCACATTCTTCAATTCCCAGATATTTGTAAGTTTTACCTGGCTCAAGATCTTGAATCACAATGTGTCTATCAACTTCAATGTTCTCTGACGTAGTCAGTTTGCCTCTTTTTAAATTGATTTTTGCACACTTGTCAAGACCAAACTTCGTGCAGATGTCATTGCTAAAATCATTCACGACAGACACAATTTGGGAAAGAACAGGTTCATTCTTAGCAAACACTTTCAAATTATCCATGTAAACAAATGTGATACTGGACGTTCACCACATGGAGCTTGTAACCTAAGTCAGCTTGCGACAACTGTCTAGATAGTGGGATCAAACTAAAGCAAAACAGCAAAGGGGATAGTGAATCTCCATGAAAAATACCCCTGTTGATCTGAATACTTCTGGTTTCTACTGCTTCCTTTCCGCTGTATATTAGTAACCTGGTACTCTACGACTTCACACGAACCTTGAAAAATTCAATTAGTCTAGGATGAAATCGATAGATCTCCAGGGTCTTCAGAATCCAATCGTGTGGTACACTATCGAAGACCTTTTGGTAGTCAATCCATGCGATGCTCAAATTACGTTTGCGTTTCTTTACGTTATTCAAGATGACTTTATTTAGTAGCAATATTTCCTTACAGCCATAAGAGCCTTTTCGTGTTCAGACTTTATTTGTTCAGCTGGCTCCACATGATTCTTCTCTAGATGTCTGTACATTTTGTCAGCTATGGCTGCAGTTACAACTTTGTATAGTACTGGCAGATAAGTGATTGGCCTGTAGTTCTTCGCCAAAGAGCTGTCATCCGCTTTGTGTGGCAAATACGTGATGCCGCATATGAATCATTACGGGTGTTCCTTTGGGTTTTCTAAAATATTATTAACAGCCTTTGCTAGATAAGAATGTATTGCTGTTAATTTCTTAATCCGATAGATCTGGATGTTTTCAATCTCGGGGGATTTCCAGTTTCCCATGTTCTTAATTGCATGGAAGAGGTCCTCTTCCGAGAATTCCTGAACATCTACTGTTTCTACAAGTTCATTGGCTGCATAAACTGAAGATTGAATCTAAGATGCATCTTTGTTGTAGGATCTGCTCTCCTTCCATATTCGTGCCAAAAAAACTTCGACGTCATCTTTTGAAGGTGTGACAGCGATGTCAATCGGGTTTTTAGTCAGATTGCGATAGATTATCTTCGCGTCTGCTTCAAGCAACCGATTCTATACACGGAAATCTATTCTACGTTTGTAACGTATAATTACTTGAGCCAATGTGTTCGGGTGCAATACTAATTTTAGATCATTTTCTTTGTGGACTATATGATTGAGGTGAAAGTGGAGTACAGCATTCCCGAAACCCTTTGATAGCTCATATGGATGACTGGTGCAGGAGTCACAGGTTTTACAGAAAGAGAAGTTCTTCGACAAACTAGATTTAATTAATATCACTGAAATTCCCGTTTACAGGAGCGCAGTAAACTAAACAGATTAAAAAACTCCTGGTGTGCAGTAGCTAACACTTTGTTCAAGTATCCTGATGCAGGTGCATTGCACACTGCAAATGACAATAAATACTATCCTCTTACGTGCCAACCGGAAGCAGTCCTAAGTTTCACAATTAAAGTAGTAATTATTGAGCGCGTAGACTTTACGCGAAAATCACAGATGCATATGGAATGCTTGCTGTCATAAGAGCTGAAAGAATATTGTTCGAACTGTAGTCAGCCCGAAGTTGCACAATTAAACATTTTATATGTGCTATCACACAGATCCCCCGACACGCGTGCATCTCTCGCATTGCTTCCAGCGGGGCTGATTTTTCGGTACAGCGACAGAGAGACGTCGGCTCGCGAGCGCTCGTGCGCACCGGGGGAGGGGATAGCAGTGGACTATCACAATTTGCCATTTAAATTTGGCCATAGAAGATTCTAGATTGTTACGCCCGTTGTGTTCTGCAGCGAGCAGAGACAAGTGAAGCGCACGTGTGCTTCTGCATCGGCTGCATCAGGTTTGCGTGATCGGCGGCGCAACGGCCGCACGTGGGCAGTTACAAATTAGCCGCTCTGCCTTGCGTTATGAAATAAATATATTTATTTCTGCTCTGCTGTGAGCCCGAACATCATGCTTGAATTTTTTTTTAGCTTCTCATCTTCCACTAGCCTTGTTGTGTCACTTGCAATCTGGTATTTTTGTTCAACAATGAATATCTTTCGTTGAACTCTTGTGGTGTCCGTTGATTTAGAAGATGCCTCTGCTAAGCGTCATATTTCACGCCGAGTGCCGGCTCTCCGTTTTATAATTCTCTTCGTCCATGGGGGTTCAGGGCTGTTTACTCTGTTTTGCTGAGGGCCTTCGGTGTTCTTGTCTGGCCCCAAAATTATCTTAGATACCAGATATCCAGTTGCAAACACGATGTGACTGATTTCAATAATGTCTAGATCTCTACCTGGGGTCTGTACCATTTCGTTTAAGACAGAATTCGCTGTCTCTATCACTCTTAGCTTTGGCATTTTCGTATATCCTTCTCAACGGTGCACGAAATTCAGATGGAAGTTAATGAACTCTTTGTATCTCGCGTCGGAGGAGATTTCGCATCATGTCCTTATCGTGTATTGCCAGATGAATTTTCACCACTGACATGTGTTTCATAAGAAAGAGAGTAACCTTCAACAGGATAATCGTTTTCAAGTTCCACATGTTCATGTGGGAAATTCGATCGAAGAATATACTACGCATTTCTTTGAATGTCAGGAATATGTTCTGCTGTGAAATTATTATTATTATTTTTGTTATTCAAAATTTCACTCTCGTCTGGAGTTTTCAGATATAACTGAAGGAACGAACGTCTACACATAGCGAGACAGATGATGAGAAGATCTTGCTCCAGTGCACTCAGTTCTGGGCACAGTGTACAGTCCAGTGGACAGTGGTCCTGCAGTCCTTTGTGAATCCCAGGAATACAATATGAGCAATACATGGTTTGGCGGTGCCTGTAGCCGAATACAGGACTAGCGGATTGGACTGAGCAAGAAATTCGCATCATGGATCGGAAAACCAGAAAACTGCTAACAATGCATCATGTCGCCCACCTTCGAGCTGATATACATAGATTTTATGTGTCACGTAAGGAAGGAGGAAGAGGCCTCAGACAAATTGCGGCCTCCTGGCACAACGCAATAGTCGAGATTGGAAAGTATGTAGTCAGTCAACAAGATGACTCTCTAATGAGGCAGGTCATGAAATCTGACCGAAGAATGAGATACGGAGACATTGTTAGTGTTGAAAGAAGCATTGAAAAGAAAACTAGGCAAGATACGCAGAACGACAGAGGAACTGAACATTTGATGCTAGTTAACATGAAATGTGAGAGACAAAAAAATTTTAAGAAGTCGTGGAGAGACAAACCACTACACAGACAATATTTGAAACGAATGGACAGAGCACAGATAAATACAGATCAATCATTTATGTGGCTTAAAAGGGGAAGTATGAAGCCAGAAAGCACTTGTAATAGCTGCCCAAGATCAGGCGTTGAGAATACGATATTACGATAAAGCGGTTTTCAAAATTTTTCCAAGGTGATAAATGCCGCATTTTTTTGGAAAACGTAGAAACCATTGATCATATTGTCTCAGCTTTTCCAATACTTAAGAAGATCGAATATTTGAAAAGATACGACAGGGTGTGTAGTTACCTCCACTGGCAGATCTGTACCTCCCTCGAAGTGCCAAACACATACCTCAAGTAGTACAAACACTCACCAAAACCGGTGACGTCTGTTGGATTGTGTACGATGTTGTACGACCAACAATTTCAAACTGATCGCACGATAGCGACAAACAAACCAAATATAGTTATCCGGGATTTGTTTACTTGTCGCTGTTGTTGTACCTTGCGATCAGAACGTCGTTACCGAGGAGGCAGAGAAACGTCCTATATACGAGGGTAAGTCAATAAGTATCTGCAATCAATGTTTATGATTTATTACAGGAAGAATACTCAATTTTTATTGATTGCATTTTTAACATAGCCACCCTTCTTTTCTATACACTTGGCCCATCTTTGCACAAGCTTTCGATTACTTCTGAAAAAAGGTTTTTTTATTGTGCAGCAAGACGCGTATGCACTACTTCTTTGAACTGTTAATCGTAGCAGCCTCGACGGACCAAACAGTTGGTATTCCGACGGGGCGAGATTGGTACTGTGCACAGGATGCTCCAACACACGATTCTCACACGATTACGCTTGTGCTCTACATTGAGTTGTTTTGGTACCTATAGCTTCTTTCTTCTTCCGTTGCTACTGTTCTTCACTCTTTTTGACGCTATTAATAATAATAATAATAATGATGATGATGATGATGATGATGATAATACTAACTATAAAACACTACACATTCGCCAGCAAAAAACACAATTAATGAGTTGTATATTTATTGGGCTTATAATTAGAAATAAAATTCATTTTAAATCAGTAAAATCTACAATAACTAAATATTGTGCGTTTTAAGTAAAGATTACCGAACGAACCCACTTCAGTCCCATGTTTAAACTTGGGCTATCTGTTTGAACACACATACGGATTATTTTAGAATTTTTTCAATTTTTTTGAATATTAGCATTTTGAAATAACTCAAAATCAAAATTTGAAATTCAAATTTGAAAAACATTTTTAATTCAACCTCTTTTGAGTTGTATACCACATAAAAGACCATACCAAATGGTGCAAATTAACACCTGTTCCAGCTCTCTATCTTAATTTAATATGGAATGACCATGCATTCACCATGTAATCATATCATTTAAATAAGGAAGATATTTAGAATCACTTGCCGAAAATAACTAGTGGTGCAACAGAATGGCACAGACTTTCCCGTACTACTTTTTTATTTTCTTGGGTCTTCGCTAGCTATTCGGAATTGCCACAAACTCTGTCTTGCCAGCTGTCATCTATCACCGATAAAAGTAATTTTTTTTGTCACTTTCTTAATTTTTTCGGTTTCCTATTGGAAGAACGAAAATATTAATTTTAGAATATTGGAGAACACAAAAACCTTGCCCTCAATGGCAATTTTCTTTTAAAAATTATGTGCCGTTGAAGAGAAAATGGCGTTTTAGCGCTTCTAAAAATGCGAAACTTGAAGCTCATTTTCACAGAAAATTTTTGAGTTTTCAAAATACTTTATTTGAAGATATTTTAAGAAATTACTCTCACAAACATAATAATTTCTACAAATTGTGGACAATGTTCATATTAAAGATGTGAGAGATCTTTCAAAAATATAAATTTATATAATTTTTGAAAAAACAAAACAAATAACTCAAAATAAACTTTACGTCATATTAAAGAGTGTAATTATCACTATCTGATACAAAAGTTTAAGAAAAAAATTGCAGCCATATATGAGAAAATGGCGTTTGAGCATTTCTGAAAATGCCGAAATTCGAGATATACTTTTCACAGAAAACGGTAGTTCTTTCGAGAAACTTTACTTGACATTATTTAGAGCATATTTACTTATAAAAATAATAATGTGAAAAATAGCCGGTAATGTAAATGTTAACGACGTGAGAGACAAGTAATAAAATTTACATTTTTGTAATTTTTGAAAAAACCAACCGATCGACCAAAATAGCTTTTATGTCATTGATAGAGTACATTTACCACTATCCTTACCAAAAGTTTAAAGCAAAAATTTGGAGGCGTTTCTGAGAGAATCTTATTTTTGTAAATTTTTGAAATTTGAAATATTGCGTGCAATATTGCGCAAAAATTACTAAAATTTTCAAAAATGTACATAACCTTAATGAAAGATTTCACTTTGGACAATAAAAGTTATATAAAAGAAAAATCTCTATCTTCAATTTTGTAGTTCTAGGAAGACGCCGAAAAATTTCAAACTTTGTGAATTTCCGAAAATTCCGAGTTAACCATGAAAATGAGACCTATTCCTCTTTAATTAGTGTATTTTACTTTTTTCTTACTAGAAATTAAAAGAAAAAATTTGGAGCCGTTTTTGAGAAAATTTTGAAAAGGTTCGGGGAGCTTCATGTAAAGTACCCCCAAATTTTACAGAATCTTTTTCAAAATCTCAAAGCTTCGACTAGAACAATATCGACCGGGAATATCCATTTTGGAAGAAATCGTACGTATGGTTTAGGCGCTAGCAGTGTTCACAGACGGACAGACAGATAGAAGGACGTTTTCTTTCAATTGGTTTTTCCGTATCAAGGACTTACCAATCAGGGTTTCTGGCTACAGCACGTGTTAGGGGATTTTTTTCCTTAATTTAGCAACTGGTTTTATCCACTTTTTTGTTATTATGGCCCGGCAATTACTTTTTTCCGCCGGAAATTCACCATTTTTTCGCGCAGCATTACATAACTTTCCCTATACTACGCATATCACTCCGTGTATACGTACGTATACGGGAAATTAAAAATCAATTGCTTTTGACAAAATCAATTAACAGGATGTAAAAAATGATTCTCGTTACTTTTGTGCCGGAGTATTCATAAATACTGTTTTTATTTTGTTGCAGGGTGAGTATAGGATCAGCGATCTCTCCATGAAAATGACGACAGATTCCAGCCTTTATTATTATTATAGAATATACACATCTTACAAAACTATTATAACTCTTCGAGAAGATGATACATCAATCGTATGTCTGGAATGTTATGGTGTGACTGGGAACCCCGGGTATTGATTCGCTACTACAAAGCGAAAAACTATGAATAATTTACTGGTGTATTGATACATGTTGATAATTCAATTCAAATGTCTATATGTCTTTGAATAAAGAAAATTATTTTTTTAAATTAATGTTATTATTTTCTTTTTGTGTCTTTTTACTTCCATATTCCACCTAAATAAATTATAAAATACTTATTTAAATAATACCTAGTGCGGCGGTTTCCACCTGGTGCCTGCTCGGGGAAAATACATAAATCGTACTATATGCAGATAAACGTTTCTCTGATTGGTGTCTTAATGGTTTTATCACTCTAAAAATCTGAAACAAATATACGGTACGACAAAGGAGCCTGACCACTACAGCGATGGAGCCTAGGTCCCAGTTACTTGTAGTTTTAGGCATTCAGCAAAACGTTCTTCAGTAAGTTTATGTAGTCACGAAACCCACGTTTAAATAATATAACGTGTTAATTTTGGTATCCCCCAATCAGAGGAGGAGCTTGGGGTGACGCTCCACCGCTCAGCTAGTGGAGGGGCACCACCCCTTCCCTTCCCCTCATCAGGCGGCGGGGAATAAAACCCAGAGTCAGCAGCGACGCGGCGCTAGTCACGCCAGGGAGCTCTCTACCCAACGCAGCCGTACGTGGACGAGTGCCGAGGTGTATCGACACATGAGATACGGCTCCTGGACGGAACGTGGGACATCAGGCGGTGCCTCCCCGCAGGCTAGCGCTCCATCTTGTCAAGGGTCGCGCAGCTGCTACTAGAGCGGCCCCGACAGACCACCACCGCCGCCCCGAGATAACAGCCGTTATCAGCAGCCAGTCGGCTACCTGTGCAGTCAGCTTATCAATTTTAACATTGAGGCAAGGACGCTGCCCCGAAAACGTTTTGGATGTTTTTTGTTGTATAAAGTGGAAACATTAAATGTATTCTTAGACTTGTGTGGTTGACTGAACCTGATCTTACAAAACCAACATTAGTAACATTCATAAATGACGTGATCCTCCTTGAAATATAACGCAACATGAAAGTACACATATATTATAAAAAAATTGCAAACCAATTACACGCAGAAAATACACATCGACAATTTTCTCAGTGGAGGCCAGCGCAGTGATAAACCTGCCATCGAAAGGCTTCAGTCCATTGTTGAGAGATTGAGCTGAAGTAGCGCTTGGGCTATTTTCGAATGCTCTCACTATCTCACTATAGAAATTTCAAATTGGGTGACACCCTAATTTTATTCATCTAAAGGCTATACATTTTACACAAAGGCGATCTTTTTTACTTTTCAAATACAAAATCACAAAATACTATTTTTTTAAAAAATAACGCCATTTCTGTATGAGTTTGTATCTTCATGCTTCAAGTTACAAATAGGTAACCAATATCTGTGGCATTACACTGCGTCCCAACAATTCTCCCCTCCTAATGTCACCACATTGGTCACACACTATGCTAGTCCTTGCAAAAAAGAGCAATGGCAGTATATGTAAATCATGTGATAACGAGTAACCACGTGACCGAATCGGAGGGATCCACGTATATTCAATTTCTTATCCAAGCTGATCCTTTCTCTTCCTGATCGTTTTTCACCACAGTCTTCCACAATCATTTATGGGATGCAGTATCGCTGACATATTTCATTCTCTCACTTACTGCCTAGGTCTATTAGTTAAACGATGTTTTGGTGATGATGTTTGAGGAGCTAGCAGGGTATGAGCTGTGGACTGTTTGGGGGGATACCCTATCAGTGCTTCTCGCTCTACCAGTAACCACGATAGCTTTCGAAGGACCAGTATGTTTGGGAGCGAACATACACACTGGATTTCTGGAATAGAAATATTTAATACATTGGAGGGGTTACTATCACATAAGAAGTTTTAGAAGACACAAATTGATTTAAGAAGTATAATTGAACAGAATAACTTATTACATAATTGAATTAATGTGATAAGAGTGAAATACCTTAAAAACGTATTGTTTATGTAATTTGAATCACACCGTTGCTCTAGGTGATATTAAAAATAATGCCAGTATGCCATGAATGACTAAGATAGGAAAGTATACTTGGAATATCACAGTCATTAATCCCTGGCATAGCTTTGGTGTGGTGGAATCCAATGCACATTAGAACACATAGATTACACTGAAGATACACAATAATAATGTTGACAGTGAGTTAGGAATGCCTTCACTAGATAGTGGAGGCCAACAGCTTGATTTTTTATTAGTTGCCCTACCGACTAACGCATTCCCCATCACAGTATCTGACACGACCAATTATCAAGTAACGTGCACGCCATAATATATGCAGGTGTCACGTAAATACAGTTCAAGTAGCACTTGGCACAAATTTGTACTGTATATGAATTCAGACAATATAAACCCAAGACATTGTATAACACGTATAAGAATAGTTACAACGCAGTCATTGGTGCAATTTATTGACAACAGTTTTGTAGCATATGAATACTACGTTACACACATAATAAAGTAATGCTCTACACACGTAGTTTACATGTTAGAGATACATTGGCATACATTTTTCACGAGTGCAAACGATGATTGCAACACACGTAAGACAGTTATGACACGGTCATTTGAATCTAGTTCAGTTTCTCGTGGAGCATACTGAATGGATAAAGAACAGCATTTAACCGATCTTACACACACGCACTAAAACACTGTGGTGAAGATGGCAGAAAGAGAATACAGATACAGTTGAGTGCGGACGGACGAGATACGGGTGTGCCTCATAAGGGTATCAGAGTCCCACTGGCGCCGGTTCGGAACGTAGCTGATGGGGTGAAGAAAGATTCGCGGAAATTGGATGCTCAGCTAATGACGATTGACTTCGGTTTATTACAATTTAAAACTTTGAGTTGTAGCAAGTTATAAGTTAAATAGATGAGCATGTAACAAATTAAGTTAAAAATTACGTGTTAAGAATGGTGAAAACATAGAATACAATACAATTGACAATATGATTGTACAAGTCCCAATTGATGTCGTATGACAATATGTGCATGTTAAAGTATAAAATAATTTTTATAAAATAATACATTAAATGTTTAAAAGATTGTTCCAACAATTGTGTAACTTATCTAATTGAGATCACTGAATATTTCATTATTTTACTGTTTTACCCTTTTTAACAGAATTGGTAGTGGGGAAAGTACAATAAACATTTCGAAAATTTATCGCTCCCAGACAAATTCTTTACAAAATGGATTGAAAAAGAGAGGATTGAAAAGAGTATTACAAATTCGGTAAGGCATAGTGCACACAAAAGTAAATTGAGCAAACAGCAAAACTTTCAGAATGTGCATACATGCGGGTGGTAAATTACAAGTGTGTGAATTATCTTAGGTTTGTTAATTATTAATATTAAATTGCAATGTAAAGTACATTGTGATTGATTCCAAATCGATCGTTAATCACAAACATGTAAATATAGATCAAAGTAAATTACAAGCTGTAATATTAGTACCACCACATATTTCTAGCATAAAAAACAAAATAGAACTAGTGTTACAGAATGGCACAGACTTTCCCGTATTAGTTTTCTATTTTCTTGGGTCTTCCCTAGCTATTCGGAATTGTCACATACTCCTTCTTGCGAGCTACCATCTATCACCGCCAATTGTACATATTTTTGTCATTTTCTTAATTTTTCGGTTTCCTATTGGTAGAACGAAAATATTAATTTTAGAATATTAAAGAACACAAAAACCTAGCCCTAAATGGCAATTTTCTTTTAAAAATTATATGCCGTTTAAGAGAAAATTGCATATTAGCGCTACTAAAAATGCGAAATTTGAAGCTCAATTTTACAGAAGATGTTTGAGTTTTCAAAATACTTTATTTGAAGTTATTTGAAGTACTTACACTCACGAATATAATAATCTTTACAAATTGCGGATAATGTGCATATTAAAAATGTGAATGATCTTCCAAAAAATTTACATTAATATTATTTTTGAAAAAAAAATAACTCAAAATAAATTTTACGTCATATTAAAGAGTGTAATTATCACTATCCGTTACAAAAGTTTCAAGAAAAAATTTGGAGCCATATATGCAAAAATAGCGTTTGTGCGTTTCTGAAAATGTCGAAATTTGAGCTACTTTTCACAGAAAACGGTAGTGTTTTCGAGAAAATTTACTTGACACTATTTAAAGCATATATACTCATAAATATATAATGTGTAAAAATCGCCGATAATGTAAATATTAACGACGTGAGAAACATGTGAAAACATTTACATTTTTGTAATTTTTGAAAAACCAACCTATAGAGCAATATAGCTTTTTATGTCATCTGATAGAGTACATTTACCACTATCTCTACCAAAAGGTTAAAAAAAATTGGAGCCGTTTTTGAGAAAACCTTGTTGTTGTAATTTTTTTAAAATTGCACATATTACACGCAATATTGCCCGAAAACTACTAAAATTTTCAAAAGAATGTACCTGACCTTAAACAAAGAACTAAATATGCAGAACAAATCTTTTATCTTCAATTTTGTAGTAGGAGAATGACACCGAAAAAAATTTTTAAAAAATTTTTCGAAAATTCATAGTTATCCGTGAAAATCGGACCTATACCACCATTTTACTCTTTTCATACAAGAAATTTAAAGAAAAAAATTGTAGCCGTTTTTGAGAAAGTTTTGAAAATCCCCGGGGTGGGGTGTCATATAAAGAACCTCCAAATTTTGAAGAATCTTTTTCAAAATCTCAAAGCTTCGACTAGAATCAGGTCGACCGGGGAATATCCAAAACTATATTCTATTTTTCTAGAAGCATGAACCTGCTGCTATCATACTACTATAATACTGCGTTTAAATAACCTCAAACCCCGTGGAAACGAGGATGGATAGACGATAAACTCCTTGTGAGTGTTTAACTCCTCGCGGGCGTTTAACTCCTCGCGAGTTTAACTTCCAGTAAACGCTTTTAATACTCGTGGTGAAACTCGCGAGAACCTTAAACGCGATTAAACTCCAAGATAAACGAGGTTAAACACTAATCGAAAGTGGTGAAACCGGCCCTCAGTCGCTCTGCGCGCCAACGGCAGGGGCTAGGGAGGAAAGGGAGGGGGGTTCTGAATGTACAGGCAGACTATTGCACCTGACTAAAAGCGCCGTACAAGTGTCAGCTACAAAATAAAAATAATTTCAAATATCTATGCACAACATACTTAATATACTAAGGTTCGGTAAACGAAACGTGAATAGGAAGCATCGCCCTTGTTACTCATTCCTATCCTTTTGTCTTTGAATGCTGTGCACTATGGTGTGTCTTAGTGCAGGCCTGATTTCAAGTGAAGTTCGAAGGTGTAATATTGTACTTTTTTGTATCTAAGACAACCGTTCGCAAGTAATGTGGCCACAACATCAAGTTTCTTTCTTACAATCCCGATCTCAACCCCGTCGAACAAGTTTGGGGTTACATTAAGAATCGTGTTAGTAAACAAAGCATCGGTACCCCTCTGCGAGTTGTATGCCCAACATTATTTTCTGAGTATTGCCCCTATCAATGAAACAAGTGTTGTGAGCATGCGAAGAAAATCGAAGCGAGATGTATGAAAACAGACATGATCATGACATGACGAAGAAGTAAACAAAGTAATTTTTTTACTCATCAGTTCCTCATGAAGGCGACAGTTACGAAAGGGACAACGAAGGCTACAGCGACGTTGATGACTAACTGCTCCTCCTTGCTGGGGGAGAGCGACGAATCACGTGCTCGTAGTAGGGCAAGAAATCTGTCACTATAGCAGACGTGAGGGAAGCCCGCGAAAATAAGCTCCTCTCAAAAGGAACATTTCAAACTTGTGATACTATATCACTAATGTGTACAATTATATGAAATGATTTTCATATCATGAATGCACAAATAGTTGTTCGTGTCACGTCTATAAAAAAGGTATCCAAATATTTGCAAAGAAACTTATCTCCTCATTTTGCGTCAAACTACACATATTGTCCACCTTCTGACTACAGAAATGATCATAGGTTTTACTTCCCTAATCCATAAAAAGGTAAAACGCCTAAGCAGCTCAGTACTAGAAATCAACACACAATACATGTACGTTACTTTACAACGCATTACCAGATGACATTAAACAATTAAAGTCAGTACACAAATTTAAGTTAAAAGTAAAATCTTTTCTGCTGCAAAACTGTTTCTAAACAATTAGAGACTATACTGATCATGAAAAAGAAAACTAATGTTTATTGTAACAAAACAAAGATATATAATGAATTAGTTTACGTTTGCATTGTATACATTTTTTTAAAAAAATTTTAATACGCCTGTAACAAGTAATGTACTTCAGCTTCCGGGTCAATGACCTCCATCTCGATCAGGTTTTTGTCCAGTTTCCCTGATCCATTGAGCAAATGCTGAGATGGCCCCTTGTTTTGCTTCTGGACGTAAATGTAACTTCACTGTGCGCACGTTTTGTTGATCACTCCTTTTGCTTGTAGTTCATTTACCATTGAAATTGATTTTCTATAACTCGGGAACAAACATTTTTCAAATATTTTTATTTTTGTAAAGTAATTATTTTCTAATTTATTCTTTTTTTTCTTTTTTAAATTCTGGCCCTCAGGAAAATATGCGCAGATAAATCTCTTTCCCCACACGTCATATAGAGTTTTTTGTTTTTTGACAAATAAATAAATAAATAAATAAATAAATACTTGCCCACGACACCTAGGAGGGTAAACAAACATGCCCCTTTTCTACTCAAGCAAAGGCAGAATTATTTGCCAACATTCTTGAAGAGAGGTTTGTTAACAACACTGCAGAAGCGGCAGATAAGGAGGAAAGAGGAAACGGAAGACAGCGCCAATATACTACAACTTGTATAGTCGAAGAAGTTTCGGTTACAATTAAACGCTTACGAAGCCGGAAGGCACCGGGCCCTGATCGAATAGGTCCTTCCGTTCTTACGAAGGCCCTACCGGTCATAAGTGCGGAGCGTACACGAATCTACAATAGCTGCATTACACAGCGGTACTTTCCGGAAAACTGGAAATACGCAAGTATTTCCATACTTCCGAAACTCGATTATGATCTCACACTCACTACGAGCCACAGGTCAATCAGTCTTCTTCCTGTAACGGAAAAAGTATTTTAAGGCTTCTACTCACACGAATACAGCCAACTGTTCTCTCACAGAATCTCATCCGATATGTAACATTTTGCCTTCAGACCGGGCCATTTCGCTTCTTTACAAGCACTTTGCATGGCTCAGCCGCTAATCTGTTACTCACACAGGATGTATCTGTCATTTATCTCGACATGGTGCAAGATTTTGACAAAATGCCACACCACAGACAAGACTACAGCACAGAAGTACAAGGATACACTTGAGCTAGTTTACAACCGAGTTCTGAGCACGCCCTCCGTTTTGGAAACTTAGCAGGACCACTGATTTTCGGGGGAAAATGGCTCGCGGCAAATTTTTGGTTTTCGCATCTCAAAAACGGCAAAAAAGCGGCCAATTATGAGCTATGCAGTTTTGTGATTGGATGAAATGGACCTGCTAACTTCCAGGACGTCTTTCATTAGGATCATGCAAATTTTTTCGAATCTTTTGGTAGTTTTCACGCAATATTGCTGGTACTTTGTGCAAATTTCAAAAAATTACAAAACCAAGATTTTCTCAAAAGGGGCCGTCCATAAATTTACTAACGCAAATTTGGATTATTTTCAATAATCTCTCTCCCCGTTGTAACGTACTCGTAATGCGCACATGAACACAACCTTGGGTCGGCCCGACCAATTCTTTGGTCAAATTTAACCATTAAAACGCATTGTTACTTGGTAACATGGTCGCAATTTGGATTTTATACGACTGCGGAACATGTTCTCCGAGCGTAATAGCTTCCAACAAGGTGACGGGAAACGTGACAATTAATATTTATATTAGTGGCGAATTTTTACATTTTTATATTTATACGTTCATGTGCTTTAAATAATGTAAATTAGAATTTGTCAAAAACTCAACAGTTTTCTGTGAAAAGTATCTCAAAATTCCGCATTTTCAGGAACGCTCAAACGCCACTTGATCACAATTTTTTTCTTCAAACTTCTCAAACGAATAGTGAAAATTAATAACGTGAAGTTAACGAACTCTTTGACATGACGTGAAGTTAATTATTTTTGTTTTTTCGAAAATTACACAAATGTAATTTTTTTGAAAGGTCTCTCACACCGCTAATACGCAACCAAATTTGCAAACAGTATTGCATTTGTGAGTTAATATCGTTTAGATGGTCTCCAATTAAGTTTTTTGGAAAGCAAACCGTTTTCTGCGAAAAAGCTTCACATTTTAAATTTACTATAGCAGTTCAACGGCATTTTCTTAAAAATGTCTCCAAATTTTTCGAAGAAAATTGCCATAAGGTTTTACTAATCTTTAATATTCTAAAATTATTTTTTCCGTTCTACCAATAGGAAACCGAAAAATTAAGAAAATGTCAAAAAATGTACTTTGTGTTGCGATAGATATCAGCTGGCAAGATTGTGCGGTAAGTCTGAGGAGCTAAGCGAAACCAAAAGAAACACATAACTAATACGGGAAAGTCTGTGTCATTCAGTAGCACCACTAGTTTTGTATTTTACTTTTTCGCCTTACGAATACATCGTAAAAAGAGAAAGTTATGTTATCATGCGCCGAAAAACAGTGGATTTTCGTCAGAAAAACTCTTGTAGCTGGGGTCTGGTGAGGAAAAAGTGAATAAAATCTGTTGTCAAATTCGGAAGAAAAATCCTCTAACTCGTTGTGTATCCAAAATCCATGTTTTGTTGCTTCTTCATACCGAAATTTTGACTGACGGCAAAACGTCCGTCTGTCTTTTCGTCTGTGGTCAACGCTAGCACTCAAACAGTTCAGCAGATTTTCTTCAAAATTGATATTCCCCAATCGATTTGTCTGATGTCAAGGCTCCTGGAATTTGAAACCGATATTTGACTTTGCATGAAGCCCCTGGAATATTTTCAGTTTTCAAAGAAATGGCTCCAAATTTTTTGTTTATATTTTGTTGTTGAATAGCGCGAAGGACGTTTAAGAGAATGATGGAGGTATAATTTTCATTGATATCCTCATTTTTTCTGAAATAAAAAAAAATTCAAAAGTACAAAATTGAATATAGAGACTTTTGCCTCAGACAAAGGCGGTGTTCAAAATTAGCACTTAAAATCAGGTCATGTACAATTTTGGAAAAAACAATTTTTGCGTAAATTCTGTTTGAAATTTACCAAAATTCAGTTTCTCAGAAACTGCTCGAATTTTTTTCTTTTAATTTTCTTCACATCAGTAATAAGGGGCGGCAACAAATATGGTGCAAGTCATATTTTCGGATATAGCGCTTTTTTTTAAATTTCAAAAACAAAACATTTTTAAAACTACAAAATCGTAGATAGAGGTTTTTGCCTCAAAGTCTGTTGAAAAAAAATTAGTTCTTTAAAATATGTCATGTACAATTTTTGCTGAAAAAAGGAGTAGTTTTGCGTAATTTGCGCTTGAAATTTGCGAAAAAAAGCTTTAAAAACTGCTCTAAATGTTTTCTTTAAATTTTCTCTTCATGTGTAATAAGGGACGGCAAACAAATAAATAAATAAACTTATGGTGCTAGACTTTCTCGCAGAACTTAGTTTTCTAATCTCTACAGACTGAACTAGTTTTTCTGTTAGGAATGATTATCTTCCCAGATACCGTCTTTGGGTGCCCGTAGGACAGTTTTTTCCAATCCTCTGGATTTACTGACTTCCTAATGCTAGAAATGAATCCACCATACATTTATTACTCTAATAGAAGTGTAAATGCCACGCATTGCCAGGGTGGTCGCGGTCGCTTAATGGCGAATACAGACTCATCTCTTCCGAGGGAAGCTTCGCTGGTTCGCGTCCTTGTCGGGGTATATTGTTTGTCAAAATTCTCTGTTGTCGCAGGAGATAATTGAGAATTCTAGAAACTTTATGGAAAACCATTTGAATCCATTCAAATCACAAATGTCGATCAATAAACTGGAAGTTTCTGCATATAATTTTCGATTTTTCAACTTTTTAACAATTTTTCACATCTTTCCTTGGATTTGTAAAGCGTAGATACCATGATATCAATTGTTTTCCTATTATGCATTCACCATTTTATGGCTCTGTTCAATTCATTTTATGGCTCTGCGCGACTCATATGGTGTTTGTGTGGCGTAGTGGTATAAGTGTCGGCACGCTAATTTTAAGGATCTGATTTCGGATCTCAGAACGGAAAACATTTGCTGGATGAAAACACTTTTTCTCTTTTATGTAGAAGCATAATATTAGTTAGATAGATATTATTTCCGCAGGTAAGTTTATGCAACCTGGTGGCGGAACACTAAAATTTACGTATTATATTTACATATTATAATTATGAATTAAATACAATGTTACTTAAAATTGCGGGGCTTTTAGAAACAATGCAATGAAGTATGTGCTTTGGTAGCGTCACAAGTCGAATATGAATTTCAATGAGAAAACAAAAAATATATCTATCCTGGAAATTTTTATACATTGTCCCAAATTATTTTTACTTTCCCGTATACGTACGTATACAAGGAGTGATATAAGTAGTATAGGGAAAATGTAATGCTGCGCGAAAAAATGGCCAATTTTCGGCGAAAAAAAATTAATTGCCGGGCCGTGAAAAGGAAAAAGTGGATAAAACCAGTTGCTAAATTAAGAAAAAAATCCCCTAACACGTGGTGCAGCCAAAAACCCTGTTTTCTAGGTCCTTGATACCGAAAACCCAATTGAAAGGAAAACGTCCGTCCATCAGTCTGTGAACATTGCTAGCGCCTAAACCATACGTACGATTTCTTCCAAAATGGATATTCCCTGGTCGGTCTGATTCTAGTCGAAGCTTTGAGATTTTGAAAAAGATTCTTTAAAAATTTGGGGTACTTTATATGTAGCCCCCCCCCCCGGGGTTCTCTCAAATTTTCTCAAAACGGCTCTAAATTTTTTCTTTAATTTTTTTGTACGAATAGAGTAAAATACGCTTATTAACATGCCATAGGTCCGATTTTCACGGATAACTCCGAATTTTCGAAAATTTTGAAAGTTTTTGAATTTTTTCGGCGTCTTTCTACAACTACAAAATTGAAGATAGAGAATTTTTCTTCAATTAAATTTATTCTGCATATTGAGTTCTTTCATAAAGGTCATGTAAATGTTTCTCAAAATTTTAGTAGTTTTCCGGCGATATTGCGTGCAATATGTGCAACATTAAAAATAAACAAGATTTTCTCAAAAACGGCTCCAAAGTTTTTCTTTAAACTTTTGGTAGGGTCAATGTACTCTATCAGATGACATAAAAGCCATATTGGTCTATCGGTTAGTTTTTTCAAAAATTACAAAAATGTAAATTTTTTCACATGTCTCTCACGTCGTTAATATTTACATTATCGGCGATTTTTTCACATTATTATATTTTCTAGTACATGTGCTTTAAATAATGTCAAGTAAAATTTCTCGAAAACACTACCGTTTTCTGTGAAAAGAAGCTCAAATTTCGGCATTTTCAGAAATGCTCAAACGCCGTTTTCTCATATATGGCTGCAAATTTTTTCTTGAAACTTTTGTAACAGATAGTGTTAATTACACTCTTTAGTATAACGTAAGGTTTATTTTGAGTTTTCATTTTTGTTTTTTCAAAAATCATATAAATGTAAATTTTTTGAAAGATCTCTCACGTCTTTAATATGCACATTATCCGCAATTTATAAACATTATTATATTTGTGAGTGTAAGTGCTTTAAATAACTTCAGTATTTTGAAAACTCAAAGATTTTCTGTGAAAATGAGCTTCAAATTTCGCATTTTTAGTAGTGCTAAAACCCCATTTTCTCTTAAACGGCACATAATTTTAAAAAGAAAATTGCCATTTATGACTAGGTTTTTGAGTTCTTTAATATTCTAAAATTAATGTTTCCGTTCTACCAACAGGAAACCGAAAAAATTAAGAAAATGACAAAAAAATCTACTTTTGGAGGTGATAGATGGTATCTGGCAAGAAAGAGTATGTATAGTATAGCTAGCGAAGACTCAAGAAAATAGAAAACTAGTACGGGAAAGTCTGTGCCATTCTGTAGCACCACTAGTTTACTTGAATTTCGTATTTACGCTTTGATGCCTCGGCTCGGGTTTGACCCATATTATATATTTCAGTTAATTAAGACACAACTTCATTTGAACGTGTACTATTTATTATTCCACTAGGCAACAACAACATTCCTTTGTTATCCCTCATTGGTAACAGGAACTCTATGACTTGGAACATTTAGATATATAACAACCCATATGGCACTTGTTTGTGGTGATGGTATTAGAGCCGACACGTTGGCTCTGATGATCTGAGTTCGAGTGGCAGAAAGGAAAAAGAATTTGCTGGTATAACAGTTTTGCTGGTTGCATGTAGGACTACTTAGAAATATTGCTACTAAGAAACTATCTAACTTGTAACTTGTAAATTTAACTATGTAACTAGGACTACTAAGAAAGTATGTGCGTTGGTAGCGCACTAGTTCTGTTTTGTTTAGCAGTTCAGTTTTGGCCTCAGTCTGTACCTGGCAACGATTCGAGGAGACTTTATCTCAACTCGGAGCTTAAAACGAGAACAACACGAGGAGACAAAATCTCAACTCATGGGAGAGAGCCAGAGTCGCGAACCGGACGGCGGAGGACAGATGTAACGCTTTGCCAGACGCCGCAGTACAGATGTACGCACTGACGCACGTCGCAGAACACGTACGGGTCCATTCTCGGGACTCGGAGGAGACAAACAGGTCATAGTCGCTTCAGAGCCTGCGGCGAAGCTGGCGTTCATTTAAATTCATCCGGTTGTCATTCTTTGACAATTAACGCGTGTAGTCATTACCACGTTCCTATAAAATAATTTGATTGTAACTAGAAAGCGGAAATATAATACTAATTATCAAATTTCTAGAGGTGAATTTTTTTGCGGTGGCTTCTGCGGTTAGGAAACGATCTGAATTGGCATTGGAAATAATGTTTTACAGCCTTAACAGTGAACTAACGTTTCTCACTAAGGATATTGTTCTTTTATCTGCGCATTACCTTTCTAATTGCACATTAACTTTTTATCTAACTGCGTATTCACTTTTTATCTAACTGTCTAAACTAACAAATTTTCATAGTCTGAGATAAATATGAGATATAAATACTATAAATAGAAATTACGGGACCGCCGGTCTAGTGTTGGTCGACATGAGTCTTCGCCAAGAGTTGTTATACACAATATTCATTCTCCTGTTAGCATTTACAAAGGGAGAAACAGACGAAGAATATCCTAGTAAAGTTTATGGGGTGAGTACACCGCGGTATGAGGTATGCACACCGCGGAGAAAGTGAGGCTACCTGTATTGTTCCATCCAACAAATGAAATTACATTTTAATATAAAAATACGTCGTGCTTTTCGCATGTAATATATTATTACACAATTGACGTTAAGCAGGAACAATTAAACGATGTTCACAATCGGATAACAGATGTTTCATACGTTGACATTTTAAATAAAGAATATAGTATGTACACTGGTTAATAGATTATAGTAATTGGACAGTTAATAAAAATATGTACATTTGTTAACATTTTTCTCTTTTTTACCAATCAGTTTATCAGAAATATCAAGATTGCAGAAGAATTCTCTGATAAAATCCAGAGTTGTAAAGCAGGTGCCTCCCACTATTTTATTTATTTCTTTGAGCCACGAAGGAACGTGAGAGTTTTCCTAGAAACCTAATGGAGTAGCTTATAAGCAAACTTATTCCACGAATGAAATTATGCCTAACAATGTAACAGAATGCGCCATAATTATCATCGTCTCCTGTATTATTTCAGTAGTATACCTTTCCTTTGCGGCTCTCACACGCAATCAATCTTTATAAATGAAGTCTCAATAAAAAGAAAATTTCACAGAGACGAGACGAATTCCATTTTGAATACAAATATGTAACGGATTTGTTGAAAAAAAGCATCTAAATATTCATTTCAAATGCAACCCGCATCACACTACGAAATGTCTAGATATCGTTAAATATCTCCAAAACTAAGCGTATTAGGGACTTAAAAACTAAAATTTTCCTTACATCGTAATATACAGGATGACATACTTTTGGACATTATATTGAATTTTTGCTGATCCGGCGCTTATCGATATTATCCAATACCAACTACATTCCCCGGCGCAGGAGGCGATCTTTGTTTGTGACGTCATGTTTAGAAGGCTTATATTTCTCCACATTGTATGTATGCTTTTGTGTACATTAATTTACGATAATGCAAATAAACGTAAATGCTCTCGAAGCAACAATTGCAAGTATTAAATAGTCGCCTGATATCGAAGATTGCTTTTTATGTGTGTAGTGCAACCGTTCATCTAGCGAAAGTAAGTACTGCCAGACTTGTTTCTGTGAAACGTTTGTGATGTAACCTATAGCACTCATGCACTTTGTATGGTTAATCACAAAACGCTCATGTTATTCTTATTCAAAATATTTTTGTCCGTTTTTATCGCTCACCCCTCAAAATTCCAACTCCGTTAATTTAAGTCAATTTCACGGACAGGGCTATTCAAGAGGGATTTTTTAAATCATGAATTAAAAATGAAATTTGATGCCTAGGCCTATATATATTTTACTATATTGTTTATTTTTTCTGCTGTGGTTGATTTTAAAGACATAACATCATTCAAGAGAAATAACTGTTTTACCTTGTTCATTCGATCCCACTTCTTTCAAGTTGGGTGCAATTCACTTTGATAAAAGATAAATACACTGCAACTTCTTACGCTATGATGAAAAGTTACGAAACTAGCTACTGTGTACTACGAAACGACTGTGATATACCAATATATTATATATTTTGACAATAACATTTGCTGTAAATGGGTTGGGTTAAAAGGGTCTGCAAATGGTAATATACAGCCTTAGCAACGCCGGCGTAGTGGTTGCCAAGGTCAATAAACTGCATTCAGGCCTTGAATACGTGGGGGCGCGGACTAGAAAGACATATAGGATAATTTGGGATTGGTCTAGAAAGGAATGACTATCGAGGGCGTGGCTACTTGATTTGGTAAGAAATGAATGGATTGGCTAAGGGAGAATAGACTGTCGAATTTTGTCGTTTTGTTTAAAAAAATAAGAATGAACGACGGATACCGAGGCGTTGAGGGCGAAAAACGGGGGAGTAAATGACATTCTGATCGAGGTCGTCCAGTGGTACAGATCGCTCGCAAGTATAATATTAGGGAAGTGGGACTTGTAAGTTTGACGTGAGACTCAATTGTTTTCGGACTCTGAAAATTGATGTGTAGCAGTAAATTCGCTTAGGACTTTGAACGTTTTTTATATTGCGGTTTTGGACTTTAATGTTATACCACGTAGTTCGGGAGTACTAGAAACTGTGAATATCAAGTAAGAACCGGTAGATATTCCAGGCAGTGAGGCTGTATTCGTCGGCAGCGTCGCAAGGTTAGAAGGGAGAAATTGGACTTGGGATTATCAGCATTCAAATGAGAAGATACTGCAAGGCGTCGTCGGTCAAGACCACGTTCGATAAGTACTGCAGTACAAAGGTTTTCTTTTAAAACGAGGTCATGACCTAAAGGCAGAACAATTGTCAAATTGTTAAATAAATTGTTAGATTTTTCTTTTGGAAATGAAAAGATGATTTTCATTTTGTTAATCACAACTGTATAGTAGTTAGAGATACACAATTATTTCCTTTCAGATTCCTCGCCATACTGTATAGTTGGCAGATCAAATAATCGGCAATCTAGGCGATAGCGATTATTCATTACGTGACCCATTGACCCAGCTAGCCGGACATTATTCCTTTCGTTAAAATTAGCTGTGGAAGCATTGGTTTTATCAATTATCGTAACCTGTTCCTGGCGTCCAAAATTTTTATATAAATTCGGAACGGGTCACGAATATAACAGTCGTAAGGGAAAGGATGGCAGTTAAAACGGCACGATCTCGTAATAATTTATGACGAGAGATTGTTGGTAAATTTCACGACCGAGACTCAAGAAAGGAACCACCTCCACGGAATTGCCAGAATATTGTGTGTGTGAATCCAAAGTTAAGGCAGAAGGCTCAAGAAAGTTTGAGAAGAGCATTATCAGAGCGCTTAGAAATTAAGTCAAGTTATGATGGAAAGAGAGCTCTTACAACTTTTGATGTTCTTCGTCAAAAAGAAGAAAGAAACGATATTCGCAAATAATGCATGATTGTGTACAGTACAGAGGGAAGACTGAGTCTTGTTAGGATTAGATTCGGTTTTACCTATGCTAGTATTTTCTTTATCAGCAGTGATTCAGCGAAATTTTGAAGTCAGTTTGTTGAGTCATAATATTGAATTAAAAATGCTGAGATATAATACTTTCTCTAGACTGGTTAGTAATTTCGACAAGTTAATTTATATCTTGGACAAGTTGAAGCATTCGCAAGAAAATTAGGACTATTCTCGTAGTTCATTAAAACGCTGAAGCTCTTTGTTTTCCTGAGTAAACATTCTTACTTCCTTTTTCAGCAAAAACTTCCCTTTAATTAGACGTTTCAAAATTTAACTCTTCTCCAATAGAGACCCCTGTAGGATCATTTATTTTCTCATCCAAGTTACTCCCCTCGATGTACCCTGTAACTTCTTCAAATCACATCCTGATTGCTCGCTAACACATGAACTACCAGCTATCACAGCTTCACGTGTCCGTGCAGCGATAATGGGATGTCTTCTTAAATATGCTTTGACCCAGCCTTCTCATGGACGGTTGTTGTTAAACGGATTGGGCATTCAGTTTAGCAGCTAAAAATTGTTGAACGCTACTCTGAAGGTTTTCCTTCTTCCTTGGAAAAACTTTCCTGTCTATTTCAAGTATACAGCTAATAAGACTGCCTTCTTCATTAAGTATTACAGTGATAGGACTTAGTGCTGTTTTGTGATCTGGATTGTTAAAACGAAACTGCAAACTTGTTTTCGGAACGTTTAATGATTTTTCAGCTCAGATCTTCCGTTTTTTATAACACATTTGATGGCATTTGCCATGGCTTCTGCATCATACTCCTGCTTCGGCTTCATTGGTATTGTAAGATCTATTTCAGAACCATGCAGTTTATACTTGTGTGCAATAATATTCAATCACGATTAAAAACAATTTAACAACTATCATTAGCAGAGTGGCCAATAACACAATTCACATACTATCGAAAATACAGTCAATGGCCACCCCCTGTCTCACTAAATATGCAAAGCTAGGCTTCTTATTTTCAGCTGACATCATTGTCACTCAATCAGGCTTGGATTTTCCAACATATCAGGATGATTTACTTACCGTCGTAATCAACAAACAGCGCTTTTGGACATCAGGTTTCTAAAGTAAATTAGTAAATTTTAAGAAATCTCTACACACAATGAACACGCACTGCACTGTTAACAAACATCCGCCAGATTGGCAATATTGGTGCCCCTTCACGTCATTAACAGGCTAAATATTAGGACGCGGTTTCGAAAAAGCGGTAATTCAAATTGAGTTGGAGTGGCCAATCACTGAGGGGTGGCCAACCACTGTACCGTTTACCCTACTTGAAATTCTAGACGATTACATTGCACGGGCGTACCTGGCAGTTCAGTAACAAAGTTAAATAAAATTCCAAAGAGTAGGGTTGTGCTTGCCATATCCTATATTTTTGCACGGACAACTTTTAGTTCTTTCTCGAAAAAAAAATATTTTATAATATTTTTGTGACTATTGAGGAAAGCGAAAAGCTAATTGTCAAGGAAGATTGTATAATTACTTCAAATGATTTTAAGGAACTTTTGTGAATTGTTTCAAGAACATGTTTATGTGTAATACTGACTAAACCTTTATTCAAACTTTGTTTCAAACATCAATTCCTTTGTTTCTATTTTAGTTTTAAATTCTGTATGTACATTGGAAGTCACCATTTTAATTTTTAAACAAATATAAACGTTTAGTTAACAACTTTCCCTCTTCATATGGGAAAGGAAAGTTAGGGAAAACGGTGGAATTTAACATGCGAGAGTTCTCGCACTAATACTCTTGTATTAATAAAACGAGTTTTAGTACAGGACGCTTCTTACGACCAAAGATCGGATATATAAACTTTAAAAATGGTTAAATATGCGTTTGCGCAGTAAATGTTTTGAAAATGTAAAATAACGCATGCAATATTAACCTTATTAACCGTCGTAACGTTGAAAGGGATCGGAAAAAAAATCAATATTCGCTTTAAAGATCCCAGTAAATGCAAATTCACACCACAAAATCGAAAAGAAAGATACGGAATAAAATAAAGGGAAATAAATAAGTGTAAAGATCATCGTTTTTTTTAAAAAAATGCATAATTATTAGAAATTTATAAAAACATCCTGCTTAATAAGAAAGCAAATAGCCAAATATCTTATGAAAAATCGGATAGAAAAAAGCTGTTATTTTATGAAGTCATCTCCCAAGATCTATCCTTAGAGTATAACAGTTGTAAAGTTAAACGCCTGTCTCGGTGTTCATTTCATGATTGGAATAGTCATCGTAAGTCACCTCAGAGGTATAGCGTTATTTTTTCCAGAGACACAAATCGAATGGGAGAGAATTAATATACCAGAAGTTGCTCTTGCTTCAAGTTTTCACATAAAAATATTATTTAAAAAAATTATACAATCTGAAAATTACATAAATATAAGAGAAACACACTCTTGTAACTACTTTTTTAAAACCTTATTTACTAATGTTATTAATTTTGTTCTTTTTCAGGATAACTACCTTTCTACCGATTTGGAACTCTGTCACCCCAAAAGTTCTAGTTATGTAAAGATTCCGAATTACCATCTCATCAATGTTCCAACCGGAAATGACATAAATGCAAATATATCGGTGGAGAAGACTCTGCGAAAACCTATAGTAAGTTTTCACCGTATTGTACTAAACTTCATATTTGATTGAATTTTTACATTTAGAATGAAACAGATTGCATTAGTTGAGGATTTATAAAAGCTGTGCCGACAGATTTGCCTCGATCTACCGTATTGGAAGTATCAAAATATTATTTCGCAAACTTCGCTGGATGAGCCATTGCTTGAATACTCTCTGGTTACTGTTACCGATGGCACTAAACAATACACTTGGCTGTCAGTCTCGCTATTTTCTGGTGCTGGGTTTGCTCTACCCAAAACTGACATCCAATTATAAGCCAATTTTTGTCAACAATCTTAACCCAGTAGCGCATGTGATCCGATAAATCGGATGCTTAGAAAAGCGTCAACCATGCCTTTGATTGGAGACCTATCTCGTTGAGATATATACAAATCAACGTTCGCATTGTTGGAAAGTCATAAATTAAATGTATTTTATACAAAATGAAATAATGAAGGTTCTTGGTATCCATCTGAATTGCTATACCAAGAAAATAATCATAATTAACTGAACTATTTCAAATTAAATTTCGTGATCTGAAATATCATATCACATGCACAGGTGACACTTGCAACATTTCAGAATGCCTACATTTTTTCTCTCTATATTTCAAGCAACTCCACCTAAATGAAAAAGTATTGTCAGCCTATCAGTTGCTGAAACTTTATATTTGGTGGAAAAACAACACACAAAAGGCGTTAACAATTGCGAGCAATGATTTTCGCTCGTCTGCAGCAATAATTCAAGTTAGATGGAAAGGCAATGATGTTCTCTTTTGCCAAAAATAATTAAGAAACGAAATGGAAAATTATACAGAGGGTCAAAGAGAAAAAATGTAAAATTAATGTTTTACAGCCTGCAGTTTTTAGTTCGTACGATAAAGGAATGCGCGGGATGGATTTGATGGATCAAATGGTGGCAGACTCCAGAACTAGAATTCAACAACAAAAATAGTATTGGCTTATATTTGCTAATTTTTTGGATACTTCGGTTGTGAATATCTGGCTCCTGATGAAAAACAATGGCCGAATGATGGGAAGTTCCATTGTCGTTTGAAATTTCAAAGAGATATTGGCTTCAGCTTGTTGAAAATTCATGAAACATCACGAAGAAGAGAAACAGCCAAATGATTCCAATACTGACATCCGCTTTGACGGCAGAACAACTGGAAATTTTCAATTTATACAAAAAAGAAACTTTTCCACAGCCATGGTAAAGAAAAATTCATGTCCCAAAACTATGATATGGAATTGCATCTCAAATACTTCAAAGACTATCTTGCATATTAGAATATGAAATGAAAGAATTATTTATCAAATCATTATTAAAGGAAAGAAAGTTTTATCGGATCACGTTTTTCTTGGAAACGGTGGAGAATAAAGTGTTGATAATCCACATAGTATGTCCTTTAGATGTATAATACATGGATATACAATATTTATCTCAAAAATAAGCCAGGGATTAAGCTGAAAAAAGGTTTGGAAACAAAGGCCCAGACTGTTTGAGGTCTTTAAAATTATTAAAAGATAAAAACTATGAAGTTTAAGGAATTGTTGTGCCTGATAATTTAACTCGGGCAGGACTAAATTTGCCAAACGAAACTTGCAAATCTGCATTGTAAAATATATTACCACATTGGAATTTTCTCACTTTGCACAATTATATGCAAATTGTTGTCATGATGCTCCAAAAAGTAGATTCATTAACTAAGAATGTGATTTCCTTTCATTGAATCGAACAATCATTTAAATCAGAAGACAATACATCCCTGTGAGAATATCCGCAAGATTGTCAATAGACGTCACGTGATTCCGTGCTTTATTTTTGAAGAGAGTAGTGTTATGAACCGTGTTCTTTTTTGGCAAATATATTTTTTTATATGGGGGAAAACTTTTTTTATATGGGGTAAAATGAATAAATACAAAAGAGAAAATGTTTCCTCCTTAGACATGTCTCCTGGGTCGCTTTGTTCTCAGCCCATGTTCTTCCGCTCAGCTCCCTGCCATAGACACCTCTTTGGCCACCACTGCCCTCTGGCCACCACCTGCAGATTCGATGGTACAACGGTCAGCTTTCAGATTGTTGTACCCAAGTTACCGGTTCAAACCCGATCAAAGCCGTGGATACTTTAAAGGCGAAAAAATCATTCGTACGCCTTCCTTCGGAGGGGAAGTAAATGTCCCATATAGTAGATTTATACATGTAAAAGATCGTCAAGTCTAAATGAAGCCTTTGAGCTAAATTCAAATTGCCTGTTTCGTTGCCCGAGATAATACCTTCTTTCTCCGCTAAATGGTAAAAGGAGCGTTTACGAGAAATTTACGAGATGAGACGGAAGAGTGGGCCTGATGGCCGAGTCTCGACAAGTATTAACTAACTGCTCCGGCGCTGCGTTGACCCAAGTTAAGTTAGTTATTTTTGAAGAGAGTAGTGTTATGAACCGTGTTCTTTTTTGGCAAATATATTTTTTATATGGGGGAAAACTTTTTTATATGGGGTAAAATGAATAAATACAAAAGAGAAAATGTTTCCTCCTTAGACATGTCTCCTGGGTCGTTTGTTCTCAGCCCATGTTCTTCCGCTCAGCTCCCTGCCATAGACACCTCTTTGGCCACCACTGCCCTCTGGCCACCACCTGCAGATTCGATGGTACAACGGTCAGCTTTCAGATTGTTGTACCCAAGTTACCGGTTCAAACCCGATCAAAGCCGTGGATACTTTAAAGGCGAAAAAATCATTCGTACGCCTTCCTTCGGAGGGGAAGTAAATGTCCCATATAGTAGATTTATACATGTAAAAGATCGTCAAGTCTAAATGAAGCCTTTGAGCTAAATTCAAATTGCCTGTTTCGTTGCCCGAGATAATACCTTCTTTCTCCGCTAAATGGTAAAAGGAGCGTTTACGAGAAATTTACGAGATGAGACGGAAGAGTGGGCCTGATGGCCGAGTCTCGACAAGTATTAACTAACTGCTCCGGCGCTGCGTTGATCCTATCCCACCGCACGGTCCCCGGCGCCGGCGGCCAAGACTAAGCGGGCGGGCGAAGTAATAGATAGATAGATCTATTTAAACTGCAATTGGGCATAACCCGGTGTCAGCTACTTACAAACACATAAATATACACAGTCTCTCTGTAACATAGAACTGATACCAATAATAATAATAATAATAATAATAATAATAATAATAAAAATAACAACAACATAAGAATAAGGTAATATAACTGGCAAATTATATACTAATTGTAGTAATAATAATGGTAAAATAATAAAAGTAATGGTAAAATAATGATAATATAAAAACTGACTTCATACAAAATTAAGTTATATTAAGAGAGAAACACATTCACACACACACACACACACACACACACACACACACACTGCACTAGTATTACACTGCACTTCACTGCACATCACTTCACTAAGACCTGAAAACATTTCCTTCTTTATTTCTCTGCTATACACTGCACTACACCTCACTTCACAATAGAACACTTATGCATCGCTATATAACCCAGTATTCTCCCTCATTTACTTAATAATACCCTAAATTAATTTCCTAAACTGTTGAACGCTTTGAGGAAAGGGTTCAAAGGTTTTTGCAGGCACTCTATTCCATTCCGTAATCGTTCGATTTGTAAAAGAAAATTTCCCGACACCCGTTCTCTGCTGTCTTAAATTTATTTTGTGCCTGTGATCCACACTACTGATGTATGTAAGAATACATAGCCGCCGATTAATTTCTTTCCAAGCTGAATGACCATTATAAGCTTCATACAAGGCGCAGAGTCTTGCTACTGATCGCCTGTTTTTGAGTAAATCCCACCCTGCCGTTTTCTTGTCCCTGAAAGTAAATTTAGCTGCCCTATGCTGAATCCTTTCCAAGTCTTTACACTGCATAATCTTGTGCGGATCCCAACAAATTGTTTCATATTCCATTATTGGACGAACAGGAGATAAATAAGCAAATTCCCTCGCGTTTGCCGTACTCTTTTTTAGGATGCGCATTACAAAGTGAAGAGATCTCCAGGCTTTCCCTACAATAAAATCTACGTGTTTTTTCCAACATAATTTACTGTCGAAATGAATTCCTAGGTACTTGCACGAGGAAACTCTCGGAATAATGTCATTATTTAAGCGGTAATGTGTTTCACTGTAATTATGACCCCTGCCAAAAGTGATGGATTTACTTTTAGAGCTATTTATGGACATCCCGTTATTTTCCGCCCAGTAATATAACGCATCAAGATCCCGTTGCAGTATTTCTTTATCTCTTTTCGAATTAATACTACGATATATTATGCAATCGTCTGCAAATAGCTGAACATTTGAGGTTAATTGCGCCGGCAGATCATTGACGAAGGCTAGAAATAGAAGGGGTCCAATGACACTCCCCTGCGGTATTCCTGACGTAACGCTTGCCCCGGAAGATAACTCTTGCCCAATTCGGACTTTCTGTTTTCTATCTCGCAGAAACTCGCTAATCCACGCCACCACCCTGGGATCTATGCCTGAATTCATTAATTTCTGTACAAGCCGATCGCGAGGAACGACATCAAATGCTTTGGAAAAATCTATAACTATTGCGTCTACTCTGCCGCCCGCGTCAATTTCATCTGCTAGATCCTGAAATAGCGTGACTATCTGACTTTCGCATTAATAACCACTCCTGAACCCGTGTTGCCCATCGTAGAACCATTTTTTAATTTCCCATTCTTTCTTAATGTAACTCTCAACTAGATGCTCCATAAGCTTGCAGACCACTGACGTAAGACTTACCGGCCTATAATTGCATAATTTAGTTTTGTCACCACTTTTAAAAATTGGTACGACAAAAGGTAATTTCCAATCTTCAGGTACTTTTGAATTATTCAAAGACACGTGAAAAATTCTAATTAGGTACGGTAATATCGCCTTTCCTGCTAGTTTAATTAAATCCGTAGAAATGTCGTCTGGACCCCTTGACTTACCATTTTTCATAGACTTTACTTTATTCCATAGAACGTTTACTTCAATATTAAACTGATTCGCACCCGAAGGCCCTTGAATAAATGGATGGTCCACACTATTTTTGAAAACCGAACTAAAATACTTATTAAATGCATCCGCTTTTGCCCGATTGTCAGTAATTAGCGTGTTTCCATTTTCGCCAATAACTGGCATATCCTGTTTATTTCCTTTCCTTCTACGAACATATTTATAAAAACCTGTCCAGTTATTTCCCTTCCCATCAAGAATATTTTTTAAATATGTTTCCTGAGCAATTTTCTTTTCGCGCTCCAATTCTTTTGAATGATTTCGAAAAATATTCATATGCTCGCTACTGCGCGTTCTGTTCTTAAATGCCTTTCTCGTTATCCTCTTCATTCTCCTAATTTTTGCATTGTAGTATTCTGGATCAGGATTATTTTTTAGAATTTTGCACGGAACAAACTTTTGCAAAACTTCGTATATAATATCTTTGAACACGCCCCATATTTCTTCCATACCGCCCTCTGTTCTTAGAAAGCGGTCAGATTGTTCCCTAAAGAAACCTTGAAGCCCGCTTACATTTGCTTTCTTGTATTGCCGTACTTTCGTTCCTATTGTAATGCCTTTCCTTGAAATATTTCCGTCTAAGTCAAGAAGAACCGCTTTTTGGTCACTAATGCCGTCAACAACTTCACAAGATATGAAAAGTTCTTTCGGCCTAATTAGGTAGACATCCAGAATTGCATCCTGTCGCGTCCCGGTCCGAACTACCTGGATAAAACCCCGTTCCCAAACCAGTCCATTAACTAGACTTCTGATTTTCCCTTCGCTCACGGTTCCCTCCCAGTTTACGCTCGGAATATTTAAGTCGCCTCCAATAAAATTGGATGGCCATTTTCGTTTCCCGTTCTCTGAATGATGTTATCTAAAATGTCATATCCATCGCTCGGACGCCTATAGCATGCAATAATTTCTAAAACAGTTCCTGACGTAATAATTTCTATTCCCTTCAATTCAAACTATCTACTGACCCACTCTAATCTAATATTTATGTCCTCCTTGACGCAAATAAAGACTCCGCCCCGTCTACTATTTCTATCCCTCATAAGGACCTTGTAATGGGAATGAAAAATTTCAGAGGACCCGATTTCCTCAGTTAGCCACGACTGAGTCCCTATTACTATGTCGGGATCGCAGACATCAACTAGATTCCAAAACTCTATTTCTTTATTGATTATACTACGACAGTTCACCTGCAACAACCTAAGGAACCCTCTCCTCACCTGAAAGTGTTCTCGAAAGGGCGCGTCCCTCGAAGTCGCTGCCACTGTCGTCGCCTCCGCCGCCGTCGTCTCCGCCCTCGTCGTCGCCGTCGTCATCGTCGTCACCGCCACCGCCGTCGTCGCCGCCGTCGTCGTCGCCGTCGTCGTCGCCGCCATCGCCGACACCGTCGCCGTCTCCGCCGCCGCCGCCGCCGCCGCCGTCTTCACCGTCGCCGTCTCCGCCGCCGCCGCCGTCACCGTAGTCGCCGCCGTCGCCGTAGTCGCCGCAGAGCCGCCGCCGTCACCGCCGCCGCCGCCGCCGCCGCCCCCGCCGTCGCCGTCACAGCCGCCGCCGCCGTCGCCATCTCAGTCACCGCCGCCGTGTCCGCCGCCTCCGTCGTCTCCGTCGTCTCCGCCTTCTCCACCGTCACACACGTCTCCGCTGAAGCCACCGTTAGAGTTAGAGTATAGTACTACATAGAGTTGATGCAGTTCAATTGTTTAAACTACCTCAAGCGCTTCTCTTATTTGTTGACAGGCCTACGTCACGACACACTTATGCTTAGAGGACAATACGAGTTGCCTCATAATCTTTAGAACTACTATAGATGTTTGTTCCGACTTGATGGACAAAAATGTCGCAACTTATGCTCAAACATTTCGAGAAAATGTGTCTCCAAAGATGACATGCCCCATTGAACCGGTAAGTACGTTCCGTCGACGTCACTTTTTACGCTGGTTCCCCGCTTTTCGTCAGTCACCGTACTTGTTACCACCACCGTCCTCGCCCCCATTCACAGCCCTTATTTTCCCAACCTTACTACATTCTCCGAACATGTCGCCGCCTTCCTGCCGTCACCGCCGTGCTACCGCCGCCTCCTTCGTCGTCTTCCTGCGGTTGCCGTTCTACTACATTCGCCGCCCTCCTGCCGACGCCTCCCTCTTGCCGTCACCGCCCTCCTGCCGTCGTCACCTTCCTGCTATACCCACTCTCTGACCGTCTTGCAGTCGCCGCCTTTGCCTCCCTCCTGCCGTCGCCTTCATGTTGTGGTTCTCCTACCGTCGCCGTCTTTGCCGCCCTTCCCACCGTTGCTGCTGTTCCGCCATCGCCGCCCTTTCGACTGTCGTCGCCAACACCGCCTTCTCCGCCCTTGTCACCCTTCCCGCTCCTCCTGCCGCACCCTGCCACTTCCCGACACGCACCGTATAAAGAATCGTTCTTTTCTCTATGTTAGCACGCAGTGTTTGCCTCGCCCGCCACGCCTCCTGTGCGCATTTTGTCTGCCTCATTCCCCGCCTTACCACTTCATTCACCCACCTATTTGCGGGTGCTTAGAAACTTCACAGTTTTTCACGAGAGAAACAAAATACTGTGTCAAAATAGAAAATAAAAATTGCAGATTGGGCATTTTTTTAGGTAATGAATAACATTTTTATTTTCTCCTTCAATGTTTGGACAAATTAAGGCAATACATTTATGTCAACTCTTAACTTAGTCATCGAAGAATTTAATAGACTGTTTTCAGGATTTTAGTTCCTTCTTAGAATTTTCTTTAATGGCAATAATCGAATGAATATCCTTCAAAGACGTAGTAAGTTAAATTTTGGAAAAAGGAGAAGAGTGAAGTTACACTGCGAGTCCTGTTCTCAGCTTTGTATGTCTTCAACGATGAATATCGTTATTCTTTTTTTTGGGGGGGGCGTAAAATTGCAGGCTTTTGGAGCAAGACGAGTGGTAAAATATATCATGCCAAAAACATTAACCAAAATGTCACGAACATATTCACAACACATTACCATTCTGAGCATTCTCCCTCAAGCGTAAACATCCATTTTTGGACATCATTGTTTTGACTTCTTCAATGTTTTCCTAATAGGATGACTTTGATGACCGACCAGACGGTCGTAAATCTAGTACCATTTCACAGCTGTTCTTGAATGCTATTTGTACCACTCGCAAGCCGGAGGTTTTGATAAAACATAATTAAAGAACCCCTTCAACATCAACTGTTAGGCACACGAAATTCTATTCCAAACAAAACTTGAGGCAAACACATTTTCTATATTTTTATTCATAAATCATAACTGACATAAGTTGAAAGCAAACCATCACAGGCGGACGTCTAAATTGAGAACACAGCAGTTTACATTTTAACCAAATGAAAAACTAAGTGACTTCGGCGACAATCATTTCGTGGGAATTATGACAAAAACAATTCCCCATACATTTTTGAGAAAGTATATATGTTGTTTTTTTCTTGTTGCAGGGAGAGTACAAAATTACAGATCTAAGCATGAGTATGACAGAGAATTCCACTCTGTTTTACATATATAGAGATGTGGGTCCTTATGAAACAGTTATAAGCCTTGAAGAAGATGCAGTACCAATCTTATGTCTGCACATTTTTGGCAGGACTAAAGCTGAAAATGTCAGATAAAAACAAAATGATATGAATAAGTACTGATGTATTGTGCAGAAGTTCATAATTATAATCATGTGTTTATGAGGCTTTGAATAAAGAAAAAAATTAGAAACAAAATACAGATTTTGATTTTGTTTATAGGCACCCCGTATTTCCCCTAAATGAAACATTTTTCTCTTATTAACATAATGCCGGTTTCGGCGACTACTCCTGTCCTGTAGTTGTGAGTATAATAATGTGGTATTGCGACGTTCCTCACGTGTTCTCTCTCTCTCTCTCTCTCTCTCTCTCTCTCTCTCTCTCTCTCTCTCTCGCGCGCGCGCGCGCGGCGCCCTCGTCACCGTCCGTAGGTACCGTTACGTTCCCTGACCCTGTCTAACACGAACGAAAGAGAGAACACGGAGACGCTCGCCTCACCAGTGCCGAGTCCGCTTACACTCAAAACACGGACGTATGTTATATTTAGGGAGTACAGCTTGCTCCGTAGATGTTCTTCACTATTGTGAAGAATAGAAAACCAAGGAAATTGTACAAGTTCGTGGATATTACGTTGTGGAGTCTCAATGGTGGATGAGTGAGAGGATGCAAATGTGAGAAAAAAAATTGAGCACATAAAAAAAGAGAAATCCAATGGATCTTTCAAGAATAATGTATAATTTATTCACAAGTTTCTTGAAGCAAATACAGAACACTATTATTATGTAATAGCCGTGTCCCTCAGATCACATTCATGCACAATATAAATTTTTAAATATATCTGAATATACTCCTTTTCTTTTTCTTCAGTTTGCGGAACATGTGTCTTGCAAGCTAAACAACAACAACAACAAAACTATATACAGAACCTCTTGTCTACAAACTTTGTTCTTAGCTATAATTATGAGAAACCTACAAATATCTCATAATTTAATACAAAACTGAGAACTTACACTACTAATGTTAACCATTTTCTGATATACTAATTATTCTAATAAAAAAATGATACCAGTCTTATTTACACCCACGTTTAAACATACTACAACAAGTTTCGAGCCTGCACTATTTAACTATTACGGCGGGCTAGAGTAACTTGGCCTTGTTTCGTGTTTTTTTAGGTGGGAGGTATGAATGATTGATGCGTCAACTTGCTGTATGCGGACGGACATCAGATATCGCCGGTGAAACGTGTTGTGTGCGGAGTACACAGTGTTTGGGAATGGTGGCAAGAGGCGGTCGAGGCATCAGACAGCGAGCTCTCGGTAGCGAAGATACCTCAAGGTCAACGAACGGCCGCGAGCGTCGCATCGACACCCCTCGGTTGGCGACAGCGTGGGACCGGCGCTGTGGCACTCGAATGATTGATTGGTATTGTAAGATAAGTCACGAATAGATTTTTCTATTCAGTTTAATAGGAATAGAATCCGTGGAATGTAGATGACGGGTGGGCGGAGTAGCCGTCGAAGTATAGAATGCGAGTGAGACAGAAATGTAATTAGCAGGCGCTCAGAGTAGAGGGCGGAATGGTAGATATTTCAACAGTATTATCATGTATCCTGTATTAAAGCACGCATTGTCATTGTGCTAATTCATGTATGATATGTTAGTGAGTGGTGTAAGACAGGGAGCTCCCATTTGATTCAGAAATAAAATGAAGGTAAATAAATGAATAGAAACAGAGTTGTTATGAAAGATTGATGTGTTCATTTGAATGTAATTCCTAATAATCAAGCATTCAGTAGTCAATGTTGATTTCAAGTCCGTTTCTTTATAATGATCTATATTTTCTTTTTGTAATAAACCATTGTTTTTGTGTTAATAATCAATCCAATGTCAGATACTTATATGAAAGGTATCCCCCTGAAATGATATCCTTGGCCCCAAATAAAAATTATGATATGCGCGACCACAATTACTGAAAAGGTAAGTACGGTCACATATTATTGGCGCCCGAACAGGGACAGGGAAGGATGAGGAATTTATAAAGTCCAATCTTTATAAGTGCATACCTTGATATAGCAAATATCTGAAATTGGTTGCATGATTGAGAAATGCAGAGGTCAGTATATTCTTTAAATAATGTCAGTATTTCAGTTTATTGTTGTTGATACACTCAAAATACTTGTTCGTCTTCGGCGGATTAGAAACTGAATTTTCATAAATTGCAAAATAGCATTTGCCTGAACCTTATTCTGTCTTGTGCAGAGTCTACTATACCATTCAAGTACTTTATGCAACATTTACTTGAAATCATTTTTTACAACAATAAACATGACTCTTTTAAAACATTACAAGATATAATCCCTTATAATTACAAATGTCTTTCTTTATCTCAGATCTTTGATCATTAAGGCAATTGAATTTTACTAGTGTTTTCTGTTCATAGTCTGGCAAGGCACAAATTCCCTTTATTTATTCGGCTGGCATACAAATGGCGTTCTGAGCGCGCCGCACAAAATCCGTAACCTACGCCAACCTTGGCCTTCCCCTCCGTTCGGCGGTTACCTGACCCTGGCGGCTGCAACGTTGCAGCAGCGGAGCGATCTTAGGACCGGGCGGCGGCGTTCACAGGCGTGGATTACACGCGGCGAGGAGCCGGCTCTCGTCAGCGCGTCCAACGTAATTCGCCGACCTCTTCGTCTCTTCTTCTCGTTCCGGAACACGCAGCTCGTCCCGTCTAGGTCCGTCTTGTCCCGTCTCGTCCAGATCCGTCCTGCCCTCGTCTGTACGCTTCCGTGCATAAACAATGCACGTCGCAATTTATAGCAATGCGAATAAAAAGTTCCTTTGCAAACATTACAGCTACGTATAAGCAATAAAGCGTTTAGTCCTTTTGCTGCAAGTATTAGATTGCGGTGATAGCAATCTCACGCCAGTCAACTTCACTTCCGAATTCACAGTGTTTCACTATTAATTTCTGCTCGAAACGTTCTAATTATTCAACTTTGATAACTGTCGTGCCCTATTTCCGACAGTCTAACGGAATGCATTAGAACTATTCCGATGTATTCTAGCCAACACAGCGCCTACTGTGAAAACTTGTAACTGTAGATGTCGAAAGAGTAGCAGGATGAATAATAACCAAGTGCGAAGTGGCAAGAGACAAGAGAGCTATTTTTTTGGCTGTCGGCGGTATTTATCAGCTCCTCTCCTCAAATATAGGGGAGAGTTCCTTCGCCTCCCACCCCTAGCGGACAGCTGCGCGCGTCGCAAACCCTTTCGCGCGGTCGTTCGGAGGTCGCGCTCCCGCGACTATCGCCGTGCTTGCTTATGGAACATACTGTTCCCTGACGTCGCATATGTTGCGTGGGCGTACGTGGGACTTTGAATTTCTATCAAATGTCACAGTATATATATTGAAACGTTCCTCTTTCGAGTTCATTTCATCAATATTTTTATAAGTGGGACAGGTGATCGTTGTTCGCGAATGGGCTCTGGGTTTTGACACATTCATCAGAAATACACACACATTGAAATATAAAGAACCTGAACAATACTTTATTTTACATCGATTCATACACTCGGTGTGACACTTCTCCACGTTTCTAATATTAACTGCTAACAAATCACAACCGTACCTCCTTTTTATTCTTAAAACAGTAGACCATACACAAAGGGAAAGAGAAACCTGGCATTTATTGGGCGATTCATTTAGCTTCCAAACGAGGCTGGCGCGGCGCAGTCTCCCCTCCAGATCGGCATTGCTCGGCTGCCCTCGGTCGGTGCTGTTACTTGGAGCCACGAACGGACGACGTTGCAGGCAACTCGGGGCCCACACGCTCCTCGTACAAAGCTCCCTCCAAAACACTTTTCTTCCAAGCACTATTTTTGTTTAGTTTGCCCATCCCCTTCACTCTGTCTAGTTGATGGATCCGCTACTCATCAGCACCCAGTTTTCCGTCCGCACCATACGTTTTATAATCACATGTACCGAAACGTGGCGAGACTAGCTTCCCCTGGTACTTTGCACTTGCTCAATTCTCTATAATTCGAACTCCGATTAGCTGTCGTAAATTCAACGTACTCATCTATACACTGTTATTACTGTGTCCACTGTCCAATATTGTACCTCACGTTTCCTCAGTCCTTAGATTACGATCCAAAATCTCTCCAGCCCACGTGTCTGTCCGTCTCTTACCGAGTTCTCTTACTCACTGACTATTCCGTGACCACCTCCCGCTCTCGCTGGCGCGCTCTCCTGACGCGTTCGGAACGGGTCAAGCGGCAGCGGCCATAACTGCCGCACTATTTGAATATGGTCGACCGCCGCTTCATTTTGCTAAACGTATTATGATAATAATATTATAATAATTCGTTTCAATATATATATATATTGTAGTGATACCGAATAAATTCAAGTTTATTCTGCCGCAAAATAACTCCACGCAGGCGGCGGCCCGAGGGCCAGGCGAGGCGCCACGGTGTCCGCGACCCTCCGCTCCCTAATTCGTCATGGACACGTGTGCCCCAACTCTGGGTGGCCGCCCGACACGACCCCTTCAGTATTTTTCCACGACGCCTGGAACTCTTCCGTCAGCCTCCCTAGAGATTCCTAGCCCCTCACACCCCCCCGGTCGTTAATAACTGCCCCTTTTCGACGCAAAATTAAAGCGAGAGGGAGCGATAACCAGCCCCTCTCTCACTCTTTTCTCGGTCTCGAAAACATCCTCTGATTGGGCAGAAAATATCTAATGCGCAGTACCCTTTCGCCAATAGCAGCCAGAATTCGGGTTTGTTCTAGAATATTCCAGAGTCACAGGGATAATTTTGGTGGGGGGAACGAGGTTTCCTAAAACTTGGAGCGACGAGGCACAAAAGGGAAGCTTGGGAGCCGTGTTCAGAATCGGACGCAAGTGGAGGCCGCAGGGGGGAACCTGTTATATTCTGTTGTGGCGTTCGGTTCGATGGACTTAGAAAAATTATTAAGTTTCTTGTAGAGTTTGGGTACAAGACTTCTGTGACGAACGCAGGCCGCAGAACAGTATTATGAACATTTGACAGCAATTCGTATTATATTACGTCCGATTTATGTGCGAACTCGAGACTCTCTTTTCCTTTGTGAATTTGTGCGATAATTCACGGGCTCATTAGTATCAAAGTATTGTGAGATCGACCGGGAATGAACCGACCGTGTCAGTGAATGAACTGTGCCGACCCATTCACCGCAGCGAGCAGACGGCGCTTTTGTGTTCCGGCCTGCCTTGGCCGCTATCCTCGCAAGTACCTGATTTGACCTACATTTTCCGAGCGGCGCTCCTCGCCCGCCACGACCCTCGCAGCCAGCTGAGTTGTCCCGAGGTCGTTCAACTTCAGTGGGTGGCGCAGGCCGCCTAACAGAGGTATTTTCTGTTTGAGTGTCTTATGTCGTACCCGCGATCGAGAGGTGTGAACAGTACATCAGACAATCAGTGTTGACTTCCTCTCGACCGGGCGACGAAGAGGAGTTCCCGGCCGCGCATTGCCGTCAAGCGGGAATTCGCGCGCGAGGAAGAATTTCATCTGATTGTAATCACTTTGTAATTTTATGTTCTCTTATGTGCATGACATTTCATTTTTTGTTTTATTTCGATTTTGGGGGCATGCTCGCCAGAGTTATCATCACCAGACCATTAGCGTTTTCTTTTTTCAATGAATAAATTCAACTTGTTCTAAATTCACATGTTTGACTTCTCATTCAACCTAGGCCACCGGCTTCCTCCATCTTCGCCGTTTCAGGTAATCTGTCGACGGAGCGGGCCGGCTACCCGTCTGAGGCGCCCAACCGAAGACGCGAGGGTAGTTGCAATATATATTAGTGACTGTACTTACCTTTACAGGTTGTCAGGGATACACATATCATACAATTTTTGTTGTTTGTTAGGGTCAAGGAATTCTTTAAGGGGGATACTATTGATCAGAATGTCTGAATTTGATTGTTCTAACACAAAAACAGGATTTATTAAAAATGACACAATTGACATTACACTGGAATGATTACTGATCAATGAACAGCTGATTAACCGATTTACATGACATTTATCTGGTTGTTTCTCATTGTTATACATTCCTTACTCCCTTTTATATTAATTCCCTCTCTCTTTAATCACATATCGTACATTCTCATCACAGACAATGTTAATTTTCTTTATATTACTCTAATGAGCATCCTGAATCTGCGGACACCACATCCGACCCCTCCCAATGTTTACTTGTAACTCTCGTTAACTTATCTGGTGTACTCCGTTGTTGCTGCCTTCCGCTCGATGTCGCACGCGACGTCTCGTTCTCCGATGTCCGCTGCCGTACGATGACCTTGGCACCCGCCGTCCCTTTGCGTCTGTGCACGTGTTCACCAACGGTCCGTAATCCCACGCCGGCGCTGTCTCGCCGCCAACTCCTTTTTCCAAATATTGGAATTGCGGTTTCTGCTCGTAGAACTCCACACTACCGTACCGCACCGCGTAACTGCACCGACTGGTTGGTGATTACTAGATGAGTGCTTTCTCTTCTCGATTGCCTTAATCCCTTTCCGTGACAAAATTATTCTTTCTTCGTATTTCCTCCGTCCCACTAGACCCTCCGAAATCGTTATTATCACCATTAATGTTCTCATTTCCACTTCACCATGCCACGATCGCAGTATCACCCACGTGTCCACACAATTTTGCACTTCCCTCACTAATTTCTGTTATTATGTTTCTCCGAATACACTTATGATAATCATCAGTCACTTTCCTCACCTAACTCGTAATACTTTTCATTCCTGTTGTCCACCTTGTCTCGATCACCGCCGATTTCTATCATATCCTCTCCGCATCACTTTTCCGTTGCCATCTCTCGTCCTTGCCTCACAACCGTTCTCTCCCGACTGGCCTTCCGTCTCCGCTGTTCGATCGAATCTCTCCTTCAGTGCGTTCGTTCACTGACCCGATTGATTTTCCTCGCGATCGATTCGTTGTCCACGCGCCAATTTTGAATGTCGTTATTTGTGTAATGATGGTCTTTTGACCATACGGTCAAATATATATTAGGGTGTCGCTCATTTTCCGACTTTCAAATTTTTGACCGCTCACCCTCCAATTTTGTTCCAATGCACTTAAAACATGCCTATACAACATTTTTTTGAGATCGGAGTATTCTAACCCGTGCCGACTTGAGCGCGAATTCGCATGACGGACATGTCCAGAGCATGAATTTTAATCGATCGTACTACTCGTGTTCACAGGTTGCTAATCTAACAGTGTCATATGTTAGTGTCATATGCAGTGCCGAAGAACGTGTGTTTTTATTAAGAGATAATATTAACTATTAATATAAAACACCAAATAAACGAACACAATTGAGCATCAGTCAAGTGCTTGATGTTTTATTCCACAACATATGGGAAGTAAAATCAACAGTTAGGACAAGCGCTAAACTTGTGGTTGGAGAGAGAATGATATTTTGCGAGAAAGCAATAATTTCAATAAGAGCGAATCAGCATTGTTCGCAAAAACTTATTAACTTGTACTATTCGGAGTGAAGAAAATTACAAAAAACGCAAACAAGTGTGAAGATATTTTTAAGCATCGTGAAGATGAGTTTAGAAATAAATTGAACAATCTATTTGATATTGCACATCCGAATGCGTTACAAATGATTATTTTGGAAGAAGATAGGATGTTTTTATTTCGACAGAGAGAGCCAGGATGTAAAAGTTATCTTGAAGGGCTGGACGAACATTTTGCGGATAAAGAAGAAAGGGCGAGACAAAGAATATCACAAGAAGAAAAAAGATTACAAATTCTTTGATGTGATACAACTGCATCAAACTCTTGACGTCTTGAAGGAGTATACGTCTTTCTTGAAGAAAATTTGGACAGAGCATTATTCTTTCCGTGCCGTCATTACATATATAAAAACCTATTTTGTAATGTGTATTTGAATGTAAAATACATAATGTAGTAAGCAATCCTAACACCACTTTTTTTAGCATTTTAAAAGAAGTTAAAAAAGATTTAACGCCATTAATTTTCAAAGTCGCAAAGACAAAATGGGAATATTAGAGTCCGATTTTAAAGAAATGCTGAACTTTTATGAAAGTAACAAACTAAAGATTCATCTTCCCGGGCATTGCATCGAACTCAACATAGATGGCAAGAGATATTTAATATTTAAAATGTTTCTGCTCAGATCAGATTCTAAACTATCTTGTGTAGTTAAAAATTCCTTAAATAATGTCTCTCTCTTGATCGTAACTTTATGTCAAACTGTGGCTTTAGGGCAGTGCAGCTGTAAAAGTTCCTTATCAGGGTACTTTATAAAAACTTCTAAAATTGCATGAAAAGATAGATTCCACAATTTCAAAAGCAAGTTTAAAATAATTTAGACACCATATGTAGTATTTATTAGAAGAATTGTCTGTCGTACTCTCTGATGAAACTGACGTACAAATAAAAATCAAAGTGGTAGCAAGTTTAGACTGAGAAAATCTACACATGGAAGAGAATTCCTTTTTGAAAAGAAATTGGATGAAGAATAACATGGCAAGCGCAATTGTACACTGATGACTGTTCTTTCATTATTAATTCGTTAATAAACAATACATCTTATTCAATTTAATCTTCATTTCAATGAAAACAAGCAGACTCTGTATTAATCAATAGCAGATACTTGTTCTCTTGCCTGAAGATGGGTATTAGTTTTATTCAAAACTGCCCTTTAACCTGGAAAAGCAACTTCATATTTAGAAGCCAAAAGGTTATTTATAAAGATGAAAATCTGTGGATGACTGCGCGGAAAGACCTGTTGAATCAATGCAAGATTTTCATGGACTACTGAATGTAGATGAGCAAAAGCAATTTTTGTTGAGTTGTTCAAGAACATCGTTTACGGTAATTATATTGCAAGAAAGAAACACTGAAAAAAAGTACCCATAATAAAAGTTAAAACCAAAACAAAGTCTAAAGTGTGAAAATGAGTTAAATTATAATATAAAATTATATATTAAAAATGTATCAATAGTTTTCCATTGACTTAACCCAGCAAAACCAATGATCCCTAACATTCAAATTTCACGCTCAAGTCGGCACGGGTTAATATCAACCTATTGAGATGAAATTTAATTTTTGAGTAAATTGGACCCAACAGAAAATATTTAGGGGGTGAGCCCAAAAAAATTTGCAAAAATTATTTTTTTGGCAACATAAGGGACACCCTAATATATATATATATATATATATATATATATATATATATATATATATATATATATATATATATGAGAGCTAGTAAGCCGTAAGGTTTAGTATGCACCACGGGCGGCATATGACCCGTCGGGCCCGAGGCTCTTGGGTTAGGGGGTCGCCCTCGGGGCGAGGGCGTCTACTTGGCGCCGTAGGTACATAAATAACTATTGTATTACTTGTAAGTTACTGTTTACTTTCAAAATGGATAATTGTATAAAAACTGGGAGTACTCTTGTATTATTAATTATTGTATTATTAATATTATTGTTTATTATTATAATAATCTTGTTTTACTATTATATTACGTTTTGAATATTATCTAAGAATATTGTATTTGTAACTCGCCACCGGACAACAGTCAATTTGCAAGATAATAAAATTATTATTATTATTAATATAACTTTCCCTATAATATACCTACGTACGTATAATATAGGGGAAAGTAAAATTTAAAGCCTTTGTTTGAAAAGTTTGAAAATACCCAAGTGACTTTATGTAAAGTACCTCCCAAATAAAAAAATATCGGTTCGAAATTCCAGGAGCCTCGACATCAGCCAAATCGATTCGGGAATATCAATTTTGTAGGAAATCTGCTGAACGGTTTAGGCGCTAGCGTTGCCACAGATGGACAGACAGACAGTTTTTCCGTAGCCGAGTTTTCGGTATTGTGATGGTGCCGCGAGTCTGACTTGCCTAGTCCGCGAAACTACCATCGGGTGAGTTCGTTCCCCTATCAAAATAATCTCTATTTTGCAACATGCTTTGCCAATTTGAGTGCTGCCCGGCCACCCACACACTTACTATCATTTACTATTTCCTTTTTATTTAAAATTAATTTCACACATGCTAGGAAATTTGCAGGAATTTCACCATTTTTAAAATGAAAGTCATTGTTGAATTGAACTTGGGTCATTTACTAACTTATTGAAAATTTGGGTACATTAATTGGCCGAAAATTACTTAATTACTACAATCAATGTTTTTAACTACTATAAAATGTTATTCTTCTCTCTTCTTACTTCATTGATGCTAATTATTATAATGTCTTTGCTGGCACATAACCTTTTTATGTCCGCGTAGCCTTCCTTGGATGCAGCCATGGACTCGAGCGTTGACCCGGTTTTTACACCTTGGAGAACCGCCCTGACGCTCGTCATCTGGACCTAGTCGTCTTGCGGCGAACAGCCGCGGTTGACCTCTGCTGTGATGACCGGTGGTCAGGATGCTCAGGACCCAACTGTACCTGCTATTCGTTCCGCCACACACACACACACACACACACACACACACACACACATCAATTTGCGTGTCGTCCGCCCACACAACGGTGCAATATCAGTCTAATTCGCGGACTATTAGTCTCGACTCGACGTCGCGTTTATTGAGGGCGCGAAATACATTGTCTGTTGTAGTGACACATTGATAGTTCTATTCGCAATCCCTTCAACTGCCGTCGCCTCCCTCACACTTAAGCTCGGGATAAAATTTAGCCGAAAAGTTTTTTTTACAAATGGAGCTTCTGGATTTCTGGAGAGAAAACTAGTTCTCTCCGAAAATCTCTTTCCCTCTCGTCCGTTCTCTTCGAAAATGTTTTTCCGTCTGTCTTTTTGCGCCATCTCCCCTCACGCGCTCAGCTACTCTATCCCTTCCCCCTATCCAACTTCGACTCCGCCCTCTCTCGTTCTCGTCCAATACTCGTTACTCTTTCTTATCGTCATTTTAACATTGTTTGTTATTGGGCTACTGAAACTGCGCAGTTGGCTCTTTCTCGCACGGTGGAACACTTGCCCGTGTCTAATTATTGCCCGAACGAGCACTTGGGTCTTCTGGTGGCGGCCTACTCCCTTGCGGGAGCGCTTCCGCCGGAGTTTAATATATTTGATGGTTTTTAAAGAGTTTTGCGGCCGCCCTATGGTATCCCCATGACTGGGCGGCGCACGTAGGACCTCACTTTGCACTTTTTGTCACTTACGAGTGTTTTATCACAGGTCACTATTCACCTCTCGGTTAATTTGTTTTAGCAGCTCCAAAGAAGAAATGAGGCACTCGCCTCGCTTCACTTCGCCAAACGGTAGTTCTTAGGGCCTTTTTTAAAAATTTTATTTATTGAAAATGATACAGATATTTACAAATGAGGAAGGAAAATTAATGAAAATAAATCAAAATAAAAATGGACATAATTACAGAGTAGATAACGTGAAATAATAACATGAAGTGAGTAAATAAGTTGAGATAGAGTAAAATAATTAAAATAAAATAATAAAGTGGGTAAGAGAGAGTGGAGCCTAATCTACAAACAAATTATATGAAGTTCTACCAGTAAGAAAATATATCGAAGGAAATTTACAATAAACTAAAACTAATAAATTAAAATAACAGCGAGAAGATATAGTAAAATAGAAAAGAAAAGGAAATAAATAAATGAATTAAGAAATAATAGAGTGGAAAAGAAGATAAAGTGAGGTGAATAATAATTAAACTAAAGTTAATTTGACAACCTTGAGGAAATAATTTGACGAACCAAAACAAGGCAAAACAACACAACACATTTCAATACAAAATAAATTGACAGAACAGTATAAATTTGACGAAACAAAGTAATTTGACGAAGTAAATTTGACGAAATTAAATTTGACGAAACAATTTGATGAACAAAACAAATCAAATCATTTTTTTAAAATTTATTTCTACCTGTTCGACATATTTGCCTTTCAGGGGTTAGGACATTACAAACAAATAACTGGCGATTTGATACTCACTGGAACCTGTAGTAGGAATTATTAACAATTAAATTTTTGAAAAGGTTATGCTATAAAAAAAAAGAAGTTTGTAAAAAAGATTTTGAATAGAAGGATAATATGTTGTAAATGTAGTAATTATGGTGGATGAAATATATCTTTAGGAAATTTTGATAGTATACGTCGAGGAAAATGATATGTTTGACCTAAATTGAAAGTGCGGGTCTGTTGTAAGTCATCTAAGGAGTTGAAAAATTTAAGGCTTTGTGAACGAATTAGGGAGTTGATAGTGTCAATTTTCAGTTCATTATGGAGTTGAGAGTTGGGAATATGCCAGGGTGCGTGAAATATTTTCCTGATGAATTTATTTTGGAGAATTTGTAATTTATTAATATGGGTTTTGGCAGCATTGGACCAGATGGGGCAAGCATAAGTAAGGGTAGGACGAATAATTGTGGTATATATTAATTTTGCTGAGTGAATGTTTATAGGTGATTTATAATTAATGAGGGAGTGTAATTTATAAATTTTAGTGTTAGTTTTATGTTTAATGTTTTTAATATGGGCATTCCATTTAAGTTTAGTGTCTAAGAGGAGTCCAAGATATTTAATAGGTGTGTTGGGTGATATCCAGGGTATAGCTTGATCAAGAATTAATATTTCTGCAGGGATGATTGGTTTACAGAGTGTGAAGATTTTAGCTTGACATTTATTCATGTTAATTTTAATCTGCCATTTAGAAGTCCAATTTGTATAAAGCAGAAGGTCGGATTGTAGTCTATTTTTGGCAGTTGTTAAATTTTTATGACTAATGAAGAATGCAGTATCATCAGCAAAAAGGGCTAATTCTGAGTACGTAAAGTTGGGAATGTCAGAGAGATAGATGTTAAAAAGAAGAGATAGACAGGACCCTTGGGGCACGCCCGCGCCAATTGAAAATAGTTGAGAAAAAGAGGAATTAATTTTGACTCGAAAAGTGCGATTAGAAAGAAAATTTTGAATTATTTTGAACAAATAAGTAGGAATTCCAAATTGGAATAATTTATAAATAAGACCATGATGCCAAATTTTGTCGAATGCTTTTTCGATATCCAGTAATAATACAATAGTATGCTGTTTTAGGTGAAAGGAGTTTTCAATATGTTCTGTTAGCCTTAAAAGTTGATGAGTAGTTGCATGCTGATGAGTGAAGCCAAATTGAGTGGGAGGAATAATTTTGTTAATTGTAGTGAAGTGTAATAATCTGTGATGTATAAGGGTTTCAAATATCTTGGAAAGAGAGGAAAGTAAACTAATAGGTTGCGACTACCCTTCGTCTTCGGTTGGGCGCCTCGGACGGGTAGCCGGCTCGCTCAGTCGATAGACAGTCTGGCCTGAAATGGCGATGATGGAGAAAGCTGGCGGTCGGGGTCAAATGAGAAGCATTGCATTCATATAACAACATGGGGGATTTATTCAGTAAGAAATCACGAATGAACTGGTACCAATCATGTCGGCGAGCATGCTCCCCTTTACCCAAATCAAAAAAAACATGCCATGCACACACACAAGTTAAAATTAAGAAATACAAATTAATACAATTACAATGACAAAGATTTCTCCTTGCGCAAATTCCCTCTTGACGGCCAAGCGCGGCCGGGGAATCTCTCTTCGTCGCCCGGTCGAAAGGTAATTAGCAAAAATTGTTCGCCACACAGTTTATGACTTTCGACCACGGGCGCACCACAAAAGCAAAATAAATACTGCCTCCGCAAGGCGGCTTGCACAACCCACCAAAGTTGAATAACCTCAGGCCGTCAGCTGGCTGCGAGGGTCGTCACGGGCAGTGAGGCGCCGCCCCGGGTGGGGTGCGCAGGACTGAACCAGGTATGCAGCGAGGGGTTGCTGGGGCTGGCCCAACACACAGCGCCGTCCGCTCAATGTTGTGAATGATTAGGTAATGTTTGCTCGAATGAATGATCTCCTCACTCTCGATCTATCACACTGTATTTTGGAGATCGAAGCGAGTTCGTGAATCATCTGATAATCTCACGAAAAAAGTCCCGAATTCGAGCACAAGTCGGATATTAACACAGCACAATTCACTGTCAATTGTCCGTCACACAGCCTCGCGGTCTACAATTGTTAAAGGGGACTTGCAAAAATTCTCCCAAGAAAACTCAATGTTTTTTTTATAAGTCCATCCAATACGAACCGAACTCTGGCTCCGGCACCTAGTGCCACCACAAAGGCAACTTGTCCCCCCTTGACCGCTACTCGCGTCCTACCCCGAACGCAACTCTTTCGCTTCTCTCTTCGCGTCGCCTGCTCCGAAGTCCCTCGAAGCTTCTTTCCCCCACCAAAATTATCCCCAAGATTCTGGAACCTTCCAGAACATTGCCTAATTCCGGCGGCTATTGGCGCAAGGGTAGTGCGTCTTAAACTATTTCTGCCCAATCGTCGAGTGTTTTTGAGGCCGAGAAATGAGAGAGAAGCTGGCTATCGCTCCCTCTCGCTTCAATTTTGCGTCAAATAGGGGCAGTTATTAATGGCTGGGGGTGTGAGGGGCTGGAAATCTCAAGGGAGGCTGGGGGGGGGCTTTGAGCGTCGCGGAAAAATACCGGGGGTGTCGTGCGCACGAAACGACCACCCAAGCTCCGGGACACGTGGCCGTGACAGATTCAAAAGGGGCGAAGGGGGGCGGCGAGCAGCCGCCGCCGTCCTGGCGCCGTCGGCTGACCCTCAGACAGGCGTAGCCTGGGAGTAATTCTTAGGCGCGCAATTAACCGTAATATATTCGGTATCACTACAAGGTCGGTAGTTCGATGGGTTTCTAGGATCTTTTTGTGGTTTACAAAAGGGAAGTACGATTGCTGTTTTCCAGTTAGTTGGAAAGTAATTAAATCTCAATGCGGAATTTAGAATAGAAGTAAAAGCAGCAATTGATCTTTTACCAAGTGACTTGAGTGTCTGATTATTGATAGTATCCAATCCTGGAGATTTGCGAGTTTTTGGTGTTTTAATAATTGAATGAATTTCAGAAGGGGAAATATAATCAATATTTTGGGGAACATTAAAATTTGGAAGAGAGAGAAAATTGCTAACAAGATTGTAAAAGTGAATATTAGTAGTTGAATTAGGAGTAAACGTATTTTGGAAATGAAGACCTAGTAATTGAGTTTTGTCATAGTCATTTATTGCTGCAGTGGAATGTTGCTTAAGGATTGGAATAGATGTTTTTTATTTACAGATTCTTTTAAGAGTTGACCAGAGCTTTTTTGATTGGGGATGAATTTGTTTAATAAAGTTTTTGTATTCATTGAATTTATGTTGTTCAAATCATTTGACGAAACAAAACAAAGCAAGACAAAGAATTTGATATAATTTGAAATCCAATCTAGTTGTTGCCAAGATACTCCCCCTTCACTATTTTCCTAACCCAGCTTCAGTTTCATAATGTTTAATTTACCCTAGAACTCGTTTCTAAATTTGATCTGATCTAATTTGTTGCTTTGTTTGCTTTGTTTTGTTTCGGGATTTTGCTCAGAATCGGCGTCGGCGCCTCCCGCGCCGCTCTCTGCCTTCGCTACCGGACGCCCGGGGGCAACCCGCTCTGGCCAATCACTGCGCGAGGAGCGCCGGGACGCCGATCTTTCGTCATTTGTGCCTTTTGGTGAACATTTCATTGTTCTTTATTCAGTTTACAATATTAATAATTTCTTATGGCTAAATCTTAAACCTAACTAACCCTAGAAACTTAAATCTACAACTTATAACTACGACTGAATAACTTTTAACTTAATAACTAATCTTCATAATTTAATTACTTTATAATTTTATTTCATTTTAACTTATAACTAAATCTTAATTATTAACTTAAAAACTATCTTAAAAATTATGGAGATTGTGGCTGGCAGCTTGCATCGCTCGCAGCAGACCCTTTTATAAGCTGCGGAGGACGATGGCGTGTCTGGGGTGTGTGTTTTTAATAAATTGTTTTTTATACGTTGCGGGTTTGTTTTATAAGTTGCGGGTTGGTTTTAATAAATTTATAAGTTTTGTTTTATAAGTTTTGTTTTATAAGTTGGTTTTATAAGGTTTGTTTTATAAGTTGCGGTAAGTTACAGTGTTAAAAAATATTAAATACTTAGCACACTATAAAATCCAATTTGAAGAACCAAAAGACAAACACAGAATACCCTTCTACGTCTTATGTGCCTCCTGGGGACATACCAAAAACGGTTGTCGAAGACAACCCAGACGCATGGGATGTGCTGGAGAACATTCTTCGATCAATTGCCATATCACGGATAAACTTAACAACAAACCGAAATGTGCAAACTGTGCTGGAGACCATCCAGCCAATTACTCAGAATGCCGTTTTCACTTAGAGGCAAAAATGGCTAGACAACAACAACTAGAAAAACTTAAACAGAGCAGAGAAAGACAGAATATTCAAAACCAACACAACAAAAATATATCTTCAATCATCGATTTTCCCCATCTACCAAAAGCGACAAATACAAATAACCCATCCTGGATAAATAAAGATAACAATGAAAACAAAGAAACAACTCAAAACCCAGAGAATCTTCAAACATTGAGCAACCAAAGCACAATTGGAGAATTTAAAGAGCTCCTTCACACCTTAAAAGGACTCAACCTAAGAAAAATTATAGCAGGCATTAAAACCATAATCAACATATTTAAACAACCAGGAGACATCACTACCAAAGCCTTTACGGCACTTGAAACCATTGCAACTCTTTTCTAAATGGCTCCCATATCAAACAGATTGTATCATATAATATCATGGAACGCGAATGGCACCCTTATAAAAGACAAAATTCTCATTGAAAAATTCTGCGCTGACTACAATGTTGCAATCTTACTACTACAGGAAACTCACCTATCAATAAACAGAAATTTCAATCTAAAAGGATACCACATCTATCGCAATTATAGACAAACTGGCCCAGGAGGAGGCACGGCTATAGCTATAAGGAAATCTTTACCCCATACAAGACTTCCAACACCTCAACTAGATGAAATAGAAGCTACCATAGTAGAACTCGGTACTGTTACGGGGCCAGTTTCCATCATCTCTGCCTACAAAAGCCCCCAAAAACCTCTAACCACAAAAGATCTAAATGCCTTATTTTCAGACGATTCTACAGTCATTATAGGAGGAGACATAAACGCAAAACGTCTTGAATGGGGTTGTCACTGTAATTCCACAGCAGGAGACATTCTCTACCAATATCTAGAATCACATCATTCAATCTCTATTCTTCCCCCAACAGGCCCAACCTTTATCTACAGAAACACTCCTTATGAAATATTAGACTTCATTATACACTCAAACTCAATCCTACCCACCACCCCTAGGCCACTCTTTGAACTGCGTTCTGATCACCTACCCATACTATTTATCTAGGAGCTTTCCCCTACTCTATCAAAAATCCCAACAAAAAGACCACAGATTGGACAAAATTTAGAGACAGAATTGCCCACAAAATTAAACTGCAAGAATCTGGACCTCGCACACCTTTGGAAATGGAAACTCAACTAAAAAGTTTAACCTATCATATAAATACTGCCTTTAAAATTGCCTCTAGTTCACAAGCAACTCAAGAAAAAGGAAGCAAATTACCTTCGTATATTCTCCAACTAATTCAACTGAGAAGAAAAGCACAGCGAAAATATTATCAATCGCGAGATCCAGCTGACAAAGCTATTTTCCAAAAAACCAGAAGAGACGTTTCTAATATCCTTGCTGATTACAGATCAACAGAATGGGAAAAATTTCTCATTAAGGCAGACGTTAAAGATAGAAAAGATATATGGAAACTGCAGAAAACCCTGAAAAACCCAGCTCCACCAATTACCGCTCTAATCGATCAAAGAAATAATTTAATAACATACGATCCAGAAAGAAAGGCCGAAATTTTCGCTTCAATACTACAAGACAGATTTACTCCAAATCCAACAAAAACCTACATAAGAACCAACTTTGACTTTGTTTAACTCCCAGATACACTACCCCCTTTAACGAAATCATCAAAACTCTTCCATTCCAACCATCAGCTTCTACTAACGAGGAAGATAATATCATTCAAGAAAATGAACTCATCAATCAAATCAAAACTATTAATCCTAATACAGCTTGTGGACCAGACTTTATTAGTGGCACAATGATAAAACATTTACCAAAAATAGCTATTAAATCTATTTTACAGATAATGAACGCATGCCTAACCATAGGGTACTACCCACAAATTTGGAAATCAGCATCAATTATTATGATTAATAAACCAAATAAAAACGCAAGAGAACCAATAAATTACCGACCTATTAGTCTCCTCTCACACCTATCCAAAATCTTTGAAAGAATTCTACTTCCCAAAATTACAAAACATCTAGAAGCCAACAATGTCATACCAGCCTCACAATTTGGTTTTCGAAAGGGCCACTCATCAGAATTCAAACATTTAGACTAGCTTTAGAAATCTCATCTTCACTTTCTCTCCATTGCTCTCTACCAGCCATATTCTTCGACTTCTCACAAGCTTTTGACAAGGTAAACCACAGAATTCTACTAGAAAAATGTATTAAATTCCTTCCTAAACAAATATGTCTTCTTATCCATAGTTACCTCACCAATAGAACATTCAAAGTTATCTATCAATCACACCGATCCACCTCTAAACCTATCCTAGCTGGTGTTCCACAAGGAGCGGTTCTATCTCCTCTACTTTTCTCACTCTATCTCTATGATCTTCCTCAATCCCCTCATATCACAAACTATCTATTTGCTGACGATGTGGCCTTCACCTCCAAATTTGCAAGAACAAAAGCCGCAGTTAAAAGACTACAAAACGCTTCCGAAGATCTTCTCAATTGGAGTAAATTAAATGGTCTCTCACTAAACACATCAAAATGTCAAGCAATAATATTCACCTGGAGACATGAAACAACACCGGATCCAATTCAACTTCAAGGAAACACCATACCATGGAGCGACTGCATCACCTATCTTGGCCTCAAATTCGATAACAAACTCACCTGGGCAAACCACTGTAAATATGCTGCACAAAAAATGGGCGCAAATATTGCTCGACTTTATCCTTTACTCAAAGCTTCCTCCATTAAGGAAAAAACTAAAACACTGCTATATACTATGTGCATCCGCAGCGCCGGCACATACGTCTGCATCTCCTGGGCCATAGCTGCCAAATCAAATACCAACTACTTAATCAGAGCAGAAAACAGATTTATTCGGATTGCATTCAAACCAAATCTTGGCATACCCTTCGAAACCTATCTAAAGAAACATAACACCCCAACTCTCTCAACCTATATAATCCAAACCGCTTCTAAACATATAGAAGAAATTTTCAAAAACCCCATCCTACGAAACTCTTTCCATAACTATGTACAATACTTCAATAAAAAACCCTCCCATGGCCGAATCCACCTCCCCACTGATGCTCGCTTTCTCATTCCACCTTAATCTACTATAAATTCAACAATAATCTGCAAAAATCATACATTCACATAAAATCATCTTCTAAATCTACAATAATACATCCACAAACTCAATAAACAATTATTCCAACCTTCAATACCAAATCCTATCTCACCACTTATCAATACTAACCCAAACAAGAAAAGGGCCGTACTTAAATAAACATCATTCTAATTATATTCCTTATATCAACTGCCAAATATTGAGTTTTCCAGGGCCTCGAACGAGGCAGGACTCACCCAGAAGCAGCACCCCACAACAAAAACCACTGGCGGAAGAGCGCCAACCGGCGTAGGCCGCCTGCTCATCAAAAAGGCCAACTATGGGAACTCCGACGTATTTACGGCTTACACGAGTAGCGATCATTTGATCCGCTTGTCACCATTTAGGGCGCTAATGGCAGCTGCCGGGACAAGGGTTTTCTTTTGTAGTTCGCTCGGCTCCTCACCCCGAGGGTCGTTCTGGGGAGGGTACCGAGCCCCCCTCGCCGCGAGTGCCCTAATCCTTTTTCCGCCCGAGCTGTTTGGCGGTCAAGGCGCCTCTCCGAGCCCAGCAAAGAGCAGTCCCTTCTGCCGCCTCCTCGTGACATACATTTTCTCTCTCGCACAACGTATTTTTCTCTCACATATTTTTAACTTATAATTGATATATCACATTATCAAGAAGCAACCGAACATGGATCAAGAAAGGTTCCATTAATTATAGACAATCAGATCATGTGATAATAAAATATATTTAATACAAAGTTGAAGAAAAATGAAGTTGGAGTTTTACAGGTTTTACAGTTTCACAACGTTTCGGAGATATTTTGTCTCCATCATCAGGTACATTTTGGCTAAAATCAAATTTATTCCATAAATATGAATAAATAAAATGAATCTTTTTAAATATAAGGTAAGCAGAAAACATTAAATAATGGAAGCTTACCTTTTATTAAATATAAGTTTTACGTTTGTGAGTAGTAAGTAAAACAAACGAATAGAATAAAGAGGCAGGGGGTCAGGTAACCATAGGCAGGGGTCAATAATGGAAGAAAATAATAAATATTATTTTATTTTGCGTAATATGTTATCATACGCATTGGTGAAGTTATTACATTCAAACATCGAATTCATAGAGTCATTTAATTTAATATGAATAGTTTCAGAAATGATTCTTGGGATTCTCCTGGATTCCTGATCAAGTATATTAACGTATTCAAAATCTAACCCATGACCAGTTTTTATTCTGTGAGTCGTTACGGAGTTCTGTCTGCTAAATGGCTCACTAATATTCCTCTCATGTTCTTTAATTCTCATTTGTAATTTTCTTTTCGTCTGACCAATGTAATTTTTGTCGCACGTTTGACAAATCTGATATACAGTATTTTCTGTTTCTTTTTCTTTATATGGTATGGCGTCTTTAACATTCTTAATTACATTAATCTTATTGAGAATTTTATTTCAAACATTGTATTTCCCAGTGAAACTGTTCCTAACAAATTTCTGAATTTTATTACTGATCCCCGAATATGTGGAATGACTAAATTTAACGTGTTATTACTATTTACGTCTTCAATATCAGACTTATTCTGAAAGCATAAATTTTTGTGAAACATTAATCTTTTTCGAATAAATTTTTTAATAAATTTTAAAGGATAGTCGTTGGCAATTAAAAAATTCTCAATTTGATATAAATTATATTCCGAATTTTCATTATTTGATACGCTAAACATTCTATCTACCATACCATAAATCACTGCAATTTTCATTGACGATGGATGTCTAGATTGATAATTTAGTGTACGACCAGTGGCAACAGGTTTTTGGTACCAATCAGTTGTTATCAGGTTGTTATTTCGTATGATTTTTATGTCAAGGTAATTCAAACAGCAATTATTTCCTATTTCAATTGTAAATTGAATTTTAGGTTCGTAATTATTAAACATTTCTAAAATATGGTTGGTTTTATCTCTATCCAATATAATTATAACATCATCTACATACCTTTTATAAAAATATATATTTAATTGAGGTAATTTTTTTTTCAAGTCTTCTCATAACAAGCTCAGAGAATAAAGAACTAAGAGAACCTTCAATGGGAGTTCCATCTATTTGTTGATAAATTTTAATTGACAACGACTATAATTAATAGAACCTTTCTTGATGCAATGAAGAATAGACAATCAATAAAAACGTATTAACCAAACATGGATTTTGGCTCCACTATGAGTTAGAAGATTTTTTTTCTGAGTTTAGGAATCGGTTTTATTCACGTTTTCGTTACCAGACCCCAGCTATAAGAGTTTTTCTGGCGAAAATTCGCCGTTTTCGGACAAACGATAACATAACTTTCTCTTATTACCAAGTATTCGTAAGGCGAGAATGTAAAAATGTAATTTTTTGACCAGCATCTCATGTCCTTAAAAATTACATTACCGAGAATGGTTTACAATATTGCATTTATGAGTATGAATGCTTTAAATAATGACCTTAAAATTTTTTGCAAAAAATCAACTGTTCTATGTAAAAGTAGCTCAAATTCCGTATTTTCAGAAATGATCAAAGCCATTTTCTCAGAAATGGCTCCCTTTTTTATTTTCTCGCCTTACGAATACTTCGTAAGAAGAGAAAGTTATGTAATCGTGCGCCGGAAAACGGGGAATTTTCCTCAGAAAAACCTTTATAGCAGGGGTCTGGTAACGAAAACGTGGATAAAACCTGTTGCTAATTTTAGAAAAAATATCCTCTATCTCGTCGTGCAGTCAAAATCCATGTTTTGGTGCTTCTTGATGCTGCAAAATCGATCGATGGCAAAACGTCCGTCTGTCCGTCTGTGGTCAACGCCAGCGCCTAAACCGTTGAGCTGATTTTCTTCAAAATTGATATTCCCCGATCGTTTTTACTCGTCTCAAGGCCTCTGGAATTTGAAACCGATATTTTAGTATTTGAGAGTTCATTACATGAAGCCTATTTTGAGATTTTCAAAGTTAAAAGAAAATCGCTCCTAATTTTTTTATTATATTTTGTTTTCCAATAGTGCGAAGAACGTTTAAGGGAATGATGTAGGAATCATTTTCGTTGATATGCCCAATTTTTCGAAAATTGCAAAAAGCTATTTTAAAACTGCAAAATTGAAGATATTTTTGCTTCAGACAATGTCGGTTGTACAATATTAGCACTTTAAATAAGGTCATGTACCATTTTTTGGAAAAACGTAAATTGCGATTCAAATTTACAAAAAAAATTTTCCTAAAAACCGTTCCAAATTTTTCTTTAAATTTTCTTCACGTATGTAATGAGCGACGATAAAAAATATGGTCTTATTTCTACTTCTAGGAAAAACTTGGTGTTTTGAAAATTGCAAACAAATATTTGTAAACTACAAAACTGTAGATAGTGATTTTTACCTCAGACAAAGTCCCTTGTACATAACTAGCTCTTTAAAAATGGTTATGTAGAATTTTCTGAAAAAACGAGTCGTTTTTGTGTAATCTTCGCTTCAAATTTACAACAAAAAAATCACAAAAATCCTTCGAAATTTTTTCTTTAAATTTTCTGCACGTGTGTAATAAGGGAGGTAAATATATAAATAAACTAGAGGTGCTATAGAATGGCACAGACTTTCTCGCAGTAGTTATTTTTCAAATGCCGATCTTCGGATAAGTTATTTGGAGTAACCCGTTCACCACTGCCTTTCTTGGTCATGTTTGAAAGACATGTTTTTCGCATACTGACAATTACCGGCTTCCTAATGATAGAACGGATACAATTACTTTGACTAAAATATAAGTAGTTAGTCCGCAAGTCACACCCGTGGCGCAGCTGGTTAAAGCGCCTTTGGGGTTGAGATCTTCGGTATGGAAGATGCCGAGTTCGATCCCTAGTTAGGGATTTTAATTTGATGAACGTGATGATGCAGGAAAAAAAATTAAGAGTGTAGATACTTTATTGAAAATCATTTGAAGTACTTCTACTCACGAATAGAATTAATGCACCTAAATAGAGAGGACTTGTCTGTGCTTTCCCAAACTGCATCTTTTAAACAATTGTTCAGCTCTGTTATTCGATTTCTGAAACGTATGACGTGTCAAATCAAGCGCTGTGTAGTATATATCTGTATGAACCAACTTAAGTAAAATTATGAGTATTTTAACGTTAAATTGTAATACAATATAACCAGAATGCATGCAATATCCCTAACGGTTCCGAAATAATTACTACTTTCTTGCCTTATGAATACTTTATAAGAAGAGAAAGATGTAATCGTGCGCCGGAAAACGGGGAATTTTAGCCAGAAAAACACCTATAGCATGGTTCTGGTAACGAAAAAGTGGATAAAACCTGTTGCTAAAGTTTAAAAAAATATTGGTGCTGTAGAATGCCAGAGACTTTATCGGAGATCTTAGTTTTCTAATCTCTAAACTGAACTTGTTTTTCTGTTATGAATGATGATGTTCCCAGATACCTTCCCTGAGCGCGTAAAGGACAATTTTTTACATACTCTCGATATTTTCGTTTTCTACTGCGAGAAATGAAACCATCATACTCTATTACTGTTTTATATGTGTATTTCATGCCTATCCATTGTAGTCGCAGCGGTTAATCCGCGGGGGTTGCTACAGGTCTTCCGAGGGAAGCTTCGGCGCTTCGTGTCCTGGTCGCGGAATATTATTTGTCAGAATTCTCTGTTGTCAAAGAAAATAATTGAGAATTCTATAAACTTTATTTCAAACCATGTGAAACCAATTGAATCACAAATATTGATAATTACGATAAATGTACTGGAAGTGTCTGTATTGCGTCGAGCTATAAACTCGCGCAGCAAACCCAAAACCTGACTCCCCTCGCGTCACGCCAAATTAGGAACCCTTTCAATTCGTCACAGCCCCGCGCGAAAGACGCGCGAATTACATCCCCTGACCTAAAGGCATTCCTATGCACGACAAACAAGTGTGCACTTATAGATTCCCAGAGAAATCTGGGTTACTTTCATATACTTTCGAATACTTGTAAACAGGTCAAAACTATATATACTAAAACCGAAGAGCTCTCTCCAGCATTGTTCTTCGGGACTCTGTTCATGTTCGTCGTCATTATTCTAAGAAATTTGGTGTACTATTCTTCAAGAATAAATTTTCCTTTTTAAAAACTGGAATTTTGATGTTAAGAACTTAATTGGCGCAGTCGGTAGGACGCAGCTCACTGTGTTAGAAAATTCATCGAGAATCAAGACAACACAGGTGGATTTTAATCCAGTCGGAGCTGCACTGTCCATCATCAAAATTCAACGGCAAAAGTTCTGGAAAGCCAGCGAAATCTACTGAAGATCATCAACGGTTTAACAAACCATTGCCACTGGTAAGGTTCAGCAAAGCCAGAGACATCAACTTACGATCGTCGACAGCCAAGCTAACATCCACCAACCTAACGTAAGTTAATAAAATTAATAGAATATATAAGAAGAATTACAAGAATTATTACAAAGAATTAAAAAGAATTTATAAGAAGAATTAAAAGAATTATTACAAAGAATTAAAAGAATTTACAAGAAGAATTAAAATACTTTATAAGAAGAATTAAAATAATTTATAAGAAGAATTACAATAATTTATAAGAAGAATTAAAAGAGTATATAAGAATAATTAGAAAGAATATATAAGAATAATTAAGAAGATACACCGCAGTTTCTTCGCATCCCATCGGAGCTCGTCGCAGTTCTTCGCAGCTCGTCGCAGTTCTTCGCAGCTCGTCGCAGTTCTTCGCAGCTCGTCGCAGTTCTTCGCAGCTCGTCGCAGTTCTTCGCAGCTCGTCGCAGTTCTTCGCAGCTCGTCGCAGTTCTTCGCAGCTCGTCGCAGTTCTTCGCAGCTCGTCGCAGTTCTTCGCAGCTCGTCGCAGTTCTTCGCAACTCGTCGCAGTTCTTCGCAGCTCGTCGCAGTTCTTCGCAGCTTCTTCGCAGCGTCTTCGCAGCTACTCCGCAGTTTCTCCGCAGCCCATTACAGCTTCTTCCCTGTGGTACTTTCAAATCTGTAAGTTTTCTGTTCCATTCATTCTTAAAGTGTATAACGATTCAGGATTTATAGAAATGGAATTTAAGGAAAAATTCGATTTATATTCAAAATTGATTCCGACTTATTCCGGACCTAATGATGATCTTACCAAGTTCATCAAACAAGTAGAAGTAATGTTGTCTAGATTATCACTAGCCCCAGAGCAAAGAGACCATACCCTTTTCATTTTTAGCTTCATCCAATCTAAAATAATAGGCGAAGCCGAATCCGTTATAAAAAATAACACTATGATCAACTGGACAGATCTCAAACATAAACTGATCCTTTGTTTTGGTAAAGTTCGTTCGGAAGAACACCTGCAGTTTAAATTAGCCTCCTCTTACCAACAACTAAATGAAAGTTACCTAGATTATTATCATAGAATAAAAGAACTATCACAGCAGTTAAATGACACGGTATCCTTAACATCTGAAGAGCCCTTACTCACGCTTAAGAAGCAGCTTTATACATCTACCGCAATGAAAGCTTTCAAAAGAGGACTCGTAGAACCTTATAAAACCAAAATAGAACATAGCTTAATTAATAATATTGAAGATGCATTGCAAAAGTGTATAGAACTCGATGACGAAAAAACTCACGATCGATATGTAAATTTCATGAGAACAAATTTTAAACCAAACGACCGAAACAATCAAAAGACCACAGTTAATCAGAATAAACACCCCAAACCACCAAATACTCCACTATTCACACCTTGGAGACCGCAGATGCCCTACTATCAGAACCCGCCCTTCGTAAATCAACCCTTTAGGAATCAACCCTTTAATAATCCAATTCGTCCAAATCAACCCTTCAACCAATTCAATCCAAACCAACTCCAGAGAACTCAGGCATTTAATACTCACTTCAACAAACCGCGACTTGACAGACCGACACCAATGTCTATCTCGACAGCAAACAGTAATCGAAACCGACCACAAAACGTCACAAGACCCTCCAACATAATAGTAGAGGAATTATTTAACCAAAATGAGACATCTGACATCTTTCAAGACGACGAAGGACGTTTATTTCAGTATATCGGTCAGCAATCTGAGGAACAGGAAAATGAAAGGGAAATCAGTAACGCGGAAGACCCCCAGGAAGTAGAAAGCAGGAAAAGCGACCAAGCGGTAAATTTTCACATACCAGCCTCAGACACACTGAACACTTGAATAATTATGCAGGCCCCAAACTTCCTTTCATTATAATTGAAGGACTTAAAATTTTAATAGACTCAGGAGCATCATCATCTATCATGAATTCAAGTGTAGCAAACGAAAGGTTTAAGAACTATTTCTATCCATATAATTTTAAACTGACGACGGTGAAACAAAACCATTATGGAAATATTGCATTTAAATATCCCTTGTTTACGAATTATAACATTAACAAACCAATCAAGTTTTTAGTGTTAGATTGGAATAATCATTATGATGCACTTATATCTACTAACGATCTAAAACAGCTTGGAGCTATTTTAAATTACCAAACCAACACGCTAACTATCCAAGGAAAGCCGATTCCTTTTTATGAGGAACTGAATAATGTTAATCCCATGCCTCTAAAAAGAATCTCTAAGACTCTCTTTGTACCTGTAAAAGTTAGTGGAAACATATACATTCCAGAAACTAAAATCAAAAACTTAATAATTCCTGAAGGAATATATGTTAGTAGAAACAACTACATAGAAATACCCCATGAGTCGGAAGTAGAAATTAACAATTTAACACCAATTGAAGCAGAACCGTTAAGCGAATTTATAATAAGTGATAGGAACCCATTCAACATACATAGCGAACTCAATAAAGAGATAATCAATAATGTAAGAACAGAACATATGAATAATGAGGAAAGAAATATGATAATCAATCTATGCAGACAATACACAGATATTTTCTATCAAACTAATGTAAAGCTCAGTTCGGCATGCTTAGTGAAACATCATATACGAACTACTAATAATGATCCAGTATTTACTAGGAATTTTAGACATCCCCACCACATGAAAGGTGAAATTCAAAAACAGGTCGAGAAACTATTGAAAGACGAGATAATACGCCCCTCAACATCCCCGTACTCTAGCCCGGTATGGATAGTACCAAAAAAGTCAGATGCGAGTGGACAAAAGAAATGGCGGATGGTAATAGATTACAGAAAATTAAACCAGGCAACCATTGAGGATAAATATCCTTTACCAAGGATAGATGACATCCTTGATAATCTCGGGAAATGTCGGTACTTTTCCACCTTAGATTTAGCGCAAGGGTTTCACCAAATTCAGATTCATGAAGACAGTATTGAAAAAACGGCCTTTACAGTTGAAAACGGACATTATGAATATACTAGAATGCCGTTCGGCTTAAAAAATGCCCCTGCCACATTCCAACGCATGATGGATCAAGTTTTGTTGAAATATATAAACAAATTCTGTTTTGTGTATATGGACGATGTAGTCATTTTTTCAAAATCATTACAAGAACACATCAGCCATATCAAAACAATTTTTGATGAATTTAGGAAGTACAACCTAAAAGTACAATTAGACAAAAGCGAATTCATCAGAACAGACGTACCCTTTTTAGGCCATATAATTACAAATGACGGCATAAAACCTAATCCAGATAAATTAAAATGTATAGCGAATTATCCTATACCAAAAACCCACAAAGAAATCAAACAATTCTTAGGGCTAGTAGGATTCTATCGCAAATTTATAAAGGACTTTGCAAAAATCACTTCCCCAATGACCAAATACTTAAAGAAAGGTAAAGTAATAAATTTAAATGATTCCACATACGTAGAAGCATTTCTTAAGTGTAAAGAGCTAATTCAAAACTCACCTGTATTAGCGTACCCAGATTTTGAAATGACATTTCAGTTAACAACGGACGCAAGTAACACGGCTATAGGTTCCGTTCTGTCACAAAGAAACCACCCAATTGCCTTCTATTCAAGATCGTTAAATACAGCTGAGAGGAATTATTCAACAATTGAAAAGGAACTTTTATCAATATTAGAAGCTTGCAAACATTTTAGACCATATATTTACGGGAGAAAATTCATTATTGAAACCGACCATAAACCACTTGTATGGCTGTTTTCGATAAAAGATCCCAATTCTAGACTAACCAAATGGAGATTAAAACTCGAGGAATATGATTACGAAATTAAATACAAAAAGGGAAAAGAGAATTTAGTTGCTGACGCGTTATCAAGAATTACAATCAAGGAATCAGAAATACATGAGCTGAATAACACGGACGAAAGAGAAACGGCTATAATTGATGAACTTGCGGACATACTAGAATCAATGGAAAACCCTACTGCTGAAAGTATAATAGACGAACCGTCGATGATAGCAGAACCGTCTGTAATGGACATAAATGACCTGGATGACCTCTTAAGACCATTAGAAGACCCAAATAGTGAAAACGATTTAACAGGCATAGACAATAACGAAACAATTCAAACACAACACACTTCAAATGAAAATCCAATCTGTGAGATGACATATTCGGAAAGAAATTTTCATTCCTATCAGAACAAATTCACTTTTAAAATCGGAGAAAAGCATACGTTTAAGAGAAATGAGGAAAGTAACTGTATCAATGTCATATTGAACAGAGGAAACATCGAAAATGATCTGAAAGACTTTCTCCTTCAGAACACCAGACCAAAAATAACCTATGCGGTCTATTTTCACGACCCAGAAATCGAAAAGATTTTTATAAACTTAACCCAAAAACTTTTCAATAGTGAAACAAAATTTACCAAATGTAACAAAGTAACTGCGTTCTTAGCAAAAGAAAATTTCTTGGAAAAATTAATACACTACCATTCTCAGAATCACAACGGAATAATTGAAACAATAGCACACTTCAATCAAAGGATATATACTCCTAAAATGAAACAATTAATAATCAACTATATCAATAAATGTGAAATATGCAAACAGGCTAAGTATGATAGGCATCCATACAAACCCAAAATTCAAGGACCTCTAATAGCAACACGACCCATGGAACATGTTTTCATTGACATTCTTACTTTAGAAGGAAGAAAGTTTCTGACATTAATCGACCTTTTCTCAAAATACGCTCAGTTGTATTATATCACCGATAGTAATTCCACAACCCTAACTAAGAAACTGAAACATTATCTTTCACATCATAATATACCTAAGAAAATAACGGCTGATAATGAATTTAATAGGGATTTAATTAAAGAATTTGTCAAACTTCATAAAGTAGAAATTCATTTTACCACCCCAAAGAACCCTTCATCCAACTCACCAATAGAGAGGTTGCATAGCACAATCATCGAGAAACTACGCGTTCTAAGAATACAAGATAAAACAACTCCAATTGAAGAACTAGTTGTAACAGCTACACTTATCTATAACCAATCTGTACACTCTTTGACAAACTATACACCCTTCACTCTTCTATATGGACCTCGTGATGACAATGATTCCCTAATCCCAGATTTAGAGCAACATTACAGAAATGAATTCATAAACCTGTACAAAACCCATTTACTCCCATTTTACCAAGAAATTACCCAGAGGCAAAGTCAAAAGGAGGCGAGCAATTTAGATCGTAGAAACGTAGACAGACAAAATTATAATTTTCAGAAAGATCAGGTGGTCTTCATAAAAGATTACAAAAATGAAAGAAGCAAAACATCCCCCCGGTACGAAAAGGCAATCATAATAGATCAATTAAATGACAAAGTAGTCCAAGTACTTGTAGCAAGAACTAAGCAAATTAAAAATATTGCAATCAATAGAATTAAAAGAGATAATATTTTTCAGGAAAATGATCCGGATAGTAATAATATTCCTGACAACCCTGTTGTTACCGAGAGTCCAAGGCCTGGACATTCAAGAGATACCACCAGAAACACCGTACATTGAATTAGAATTAAAACCTGTCCAGCTACTCTCTCATTATCATAAAATATATTATATATATAATACTACTTTATTAAAGCAAGCATATTATAGTCTCTTATCAAATTATATAATTATTAACAATCAAATGGGAAATACGACCCTCAGTGTTCAGTTACATAGAGAAATGCTAGCCTTAGAAAATCAAATATTTAAAATAACACAAACTCGTCAAAAACGAGGAATAATAAATGGTGTTGGAACCATTATCAAATGGGTTACTGGCAATCCTGACAACAACGACCTAGAAAATCTTCAAAAAGAATTAGAAATCCGTAAAGAAAATCAAAACATACTCAAAAAGGAAATTAACTCAGTCACTACTATTGCCAAGCAAACTATAGATAGATATGAAAAAGAGCTTAACATTATTAAACAGAATGAAAATGAAACACGTTTGTACTTAGAACGGGTTCAATCAAGAATTGACCATTTGTACCTTGAATTCCAATTTCAGAGTCAAATATCTTTATTAAAAGATCATGTACTCATAATAGAGAGAACAATTAATGCTATACAGACTCAAAATATAAATCTTGAATTGTTTCAGTATGATGAGATTAACACTTTATTAAATCAATTACAAGATTTGTACTCATCACAATTGTTATTCAACAAATATAACCATATCTATGAATTCTTACAAAAATGTAAAATGAATGGAGTAGGAACGTCAGACACTGTAACTTTTATTTTGAATGTTCCAATTTTAAGACCAACTGTATATCAAACCAAACGTATTGTACCGATACCAAACATGCATAATATGACCTTGAAGTTACCTGCAAATTACTTACTGGAAAATGAGTATGGAGATAGGTTATGGACTAATGAAAACTGTAAAGATATATGTTATCAACCAACTGGTTACCAGAATTTTCAATGTAACTTAAGAGATTTATCAACTTGCGAAACAATAAATGTAAAATTGACTAGAACTAATACTTTACAACTTTATGACGAGGTAATTGTTATTTCACATAATGTAATACATGGTATAAACCAATGTAAACCTAAGTCAGAAGAATTCTCAATTAAAAAAACTAGTATTATAAGAAATTATTGTAACCTGTATATCAATAATGAATATTATATAAATAGAAATAATACATTTAGAATTAAGTTACCAGAAGTGGTTCAACTACATGTAAAACAAAACAAAAATTGTATCTATTAGAATTTAATCAAACCAATGTAAATAATATACAACAAAAATTACTTGAAATTAAGGACGAAACGTTGCTCATCCATGCAACAACACATGTAACTCTCACGATTATTTTAAGCATTATTATGCTTTGTGCATTTATATGTATTATACTGTATTACCTGTACAAAAAATGTAGAAAGGAAAATATTGAATGTAATGAAGACATCACATGTAATGGATCTCAGGAGAGCTCCATCTTAAGGGAGGAGGAATTACATCCCCTGACCTAAAGGCATTCCTATGCACGACAAACAAGTGTGCACTTATAGATTCCCAGAGAAATCTGGGTTACTTTCATATACTTTCGAATACTTGTAAACAGGTCAAAACTATATATACTAAAACCGAAGAGCTCTCTCCAGCATTGTTCTTCGGGACTCTGTTCATGTTCGTCGTCATTATTCTAAGAAATTTGGTGTACTATTCTTCAAGAATAAATTTTCCTTTTTAAAAACTGGAATTTTGATGTTAAGAACTTAATTCGCGCGCCAGAAACTACGCCCCCCTCCCCAACCCCGTCTTCAATTAACAAAAGCAGACAGTGACGGACTGCCTCTAAGGATCGTCCCGTGCACGCCCCAGCTGGACGGTCCAGCATTGTCCACATAGGGACCGGAACTAGTTGATTAAGAAGCCCTCCCTGCGTTGTGTAGGAAAATCCCCAAGTCATATGAGGCGCCACAAAGGCGGCCGGGTGGGCTTGCATTGTCTGTCCCTGCGGCGCTGGCAAAATCTAAAACAACAAAGAGCCAATGGGATGCCCAGAAAATCACCCTAAGAAGTGCCCTATTAGCTCCCGACTTGAGTAGAATCTTTCAGAACTCAAAATTTCGGCCAATAACATTAGAAATTGCAATCACGTGATTGGGCAAGGCAGCCATGTAAGGAAGAGTAGGGATACGTGACAGAGGCTGACGAGAGAAGAAAAACTTCGGCAGATAGAACAAAAACTTCAGAGAGAGCACAAACGTTTCGAGAACATCTTCAGAGAGAATATTCGGAGAAAGCATTTGAAAAATTTAACTTGTAAAAAAACTTCACGTCGAGCAGTGGTTGACAACGATAGCCAGTGTTGGTCGACTGACTCCGTACTGACCGTCCGAACACCATACTTTAGAATTTATTCCTTACGGCGGACCAGCAGAAATCCAGAGGGATTTAATCAATCAGCCGAGCTATCGTGGCTGCACTGATACGCGTAAAATGGCGTTTGACGGCTTTAACCCGCTATTCCACGCCTGTGGCTCTTCTCAACAACACCGGTCAGCGAGGGGTGGAAACCCGTAAACGCGAGCTGGTTCCTGCGACGCCCGTCCTGATAGCGACATCCCGAACGGCGGCACCTGACCGTTATCCTGCCTGGGACAGCGCCAGCCGGAACAACAGGTGTGCAATTCGTCGACTCGAGGTACGGATCTACCACTATGTCATTCACACTAGTAATGTTAAAGACAATTTTAAGAAACAAACAGAAATTTGAGCAAGTGTCAAATTAGATTAAAATTTAAATAATAGGTGGTTTAAGTAACAAGAAGAAAGCATATTGTAATTTAAAAGCAACAATAAACGTGTTTTCGTCCTTCAAGCGAACAACACATTGAAGGAAATTTGAAAAAGCTTGCTTCTGCCAAAACCTGTGCATACCCTCATTGAAACAGAGTTCCTCACCTCTGAGGTGCTCATAAGCTGGTGCCGGATGTCAAGGTAAGTGTTCGTTTGGCGCCCATTCACTTACAAATTTAACGGGCACACCTGTCATGTGAATACCGACACACTTCGGTGTGACGGTGCCTTGCCCCCCCTTTTTGTGTTTGAGCGTCGGTTCATCACAGTTTTATATTTGTTCAAATTTTTAACTTTTAACAATTTTTTACGTCTCTTCTTGGATTTGTAAGGCGTATGTACGGTCGTATCAATTGTTCCTTTATCATGCATTTACCATTTAATAGGTCGATTCAATTCTTTCATTCCTCTGTTCGACCATGCGGTGCTAGTGTGGCGTAGTGGTATAAGTGCCGGTTTGTTAACTTTGAGTATCGGATTTCGGGTCTCGGTACGGAAAACAGTTGCTGGTATGGTTTATGAAGTAGTGGAAGAGCATTAAGGACCATATAGAAGCAGAGTGAGAAAGAGCCATCTAAAGCTAGCAGCGCCCAGAAACCAATCTCAACCAAACTATATCCAAAGGTTTAGGCTAATTAAATGCTCTATTCCCGAATTTTAGGCTCCTCTGGATTTCCGAAAATCGTGGGCGCTGCTAGCTTTAGTCTAAAGCTAGCAGGGCCCACCCAGAATCTATCTCAAAATCAATTGTAAAATCTGAAACCCCTCCCAAAAGTTAAGAATAATTTTAGGCTCTTGGAAAAAAAATCATCCCCGCCTTCAAATTCCGCAAATCAGGGCTGTACAAAGCGAAACAGTTAACATTGGTTCTTACGGGCGAAATAACACCAAAATCAGAAAACCTTAGGAAAAATCTGAAACCCCTCCCAAAAGTTAAGAATAATTTTAGGCTCTTGGAAAAAAATCATCCCCGCCTTCAAATTCCAAAAATCAGGGCTGTACAAAGGGAAACAATTAACACTGGTTCTTACGGGCGAAATAACACCAAAATCAGAAAAACTTAGGAAAAATCTGAAACACCACCCAAAAGTTAAGAATAATTTTAGACTCTTGGAAAAAAATTATCCCCGCCTTGATAATCCAAAAATCAGGGCTGTTCAAAGGGAAAAAATTAACATTGGTTCTTACTGGTGAATACGGTATGTTGTATTCCTAACGGGAATTTTCCATTTTTTGAAAAGGGAAGAGAGAAGGTCAAAATTATTTGTGGATATTATAGTATTCCCTATAATGTGTGAAATATGAAGTTCAATTTTCAGAAGCTAAGTCGTTGTAGTTCAGGTGTTATAAGAACTCAAATATTGAATATCGAAAAAAAGTGGGTGTGTTTCGATTAATATTGTATTTTTTTTCAATTTGAACGGTGCTAGCCATAAATTATTTGAGGTTGGCATATTAATAGGTAATGTATTTGCAAGTGTTAATAAATTTCTCATTTGAATTAGTAAAGTAGTTCAGAGATTATTTTGTGAGAAATGAAAAATTAATCGAAAGGTATGTTGTAGTTCTCACGAGAACTTCCCTCTTTTTGGAAAAGAAAGAGAGAAGCCCAAAATTATTTGTGGGTATAATACTATTTCCTATATTGTGTGGAATATGACGTTCAATTTTCAGAAACTAAGTCGCTGTAGTTCAGATGTTATAAGAACTCAAATATTGAATATCGAAAAAAGTGGGTGTGTTTTGATTAATATTCTATTTTGTTTCAGTCAGAACGGTGCTAGCCCAAAATTATTTGAGGTTGGCATATTAATAGGTAGTAAATGGGCAATTGCTAAGAAATTTCTCATTTGAATTAGTAAAGTATTTCAGAGATTATTTTGTGAGGAATGAAAAATTAATCGAAAGGTATGTTGTAGTTCTCACGAGAAGATTCCATTTTTTGGAAATGAAAGAGAGAAGCCCAAAATTATTTGTGGGTATAACCATATTTCTTATTATGTGTTGTACGTCACACGCCTTTCCAAGGAGCCAAATCCTTGTAGTTCATGTTTTATAACAACGAAAATATTAAATGTTGGAAAAGAATTAGGAAAGTTTTTAGTAATATTAATTTTTTCCAATAAGAACGGCTCTAGCCCAAAATTATTTGAAATTGTGATATTAATAGGTAATGTATGAGCAATCGTTAATAAATTTCTCATTTAAATTAGTAAAGTATTTCAGCAATTTTTTGTGAGGAATGAAAAATTAGTAAAAAGCTATATTCTAGTTCTCACGAGAATTTTTCCATTTTTTTGGAAACGAAAGAGAGAAGCCCAAAATAATTTGTCAGTATATCTGTATTCCGTATCATGTGTTGTATATGGCCTTCAATTTCCAGGAGCCAAATCGTTGTAATTCAGGTGTTATAAGAACGCAAATGTTGAATATCGAAAAAAATTGGGTGTGTTTTGATGAATATTCCAATTTTTTTCCAATAAGAACGGTGCTAGCCCAAAATTATTTGAGATTGGCATCTAGATAGGTAATGCATGAGCAATTGTGAATCAGTTCCTCATTTGAATTATTAAAGTATTTCAGAAATAATTTTGTGAGGAATGAAAAATTAGTTAAAAGTTATACCGTATTTCTTACGAGAATTTTCCACTTTTTGGAAAAGAAAGAAGCCCAAAATTATTTGTGGGTATAATCGTATTCCTTAATATGTATTGTACGTCACACGCCAATGCCATGAGCCATATCCTAGTACTTCTGGTTTTATAAGAACGGAAATGTCGAATATCGAAAAAAAATATGGACTGGTTTTGATTAATATCCCTTTTTTAATACGAACTAATATAGCCCAAAATTATTTGAGATTTGAATATTATTAGCTAATTTATGTGCAATTGTTAATAAATTCTTTATTTGAATTGGTACAGAATTTTGGGGTTTACTTTTTCAGAAGTGGAAACGTGGTGAAATGTATATTGTAGTTCTCACGCGAATTTTTCTTTTCTTGGAGAAGAAACCGCGAAGTTCAAAATGATTCATGAATATAGCCGTATTCTCTATCATGTGTTGTATATGGAACTTTATTGCCAGGAACGAAATCCTTGTAGTTCAGGTTTTATAAGATCGCAAATATTGGATAGCAAAAACAAAAGTTATTCTATTGATTATTATTCCTTTATTTTTCAATAAGAACGTCTCTAGCCCGAAATTATTTGAGATTAGCAAATTGAAAAGCAATGTATGTGCAAATGTAAATAAATTCTCTTATTGAATTAGTAAAGTATTTTGGAGTTCATTTTGTGAGGAATGAGAAATTGGTCAAGAAGTATATTGTAGTTTTCACTAGAATTTTCCATTTTTTGGAAAACAAAGAGAGAAGCCTAAAATTTTTTCTGAGTACAGCCGTATTCCTTATCATGTATTTGAAAATGACATTATCAAACGCGAAATACCTCTAGTTAAGGTAACGCAAATATTGAATATCGGAAAAAAGTTGGGACTGTTTTGATTAATGTTCCTTTCATTTTCAATAAGAACGAATCTAGTCCAAAATTATTTGAAGTTGACATATTGATGGCCAATGTATGAGCAATTCTAAATAAATTCCTCTTTTGAATTAGTACAGTTTTTTGGAGTGTATTTAGTGATAAACCAAAATATGATCAAAATTTATATAATAGTTTTCACACTAATTCTCCAATCTTTTTAAAACAAAGTGAGTAGTCCAAAATTATTAGAGAGTACAGCCGTATTCCCTATTATGTGTTGTATATGACATTAAATTGCCCGGAACGAAATCCTTGTAGTTTAGGTTTTATAACAACATAAATATTGAATTTTGCAGGAAAATAGGGTGTTTTGATTAATATTCAATTCTTTTCAAAAAGAATGCATCTACCCCAAAATGATATGCGTGTCGCGATTTTTTGCCATAATGTGCATCTTATTTGTAGAACATTGGATTGCTTGAAGCGAAATACCTGTAGTTTAGTTCTGAAAAAATCCAACAAATATTTGAGATCGGTAAGTATTTCGGACAGTTTTTTTTACTTTGCTTTTCTTTTTCATGAAAAACATGACAATGCCCAAATTATTTCAAGATCGCATCTTATTTGTTGGTATTTTTCAATTGTTAGTAAATTAAATATTTACATTTGTTAGTTAAGTTTGTTTTCTTTTTTTTTTTTTGACGAATGAAAGATTGAGAAAAAATGTAGTTTGCCTTTTATACTAGGCATTATTGTTTTCCCATTTTTGGATTTCTCTATTATTGATTGTGATTTTAGAATTGTAGATGTATAGTTAAATAACTATTTTATCTTTTAATTCGTCGCTGCTTTTTGGAGAGAATTTTTCTTGTATGAAATATTTAATAAGTCCATATTGGATATTTACATAGGAATGAATTAAAGTAATTATTTCAAGGCTTGATATTGATCCTGTCCGAATAAATGGTAAAACTCTCAACAAATACATTTTTTTCTTTTTTAATGTTGGAAATACACGTGTGCGGTATAATTCTCCCAGAATATGTGTGAAGTTTCTCCGGATTTCCTAGTTTTGAGATAGTGAGATTCTAGCTTCTCCATCCTCGTTTTTGCTAAGTTGATTTCGGGGTGTTTTTTGATGACATTAAAGAACCCAAAATTATGGCCCAAGATTTTTTGAGTTGAGTTGCTATTGGGATGGTTTTAAATATTTGTTATCGTACGTAGGGGTGAGTTTCGAAATTTTGAAAAGGAACAAAAATTTCGCACGTTTACGACCACACAAATATTTTCGAATTTTCAGTACGGGTGGGTGTTAAATTAACAATCCACAATTTTTAACCTTAATTTCGGAGATTGTAGGCTACCAAAATAATGTTTCTGGTGTCACTGAAGAGCCCAAAAATATCCCAAAGTTATGGTGGGAGAAATTTTGAAATTTGAGAATTAGGGGTGGTTTTGATTTTTTGTTTTCGTATTTAGGGGTGTGTTTTGAAATTTTGAAAAGTGGCCCCCAGAAGCCCAAAATTCACTTGTTTTAACCGTGCAAAAAAATTTGAATTTTAAGTAAGTGGGGTGCTAGCTTTACTGGCCAAAATTTGAAATCGTAATTTGAAGGTGTTGGGTGGTAGCCCAAAATTTTTGGAAGGGGGCTGAAATTAGCCCAAAATTATGGCGCATGCATTTTTGAGTTTTGAGAAAGTGGGGGTGCTAGCTTTACCGACATAGTGGTGCCTGCTATTACAAGCACACCGTCCAGACCTGGTCCCTGCCGAATACCGCCGTGTGTGTAAATAAATAAAACTGTGCTCGGCGGGGGCCGCCTCGGCCGCGGGCATCGTCTGGCGGAGGCCAATCCGCACCTAAAAACTCCCGCGCCACCACCCGGAGCCCCTCGATGCCCCTACACCCTGTCAAAGAAGATGGTGCAGTGATGGAGCAGTTAAAATGTAAATAGTGTAAATAGTAATCAGTGCACAACAAGGACGTGACAGTGACACCTGTGCTTAGTGTCAGGTCATTTCAGGATAAGAGAATTTCGAAGATAAAAGCAATAAGGACGCGACAGAGTCGCTTATGAAGTAATTGTAATTAGATGTAGGTTGTTGAAGTAATGAAAGTGTAAATAAAACAAAAGAGGTGCTTCAGTTACACAAGAGAGGAAAATCCTCAGACTATTATAAATAACGCAAGAAAAGTCAAAGCAATCTTGAACTCTCCAACCATCCAATATATACATGCTATTTAGTGCAAAACTACCACCATGTATAAAAATTGTTCTGTCGACAATAAACGCTACATAAATACAGAGTAATATACGTAGTATAGGGAAAGTTATATAATGCTGCGGGGAAAATGGCGAATTTTCGCCAGCAAAAAATTAGTTGTCTGGACGTGATGACGAAAAAGTGGGGTAAATCCAGTTGCTAAATTAAGAAAAAAATCCCTTAACACGTGGTGTAGCCAGAACCCGTTTTTTGTTGGTCCTTGATTCCCAAAACCCAACTGTCCGTCCCCGTCCGTCCGTCAACACTGCTAGCACGTAAACCATACATACGATTTCTTCCAAATGGATATTCTCCGCACGATCTGGTTTGAGTGAAAGCTTTGAGATTTGGAAAAAGATTCTATAAAATTTTGGGGTACTTTACATGAAGCTCCCCGGAAATTTTTAAACTTTTCTCAAAAACTGCTCCAAATTTTTCTTTAAATTTCTTGTAAGAACAGAGTAAAATGCACTTATTATGATGACATAGGTACGATGTTCACGGTAAACTCTAAATTTTCGAAAATTGCAAAATTTTGAATTTTGTTCAACGTCTTCCTCCAACTACAAAATTGCAGATGGAGATTTTTCCTTCAAATATATTTTTTCCTTCATAGTGAGTTCTTTCATAGTGAGTGGTGTTTATTCGCCCGTAAGAAACAATGTTAATTGTTTCGCTTTGTACAGCTCTGAATTTTGGAATTTGAAGGCGGGGATAAATTTTTTCCAAGAGCCTAAAATTATTCTTAACATTTACGAGGCGTTTCCGTTTTTCCTAAGGTTTTTTGATTTTGGTGTTTATTCACCCGTAGGAACGTATGCTAAATGTTTCGCTTTGTACAGCCCGGATTTTCGGAATTTGAAGGCGGGGATAATTTTTTTCCAAGAGCCTAAAATTATTCTTAACTTTTGGGAGGGATTTCAGATTTTTCCTAAGGTTTTTTGAATTTGGTGTTATTTCACCCGTAAGAACCAATGTTAATTGTTTCGTTTTGTACAGCCCTGATTTTTGGAATTTGAAGGCGGGGATGATTTTTTTCCAAGAGTCTAAAATTATTCTTAAATTTTGGGATGGGTTTCAGATTTTACAATTGATTTTGAGATAGATTCTGGGTGGGCGCTGCTAGCTTTAGACTAAAGCTAGCAGCGCCCACGATTTTCGGAAATCCAGAGGAGCCTAAAATTCGGGAATAGAGCATTTAATTAGCCTAAACCTTTGGATATAGTTTGGTTGAGATTGGTTTCTGGGCGCTGCTAGCTTTAGATGGCTGTGAGAAAGTATGTTCGAAGCAGAACTAGTTCTACAATGTTTTTTAACGGATAGTGCTGTTTGTAGTCCTTCATATGACGTAAAGTTAATTTTGGGGTCTTTTTGTAATACACAAATGTAATTTTTTTAAAGATCTCTCATATGTATAAGATCGTTAATATGCATATTTTCAACAATTTGTAAACACTATTTTATTTGTGAATTAAAGTGCTTTAAGTCGTTTCTAATGAAGTTTCTCGAAAACTCAAAAGTTTCTGTGAAAAAGTGCTTCAAATTCCGAATTTACAGTAGCGCTTAAACGCCATTTTCTTAAAAATGGCTCCAAGTCCTTTTTAAAAACTTGCCAATTTAGGACGATGTTTTACTGTTCTTTCATATTCTTATAATAATATTTCCATTCTACTAAAAGGAAACCGGAAAATTAACAAAGTGACAAAAACTATTCTTTAAGCGGCGATAGAAGGCAACTGACCAGAGAATGTTGCAAGTCCGAATACCTAGCCGAGACCAAAGGAAATAGAAAACTAATACGGGAAAGCCTGTGCCATTTGTATCACCACTAGTTCCATTCAATTACTAGTTTTTTTGTTTAATTTGACTGGGATATGTCTCTCTATGTATAGTAACATAAACAACTGCTATAAACAAACTAAATCACAGATGGCTTTGTAAATCGGCGTTACGCCAGCTTACATTTCAGCAAAAACCGAATTGCTTTTGACAACACCGATTAAGAGGTAATTAAAAACAACTCCCGTTATTTTTTTGACAAAGTGTACATAAATACAGTTGTTCATTCGTTGCAGGGGGAGTACAGCATTAAAAATATGGATATGAATATAAGGTTTCGTGGTTCATATTTTGTGTTTTCAACCAATGTAACTCTTCTAGAAGAAAATACTCCAATCTTATGCGTGGACATTCTGGGCAACGCTGAGGCTGAAGAATGAGCTTCGCTGGAAATTGATTCGCTACTACAAGTGAAACGATATGAATAAGTAGTGATGTATTGCTATAAGTTGATAACTCAACAAGTATACGTATCTTTGAATAAAGAGAAATCTTTGATGACAAGCAATACATAAATTTTCTTTCTTTCTTTTTCCTTCTTTTGCTTCCGTATTTCCCCTAAATGCAATATCGTCTCCTATATTATTTCAGTAGTGTAGATGAGGTTTGCGATTGGCTTTCTCATAAAACCAATTTTTACAAATGAAAACTCTAAAGAAACAATTTCACGAATAAGTGACGAAGACTGCACTTAGACTTTAAAATTATTTTTATTCTTAGTCGCATCAACATCGCGGTTATTAGAGACTTCCTTTTACGGTTAATATACAGTATACAAATACAATATTATAATTGTAATGCAGTTACAATACAACAGTAGAAAATTATAACAATTACATTTCCATTTATCATTCAATAGTAATAACAATTCAGGGACAAGGATTACAGTTTCCATAAATCCATTGGCTTTAAATGTCCATAAATATGTTAATAGCTAAATCCATTTGATGCTCTTTGGCTGTTATAACTGGAATAAACTTTGAAAATATGACCAAGGTTTAAAGGTGTATTGCATATGTCACATGAGGACGGAGGTGATTTTTGGATCAAATACAGATGGCTTAATTTACAATGTCCTGTTTGTATACTTGAAAGGACTACTTGCTCCCTGTGTCGGAATTTTGTGTCTGTTCCAAGGGCATAAAAACTGTTTGTAGATTCATGTAGATAGCTGGCATTATAATTTGTCCATTCATGGCTCCATTTATTTTTCATTTCTTCCCCAACAAATTTTAAAATATTTAAAGATGTTGAAACAATCGCATCTAAATATTAATGTCAAACGCATTCCACAACACTCGGGCAGCATGGTTTAAATCTGTTTATTTCAATAACTCCTACGTGAAGCGTTCTTGGGCCTTAACAGTAGAACATTCCGAGGTGTCATTACGACTCCTGTTGACATTTATATCCTCGTAATTTCCTTGTTTCTGTACATAAGTGTTTTTGATTTCGTGATTTTTCAAAATTTTCATTTATATATTATGTTAAAATTTGAATCTTGTAAAATGTGCATTTCTATATATCCAAAGAATAATTCTTTTTCAGGATCTCGTGATCAATTCACTAGAAAAGAATTATTCTATGGCTTCTATTGCAGGAACTCGTGATCAATTCACTACAAAAGAATGTAATAGTAACTAAAAAGGGTAAATATACTGAGTCCTACAGCTCTTTTAGGCAACACATTTTTCCAGTAACTTCAGATAATACGAACTGATATGCATGTCCATTCGAGTTTTGACAGCAATTATCAAAATGAATTTCATGCAAGCTATCTACGCAAAATTGCTTTGGAAATTGTGTATTTCTTAACACTGAATTATCATTTCTTCCTACAAAAAATTGCCAAATTATCTGTGTTTTCTTGTCAAAAAAGCAAAAAGTAACCTCTCAATAGACTTATATAAACTATGATATAAAAATACTTATAAATAGAAATTACGGGTCAGTCTGTCTTGTGTTAGTCGACATGAATCTTCGCCGGGTGTTGACATGCACACTATTCATTGTCCTGTTAGGTTATACAAGGGGAGAAACAGATGGACAGGATGACGAATTCGAAGACGAGAGAAAGGTGAGTATTATGTACATTATGAGAACTAGGTAGTGGTGCTCCAGAATGGCACAGACTTACTCGTAGTAAAGATTTCTAATTCCCTTCGTTTCGGTTAGCTTTATGGTCATGTTCCATCCTCTTGCACGCAGCCGTCTATTGCTGCCCTAACAACGAGTTTTTCAAACTTTTCCCCAATTTTTCGGTTTGCTAATTGTATATTCAATATATTACTTATAAAATATCAAAGAAGAATAAAACCTCGTCCTACATGAAAATATTCGTTGAAAACTTATCTCGTTTTCGCAAAAAACTATTGAGTTTGCGTTAAAACTTTATAAGTCATCATTACATGTACAAATAAACACAATAATGTAAACAAGTCGCCGCTAATGTAAATATTAACGACAAGAAAAGCTTGTCAAAAAAATCAAATTTTGAAAAAACAAAAGAATAGAGAATATTGGCGTTTAGGTCACCTCATAGAGTATATTAAGCACAATTCTTACCAAAAGTGTAAAGAAAACATTTGGAGGGGTTTTTGAGAAAATCTTTGTTTTTTTACTTTTTAACTGTACAAATTTACGCAATATAGCGTAAGAGCTACCAAAAGTTTCAAAAAATGCACATGACCTTAATAAATAAACTATGAAGAAAATATTTTACATTTAGGAACTTGTGGTGCTACAAAATGGCACAGACTTTCCCGTATTAGTTTTCTATTTCCTTGGGTCTTCCCTAGCTATTCGGAATTGCCACATACTCTTTCTTGCCAGCAAGCATCTATCACCACCAAAAGTACATTTTGTTTGTCATTTTCTTAATTTTTCGGTTTCCTATTGGTAGAATGAAAATATTTATTTTAGAATATTAAAGAACACAAAAACCTAGCCGTAAATGGCAATTTTCTTTTAAAAATTATGTGCCGTTTAAGAGAAAATTGCGTTTTAGCACTACTAAAAATGCGAAATTTGAAGCTCATTTTCACAGAAATTTTTTGAGTCTCCAAATAATTTATTTTAAGTTAATTGAAGCACATACACTCACAAATATAATAATGTTTACAAACTGCTGGTAGTGTGCATATTAAAGATGTGAGAGATCTTTCAAAACAATTACTATTATGTGATTTTTGAAAAAACAAAAAAAATTACTCAAAATATACTTTACGCTATACTAAAGAGAATAATTAGCACTATCCGTTACAAAAGTTTGAAGAAAAAATTTGCAGCCATATACGAGAAAATGGTGTTTGAGCAAAAAAAGTTTCTGAAAAGCCGAAATTTGAGCTACTTTTCAAAGAAAACGGTAGTGTTTTCGAGAAACTTTACTTGACATTATTTAAAGCATATATACTCGTAAAAATAATAATGTAAAAAATCGCCGATATATAAATATTAATGACGTGAAAGACAAGTAAAAAAATTTACATTTTTGTAATTTTTGAAAAAACCAACCGATAGAACAATATGGCTTTTATGTCATCTGATAGAGTAAATTTACCACTATCCCTACCAAAAGTTTAAAGAAAAAATTTGGAGCCATTTTTGAGAAAATCTTGTTTTTGTAATTTTTTAATGTTGCAAATATTGCACGCAATATTGCACGAAAACTACTAAAATTTTGAGAAACATTTACATGACCTTTATGAAAGAACTCAATATGGAGAACAAATTTTATTTGAAGAAAAAATCTGTATCTTCAATTTTGTAGCTGGAGAAAGACGCCGAAAAAATTCACTTTCAAAATTTTGGAAAATTCAGAGTAATCCGTGAAAATCGGACCTATGCCATATTAATAAGTGTATTTTACTCTATTCATACAAGAAATTTAAAGAAAAAATTTGGAGCAGTTTTTGAAAAAAAATTGAAAATGTCCGAAGGGCTCAATGTAAAGTACCCTCAAATTTTGAAGAAAGATTTTCAAATTCGAGGCGACTCGAGTGGACGCAGATCGACCGGGGAATATCCATTTTCGAAGAAATCGCACGTATAGTTTACGCGCTAGTGTTGTTCACAGAGGGACCGACTCGTGACGTTCACAGAGTGACCGGTGGGGTATTTGGCCGATTTAGGCGGCCAAAATTATTTTTGCTGTTTCATTGCATCTAAATGCGCCACCTTCGACATTCGTGGATGTTTAGGTGATATGGAACAGTTTTTAATAAGAAAGTTGAAGTTTTGAACTTTTTATTATTATATAAATACAACCGCAAGAACAGAGCTCATTTTACGGATGCTATATTTTTGGGTGCTGTAGTAAATACGAAATGTAATATTTTATATTAATCTAATATATTTTATTAACAATAATATGAAAAAAGCAATAAAATATAGAGAATCAAAAATTCAATAAATAGTAATGGAAAAGCGAACAAATCTAATGACATTTTAAAATAAAATAATCTGCTACTAGATTTTTCTTGGTACTTTGATCATACTGAGTGATCTAGAGTAATATAATTTAACTAATAACTTTGTTGATAATTTAAATTAAAATTTGAATTTCCTCTAGAACATAAAATATTCCAAAATAATGATAGAAGAGATTATTATAAGAATATGGTTCTTCATCCAAAGATAATTATATTTCTTCTGAAGTATACTATAACAATGATATAATTTCCTTTCACTCCTTCGAATTAGTTTGTATTGCCTCCTGGAAAGATAGCTTCAACAATGAAAGCTAGTACACTGTGTGTCATTATTGGCATTTTCTTATCTTCTTAAACTATGCTTTCTTTCATTTCCCAGCTCGGTTTGAAGAACATGTGATTTCCTTGACTGTTTTTGAAGCGTCTCTTACCCCTATAAAGCCTAATGTCACCCGGGTAGCATATGTCAGTCTTCTGAATTTGTAGTTTGTCGTAAATCTTCTGTTCTTGTCTTGCATTTGTCACTCATTGCTTGAAATCTTTTCTTTGGTCTGCCTGGTCGGTTCACCACCTTAATTTCATATGAGATTTAAAATATGAAAATTTATGCTATGTTTCCATAATTTGTTCGTGAGAATAATTTTAAGTAACAATTAATTTTCCATAAATTCCAATTTTTTGCTAATTTCTTATAATATTTGTTGCAGTATCATGTTAAATAACGTTTTTCGAGTCATTACGTTGATGCCCGAATGCCCTAAGTCGAAGTTTGGAGAAAATTAAAAAGTAAATAAACTCATGTCAAAAAATCCCTAAATCGTATTGGCACATAAATGGCTATATATGACGCAAAACCGCGCGAATCCGCGATTGATATTCACGAAATCGTAAAATAGAAAACGTAATCCTTCCATTGCACCAGAAACAGTAACCCGGAAACCCCCGGAAGTACACTAATTTACTTACATTAATTAAAATTCACTTCATTAAAATTATAAAAGCCCTATCTAGGCTAAAATAATTAAAATATATACGAAAATACACATAATGTGTACATACTTACTTGCTTTATCAGTCTCCATGGATTCTCACTTCAAAATCGAACCTCAGTACATGGAATTCACTGTGAAACTAAAGCCCGCACGAGAGTCAAAAACGAACATGTGCACTTCACGAGAAGATATGTGCAGACAAGATGCGCTTACCGTTAAAATTTCTGCAGCAGGTTATTCCTGACCTTTTAGCTTTACGATGCTGTATTTTTTACTGGCCTACAGTGAAATTTGCAAAATTGACTTTTGGCCGCCTAAATCGGCCAAATACCACACTGCGCGACAGAGAGACGGACAGACGGACAGACGGACGGAGAGACGTTTTGAAAAGACCCACTTTTTTGGTATCAGGGGACCCCAAAACGTGTATTTCCGTTGAAATCTTAAAATAGATTTTCCTCAGCATTACATAACTTTCCCTATACTACGTGTATTTCTCCGTATATACGTACGTATAACGTAAAGTAACTAGTGGCGCTACGGAATGGCACAGACTTTCCCGCATTAGTTTTCTATTTCCTTGGGTCTTCGCTAGCTATTTAAATTTGCCACATACTATTTTGCCAGCTGCCATCTATCATCTCCAAAACTAAATTTTTTTGTCAATTTCTTAATTGTTCGGTTTCCTAGCGGTAGAAAGGAAATATTACTTTTGGAATATTAAACAACACAAAAACCTAGAGAATAAAAAGACTGGCAATTTTCTTTAAAAATCATTTTTTAAAGAAAATGGCGTTTTAGCGCTACTAAAATTTAAAGCTCATTTTCACGGAAACATTTTTAATTTTCAAAACACTTTATTTGAAATTATTTGAAGCACGTACACTAACAAATATAATAATCTTTAAAAAATCTCTGGTAATGTGCATATTAAAGATGTACCTTTAGACCTTTTAAAAAAATTACATTGAAGTAATTTTTGAAAAAACAAAAAAATAACTCAAAATAATCTTTACGTCATATTTAAGATTGTAATTAGCTCTATCTGTTACACAAGTTTGAAGGAAAAATTTGCAGCTATATATGAGAAAATAGCGTTTCAGCGTTTTTGAAAATGCAAAATTTTGAGCTACTTTTCACAGAAAATTGTTGTGTTTTCGAGAAACATAACTTGACATTATGTAAAGCGCATGTACTCGTAAATATAATGTGAAAAAAACGCTAATGTAAATATTAACGACGTGAGAGACAAGTCAAAAAATTACAGTTTTCTGATTTTGGAAAGAACAAAAGAATAAAGCAATATGGCGTTTCGTCATCTCATCAAATACATTAGGCACTATCCCTACCAAATGTTTAAAGATAAATTTGGAGCCGTTTTGGGGAAAATCTTGTTTTTGTAATTATTTAAAACTGCATATATTGCAGGCAATATTGCGCAAAACTACTAAAATTTTCAAGAAAATGCACATGACCTTAACGAAAGAGCTTACTTTGGAGAACAACTTTATTTGAAAGAGAAATCTCTATCTGCAATTTTCTAATACCAGAAAAACGCCGATTTTTTTTAACTTTTGCAATTTTCGAAAATTCAGTATTATCCGTGAAAATCGGACTTATGCTACCTTAATAAGTGTATTTTACTCTATTCTTACAAGAAATTAAAGAAAAGATTTGAAGCTGTTTTTGAGAAACTTTTGAAAAGGTACAGGGGGCTTTATGAAAAGTAACCCCCAATTTAACAGAATCTTTTCCAAAATGTCAAATCTTTGACTAGAACCAGATCGACTGGGGAATCTCCATTATGGAAAAAAACGCACGTCTGGTTTAGGCGCTAGCAGTGTTCACAAACGGACGAACATTCGGACGGACGGACGTTTTCCTTAAAATTGGTTTTTTGGTATCAAGGACCCACAAAAGAGGGGTTCTGACTACACCACGTGTTAAGGGATTTTTTCTTAATTTCGCAACTCGTTTTATCCATTTTTTCGTTATCAGCGCCCGGCAACAAATTTTTTTCTGGCGAAAATTGGCCATTTTTTCGTGCAGCATTACATAACTTTCCCTATACTACGTATATCACTCCGTGTATACGTACGTATACGGGAAAGTAAAAAGATGACCAACATAATGTAGTATATAAAATATCATGTTAGTCAAGTGATAAGAGCTATGTGGGCCAGACTTGTAGGAGGCTGAGTGAGTGCGTAAACTACTATCAAAGAAACATAAATAAGAATAATAAAAATTATAATTCGATATCTAATCATAGAGTAACTACAATACATGAAGTCAATTTCAAAGAGAATGAAATTTTATTCTTATAGCCTAATAAGAAGAAGAGGTTGGTTTCTAATATGAAGGGTTTCTAAAATTATCACACTATAAATTCTATGATGGAGTCACATTTGCTTACCATGAGTTACGAATGAAAGCTCTTAGGGATTCTTATGTATATTGAAAAATTTTATATTTTTTAGGTATATTGAAAAGTATATGATAATGGCGTCAAAATTGCTTATCTGTAACTTCTAAGATCTGTGACACATCCTTTGTTTGTTTTGTTCTAACTCGGTAATCATGGTGCAATGTTAGGCTTTGTGGGTGATGAAAGTACAAATTGTACTCGAAGAATGATGTATTAGGTATGTAGTTTTTCTAGATTAATATAGTGAAAATTGATTAAAAGTTTATGTCGCTTAAGAGAGTAAAATTATGTATGTCTCCTTTACTGCATTTAGATACAATGTATAGATCACGTGTCTGATGGATATAAAAAGACTCATCTATTTATTTATTATGATGACTATGGTACATGTGTACTGGGAGTATTTTAACGACAAGATATATAAATAAATATTTTAATGAACATTGTGCGAATTATTTATTGTGGTGAGTAGAATATAATATAAGATTACTATTATTATATAGATGTCATAAATTTTAAAATAATAAACTGGATTATGTTTTATTATTTGGAAATAGATGATGATGTAAACAGTTATAATGTATTTGTTTTTGTGTATTTGATGTTTTAGCCTGAAGGTGGAGAAAAATTCACTCCGAAACGACGTTTAATTAAGTTTTATGTTTTTATGCAATTGTAATACAACAATAATAAAGAAGGTGTATGTGCGGGTTATATAAGAAAGAGTGAAGCTTTACATAATAAATAAACATGCAAATGGTAAATATAGGAAAAAATAACGAAAAGGAACAACATTAAGCCCTCAAAATCATAACAATGGTGAAATAATTTAGACTAAAATTTTGCCCGGAGCAATGAGCAACTGTAGCAGAAGAATTTACCAATATCCCTTTGAATGCGCATGCGCAAGGAGTGACTCCCACCATCAACCGCTATTTTCCCTAAAAATATCGCCCTCTCAGGGCCGGTTTCATGAAATTCGTTTAAGTATCTCGCTACTCGTGACTAAGTAACCGTGATTAAAATTAAACTCGCAATATAATCGCGTTTACATTTGCATCTCTTGCTACTCGTGACTAAGTAACCGTGATTAAAATTAAACTCGCAATATAATCGCGTTTACATTTGCATCTCTTTCACCATGGAATATATAATCTCGATTAAGTTCATCGAGTTTTCGTGCTGAAAATGAGAGGTTGGTACTAGTCGCGGAACATTGCGAGCCTAAATTTTCTGTCCTATACTCCTTCCAAGCACAAAATTGTGTAATATTCAGAGCATATAGGTTAGAAGTCACGAAGTCCATGTAGATTTCTTATTAGAAACGATAGATAACTTGCAGAAGTGAAATGATGTAATAACAAGTGAATTATTTTTTGTTAAATATATCTGTAATGTTTAAAAGAAAAAGTGTTGGTGTGATAACACTAGTCGACAAGGTTTTTTTCACCAGAAATCTGATTAGTGATTCTAATTAGTGAGTTTTTTCATAGTGAATTCCGATATGTATATATAATATTCCATCAGGCGCAGTTTTTTTGTGACAGCTACTTTTTAAAATCTGATTTTAACATTCTCTTTGACCTGTCATAGGGATCTTCACCTTATATGCAGGTATTTTATTCAAGTTTTTTTAAGAAAATTATATGTAATATCCTCCTAAAATACCAAGAGGCAATACTGTCTAGGTTCATTTACGTTTTGACAAGCTCCAGTTACTGGCATTGTGATGTGTTGACACATTCTTGGCATGATGAAAATACAGAACACTCACACATAACTTACACAGTACAGGGTTTAGAAGTGTACTGTGTAAGCTGTGTGTTAGTGTTCTGTATTATCATTATGCCAAGAATGTGTGTAAATCATGCAGATATATTCAGGTGTATTTGTAGTGAGCTCACATGAAAGACTCGTAGGCAAAAATTTAACACCACTTGGGAAGAAGTGTTATCAATGTTACTTTGGCTGTCAAGTTGGTGATTTTGAAAACAGGTGGGCCCCAAATGTATGTTGTGTGTGTTAAGACTACTGTCCTGATAGAAAAAGTAGTACACATCATATGCCATTTGCAATTACTGATTTGAAGGGAATCCAGGGAACGTCTATGAGGTTATTATTTTTGTTCCACAAAAATTAAAGGAATCCCTGACCAGAGAAATGTGTCAAGTCCATGAAAATATATTTACTTCCTTTGCATACTCAATTAGGAGAAAAGAAAAAAATTTAAAAGCTATGGATAAACTTTCCGATGGATTCTTTACTTGAATCGAAATTCCCTACAGTAAGTGATGCAAAATTGAAAGACAGCATTGTTTAGGACCACAAACTCAGTCACTAAGAGCTGATGAATATTTTTGAAGAGCTGTTAAATCCACTGGAAAAAGCAGTTTGACTGTCTTTCAAAAATGCATATAGCAATTTTTTTGGAAACCATAAAACAGAAAAGATAAATCAGACATAGTAGCTGATCTGCATTCTTATATAGCTATGGGATGAAATATGTCTTTGAAAATTCACTACTTAGACTCTCGCTAAAGTCTTTCTCCTGGAAAAACTTGGGGTTTTCAGCGATGAGCATGGATAGCGTTTTCATCAGTAAATTTCTACAATGGAAACCAGATACTAAAGCAATAGTGGTTGTAATATGTTGGCTGGACCACTGTTAGACCAATAAGAGAGATGTTCCAGGTTTAATATAAGCCCGAAAATCATCATTACCACTTTCCAGCTACAGAATGAGAAGTGAAAATATAAGTCAGGACGAGTAGTATACCATTTAGAGTTGGATAGCTAATTACTGATTTAATTGAAATTATAAAATAAGAAAATGCATATCACACAAACCTCCTGCCTGATGGAAAAAAGTGAAATCATATTTCAATTCAGTATGAAAAATATTTATAGAATCTGTTATATTCATTCATGTGAAAGTAAAAACCAGTGTAATATAAATATTCCCTAAATATATGAATATTAATATTTAAACCAAAAGTAATATTTTCCTATTTTCATTTCCAACAAGTCAAACATTCCTATTGTCCCGCATAAACTATCCATAAAATTATTATTATTAAAAAATATTATTTTGATTCAAAAAACAAACTAAAATTCAAGCTTCTTCACAAGTCAACTTTTCTGTCAACAGAGAAATATTGAGTTTAAAATGTTCTGATGGCCATAAATGTAATAATGGAAGCAGATTTTTCATGAGACTTTATCACGTTTGAATTATTTGTTTCCCGACGCTTTCGAAAACTTCTATGAAGGATATTGCACATTCATAAGATCAAAAACATACATAAACACAATTTTTCTTATACATACTATGCATTTCTCGAAATTCAGATTCGTAATTTAGAATATAAATTGAGAATACCTTACACACAACAACATAAAATGGAGGTGAATACACATGTTGATTAAGAAGCACATGTAGTCTGTGGCCCATTGATATGGCATCACTTCACTACACCTTACCATATTTATGATTCGCTGAGTTTTGAAAAGAAAAGGAAGCTGGTCAAGCTTGTATTTCATTGAAGAAAACATATTTCTGGTAACAAATACAACACTATATGCCAAAACTCCAATTACAATGAAAGATGAAACAATTGTTAATAAAAAGTAATATTGAAGTTATGATTATAGTTACTACTTGCAATGTTTGCCACTTCATTTATTGTTACAAAGATAAAAAATTTCTACACATCATATATTTATTTTACTCTGTAGATACTTTTTATTGTAATACAGTATCTATCGAATTCTCAGGTAGACTAATCGAAGTATCGTCAACATAACCGAGATATAATTCATATTTTATATTTTTTGAAATTTGTTGATTAAGTTTTCTTATAACAAACTGCAAAAAGAGCACTTTTATGGACCACTAATAGGTGTACCCTTCTTTTGACCATAAATTTTGTTTAAAATTTAAATTTAATATGATTTAAAATAGCTCTGATAGCAATAGGTATTTTCTAACTCAGTCCTTGAAAATTATCATTAAACACAATTTTCTAGGATTGTTCTTGAAACATTATACATAAAAACCAATAATTGCGTTAATACACAAGTTGAGTCCAATGTTTTTATGATTTTTTACGATTCACTCCTACATAATTTCTGTAGCATCTAAAGTAAATATTACATTACAACCAAAAAGCGGCCCTTCACGTCATTTACAGGCTAAATATTAGGATGAGGTTTCGAAAAATCGGTATTTCAAAGTATAATTGGAGTGGCCAATCACTGAGGGGTGGCCAACCACTGTATCGTTTACCCCACTTGACATTCTAGGCTATTAAATTGCACGGGCGTACCTGGCAGTTCAGTAACAAAGATAAATAACGGGAATACGGTGGAATTTATCATGCGAGAGTTCTCGCACCGGTACTATTGTATTAATTAAATGAGTTTTAGTACAGGACAGATCGAATTTAGTACGACCAGAGATCAAATTTATAAACCTTGAAAATGGTTAAATATGCGTTTGCGCAGTAAATGTTTTGAAAATATAAAATAACGCATGCAATATTAACCTCATTAACCTTAATAACGTGGAAAGGGATCGGAAAAAAATCGATATTCACTTTAAAGATTCCTGTAAATACAAATTCACACCACAAAATCGAAAAGAAAAATACGAATTAAATAAAGGCAAATAAATAGGTGTAAAGATAATAGTTTTCAGAAAATATGCATAATTTTAAAAATTTATAAATACATCATACTTAATAAGAAAGCAAATAGCCAAACGTCTTATGAAGAAACGGATAGAAAAAAGCTGTTATTTTATGAAGTCACCTCCCAAGAGCTATAATTAGAGTATACTAGTTGTAATGTTAAAGGCTAGTTAAAGGCCTGTCTCGGTGTTCATTTCATGATTGGAATAGCCATCGCAAGCCATCTCAGAGGGGTAACGTTATTTTTCCCAGAGACACAAATCGAATGGGAGAGAATTAATTTACCAGAAGTTTCTCTTCCTTGAAGTTTTGACATAAAAAATTATTTAAAAATCTAATACAATCTGAAATTTACATAAATATAAGAGAAACACACTCTCGTTCACTGTTTTTTCAACATCTTATTTACTAATGTTGTTAATTCTGTTCTTTTTCAGGATAACTACTACCTTTCTTACAATTTGAAACTCTGTCACCCCAACAGTTCTAGTTATATAAAAATTCCGAATCACCATCTCATCAGAGTTCCAACCGGAATTCACATAAATGCAAATATATCGGTAGAGAAGACTCTGCGAAAACTTAGAGTAAGTTTTCACCGAATTGTACTAAACTACATATTGGATTTATTATTTACATTTAGAATGAAACAGATTGCACTAGTTGAGTATTTACAAATGCTGTGCCGACAGATTTGCCTCGACCTATCGTATTGGAAGCATCAAAATATTATTTCGCAAAACTCGCCGGATGAGCCATTGCATTAATACTGTCTGGTCACTGTTATCAATGGCACTAAAAATACACACAACAATTTATCATTTAAATCAGAAGACAATACACTCCTTGCAAGAATATCCGCAGGATTGTCAATAGACGTCACGTGATTCCATGTTTTATTTCTGAAGAGAGTTGTGTTATGAACCGTGCTCTTTTTTGGCAAATATATTTCTTTTATATGGGGGAGAATTGATTCAATCCAGTCATCAAACTAAATTTGAAATGGGATTACCCAACGAAACATAGTCTTTTAGATCGGATTACAATGCAATCCACCTTATCTGTTATATTTTATTTTGCAGTATGTCAGTAAATTAATATAAAACGTAATTAACCTCTAGATTTGCCTGGATTTGCACCGATCTAAATGCTTGTACGTACGTCAGAACTCTCTAAGATTCACAACTGCAAACTCTTCATTTACTCTGCTCTACAACCAAGGTTGTTCCTTCTCCCATGCAGGATAAACAGGAGGGTTCTAAATTAACCATATCCCGTCTTGAGTTATGTGCTGCAGTATTTCGATACGAATTGATGTCTAGAATTCTTAACCTTTTTAAACACAAAACCTCCTTAACTAATGTTTTTTAATGGACTTATTCTAAAACAGTACTGAATTGAATCAATTTTCCGCCATAGAAAAGAAATATATTTGACAAAAAAGAGCACGGTTCATAACACAACTCTCTTTACAAATAAAACATGGAATCACGTAACGTCCATTGACAATCCTGCGGTTTTTCTCACAAGGGGTGTATTGCCTTCTGATTTAAATGATTGTTCGATTCAGTAGAAGGGAACCACATTCTTAGTTAATGAAACTACTTCTTGGAGCATCATCTAATGGGTCACCATTTCAAAAACTTTAAACGTGGTAGCATGCTATACCTTCTAATTATTTGAAGAAAAGACTAACAAAACACAAAAACCTTAAGAAAACTTTTGACTTTTTCCTGTCAAAAAGAAGCGGTTCACAACTCGAGAGACCTTTCCAAAATACCTTATCACCCATCACATTTTGATTACCTTATCGCTGGTCACTTTTAATGGAAAAACCACCCACTCTTCTACCAGAGTCCACAAACGTGGTTTTGATCTAACGAAGATCATCCTAATAGCAAGAATTCCAAAGAAGGCTTACTTTACTTTGGGGACGTTCGTCTGCAGGTTATTTGCACTTTCTGCCACTAAGTTTAACATTCTTCAGTTTAACAGTCTACAAACATTCAAATTGCTACCCTGATGTCCACAGTGAACGAAAACTTACCTTCTCCTAGCTGACTACTAGGAAATATTACGCATATTTTCCTAGGTCGTGATGGTCGTGTTTGCACAGACAATGTCAAGAATGAGTAAGGGATTTACTTACATCACTGTTAAAGGCTATCTTAGTAACAAGGTTTCAAAACACATTACGCCGACTAAAAGAGGTTTGAAAATCGGTTTTAGCTCAAACATCGTATTTAATTTGCAGTGAAACAAATGCAAGGTGAACACAAACTATAATTTTACGTAAAGTTGCAATGGAATCGTATTTATTTTTACAAAAGCCTTACATGGAAACATAATATACACAAGCTCGCAGGCACTAAATTCATGGGGTTGAGCATAACTCTGTGGAATGAACTAGTTCAAACACTCCAGTTGTCTGGCACTGATACATCAAGTAAATTTAACGTAAAAATTCATACACATGATTAAACATTTGAACTTGTCAAACAAAAAAAGAACACCATTTAAATGCATAGCACCACCACAATTAGCAATGACCGCATAAGATTATTTGCATTAAAATTACATTACATAAAATAGTTATAAATACAAAAGAGAAAATGTTTCCTGCTTAGACATATCTCCTGGGTCGCTTTGATCTCAGCCCATATTCTTCCGCTCAGCTGACTGCCATAGTCACCACTTTGGCCACCACTGCCCTCTGGCCACCACCTGCAGATTCGATGGTACGACGGTCAGCTTTCAGATTGTTGTACCCAAGTTACCGGTTCAAACCCGATCGAAGCCGGGGATATTTTCAGGGAGAAAAAATCATTCGTACGCCTTCCTTCGGAGAAGTAAATGTTCCATATAGTAGATTCATACATGTAAAAGATCGTCAAGTGAAAATGAAGTCTTTGGGCTAAATTCAAATTGCCTGTTTCGTTGCCCGAGATAATACCTTCTTTCTCCGCTAAATAGTAAAAGAGCGTAGCAAAATTGACGAGATCAGACGGAAGAGTGGGCCTGATGGCCGAGTCTCGCCAGACATTAACTAACTGCCGCGGTGCTGCCTCGATCCTGTCCCACCGCACGGTCCCCGGCGCCGGCGGCCAAGACAAAGCGGGCGGGCGAAGTAATAGAGTATAGTACTACATAGAGTGGAAGCAATTCAATTGTTTAAACTACCTCAAGCGCTTCTCTTATTTGCTGACAGGCCAACGTGACGACACACTTTTGCGAAGAGGGCGATATGGATTGTCTCCAAATCTTTGCAGCGACTATAGATGTTTGTTCCGACTTGAAGGACAAAAAAGTCGCAACTTATGCTCAAACATTTCGAGAAAATGTGTCTCCAAAGATGACATGCCCCATTGAACCGGTAAGTACATTCCGTCGACGCCACCCTTTCCGCTGGTTCCCCGCTTTTCGTCAGTCACCGTACTTGTTACCACCACTGTCCTCGCCCCCATGCACCGCCCTTATGGCCGTTGCCACTCCATCTTCCCACCGTTACTACATCCTCCGAACAAGCTGCAGTCGCCGCCTTCCTGCCGTCACCGCCCTCCTTCCGCCACCACCTTCGTCGCTCTCCTGCCGTCGCCGCTGTATTACCTTCGTCCCCTCCTACCGACATTGCTCTCCATTGTTGCCCCAATCATTGGTGCAACACTCCACCTATTGCCGCCATCCATTGTTGCCGTCATTCACTGTTACCGCCCTACATCGTTGCCGACTTCCTTCTGCCGCCGCCACCGCCTTCGTCGCTCCCGTGCCGTTCTACTACTTTCGCTGCTCTACTACCTTCGCCGCCCTCCTGCCGTCGCCTCCCTCTTGCCGTCACCGCCCTCCTGCCGTCGCCACCTTCCTGCTATACCCACTCTCTGACCGTCTTGCAGTCGCCGCCTTTCCCTCCCTCCTGCCGTCGCCTTCATGTTTTGGCTCTCCCACCGACTCCGTCTTTGCCGCCCTTCCCACCGCTGCTGCTGTTCCACCAACACCGCCTTCTCCGCCCTTGTCACCCTTCCCGCTCCTCCTGCCGCACCCTGCCACTTCCCGACACGCACCGTATAAAGAATCGTTCTTTTCTCTATGTTAGCACGCCGTGTTTGCCTCGCCCGCCACGCCTCCTGTGCCCATTTTGTCTGCCTCATTCTCCGCCTTACCACTTTATTCACCCACCTTATCTGCGAGGGCTGAGAAACTTTACAGTTTTTTTCACGAGAGAAACAAAACACTGCGTCAAATAGAAAATACAAATTGCAGAACGGGCATTCTTTTAGTTCATGAATAATATTTATATTTTCTCCTTCAATGTATGACCAATTTAAAGCAATACATTTATATCAACACTTAACCCAGTCATCGAAGAATTTTATAGGTTATTTTGGGGATTGGGGTTCATTCTTAGAATTTTCTTTTATGGCATTAATCGAATGAATATCCTTCCAAGACGTAGTTAAATTTTAGAAAAAGAATAAAAGTGAAGTTACACTGCGAGTCCTGTTCTCAACTTTGTATGCCTTCTACGATGAATATCGTTCTTCTTTTGGGGGGGGGGGACAAAATTGAAGGCTTTTGGAGCAAGACGAGTCGTAATATATTTCATGCCAAAAACATCAACCAAAATGCCACGAAAATATTCACAACACATTAACATTCTGAGCATTCTCCCTCAAGCGTAAACATCCATTTTTTGACATCATTGTTTTGACTTCTTCAATGTTTTCCTAATAGGATGACTTTGATGACCGACCAGACGGTCGTAAATCTAGTACCATTTCACAGCTGTCCTTGAATGCTATTTGTACCACTCACAAGCCGGAGGTTTTGATAAAACATAATTAAAGAACGCCTTCAACAACAACTGTTAGGCACCCGAAATTCTATTGGAAACAAAACTTGAGGCAAACACATTTTCTATATTTTTATTCATAAATCATAACTGACATAAGTTGAAAACAAACCACAGGCGGACGTCTAAATTGAGAACACACCAGTTTTCATTTTAAACAAATGAAAAACTATCTGCCTTTGGCAACAATCATTTCGTGGGAATTATGACAAAAACAATTCCCCATACATTTTTGAGAAAGTATATATGTTGTTTTTTTCTTGTTGCAGGGAGAGTACAAAATTACAGATCTAAGCTTGAGTATGACAGACAAGTCCACTCTCTTTTTGGTCTATAGTAATGTGGGTCTTTATGAAACAGTTATAACCCTTGAAGAAGATGAAGTACCAATCTTATGTCTGCACATTTTTGGCAAGACTTTCTGATGCCTCATGAATTCATTCGCAAATAAGAAGCGAAATGATATGAATAAGTATTGATGTATTGTGCAGAAGTTCATCATTAAAATCATGTGTTTATGAGGCTTTGAATAAAGAAAAGAATTAGAAACAAAATACAAATTTTCATTTTGTTAATAGGCACCCTGTATGTACACTAACTGAAACATTTTTCTCTTATTAAAATAATGCCGGCTTCGGCGAATACTCCTGTCCTCTAGTTGTAAGTATAATAAAACATTATAATCAACATCAACATCATAAAACAACTGTCATCATCTTGTTTTATGTATATATATATATATATATATATATATATATATATATTGAAACGAGTCGTGGATTTGACTCTGCACAAGATTTATGATAAAAAAAGGGGACAGGGATTCTTACCCCGAAATGGGCTCCGGACTCAATCACGTGCACAATGGAAGCTTGCGGGTAACAATAATTTTTTTTTTATTACTTGAATAATCTCCATACAAAATTGGTTGTCCTTGGTGCTCACAGGAGCAGTTACTCTGTTCTTTCCCGATGTTCAATTACATCCCATTTACAAATTCTCCGTTACCCTGGAGTTTCACTCCTTACTTACGATTCTCACATTTGGAGGGCCTCAACTCAAGATCACTGTTATCTACTGGCTAGTTACTTTCTCTCCCAAACTTTCGGCCGTTTTACTCACGATTCTCCAGTCTGAATCACGCAGTTTCATGTTCGCCCCTCAGCCGTCGGGCCGACGCCTCGCGCCGCGCCGTCCGCGCTCGGGCCTCTTCGTGCCGCAGGATGACAGCGCGGGGAGGCGAGTCCCGCGGTGCCCCTTGCCTTCGCCGCTCCTCCGTCGTCCCTGCACGCCGCCGACAGCCGGGATCCCGACGTCCACCGCGATGGCAACAGACCCACCGGGCGCTGCCCGCCTATCCCCCTCACCTCCGCCGTCCGTGACAATTTCCTCTCTTCTCCGTTTCACAACCTACTGCTTCACGCTTCTCCTCCACAGTCACTCGGTGCCGTACCAGTGTTCATCCGCATGCGTTGCCCTATCAATATTGAATCCATCACTCTCAATATGTTCCCATAATAAATCTCGCTCACTTCACCGACGTCGCAGCTCCCACCTGTTCTCGGAGTCACGAATACTAAGCGCTAACGGTTGGACTGAGGTACAGGCGTCCGCTTTCAGTTGCTCCTTTGCGCTCGCCCACGTGGATATCTTGACGCGGTGATATAGTCTTTAATTCACTTGAATAACATCCGCGTTTTAACTCACTTGTTACCCCGTCCCACCGTCTTATCACTCCCGATGCCGATTCCTCACGATGCTTCCTGATTTTGCCACTGTTCACACTCTTCCTTCCGCACGCTACGCAAACGTCCGTCTCCTACCTCCGCCATTGCTCTACTCCGTCCGTCCCGTGATTCGTGGCATCCAACTCCTCGCACCGAACCGACTCCGTCGGTGTGCCGGCCGCTGCCGCGCAGTTCAAACGTTCGATATGCACCTGAACGAATTGTTATCATATTAGTGATAACAATTCGTTTCAATATATATATATATATATATATATATATATATATATAACGCACCCATTAAAATGTTGATAAACCCATCAAACGTGTTTAACCCCAAAACTGTTTTTCAAATTTGAATTTAAAAATTTGATTTTGAGTATTTTCAAAGTGCTCATCTTTAAAATAATTCTAAAATAATCCGTACATGCTTTCAGAAAGATAGTATAAAATTAAACATGGGACTGCAGTGGGTTCATATGGTAATATTTACTTAAAATGCACAATTTTTACTCACTCCAGGTTTTACTGATTTAAAATGAATTTCATTTCAAATTATGAACCCATTAAATATACAATATATTAATTTAGTGTTTTTGTTAGCGAGTGTGTTGTGTTTTACTGCTATTATCATCATAATCATCATCATTATTATGATTATTATTCCTCTCATTCACGACAAGAGATCTGATGTTTCGGTTGATTATAAAGTCTACTCCGTGTTGCAACCAGCATCCCAAGGACTAGCTCTAGAGAGTATATGTACCTCTATAGTATATTGCGCAAAATGTGGTCTGTTCTAAATAATGCGATTTCTTCCACCTCCCAGTCTTTTCAATGGCCTAAGAGTTTATGCAAATTTTTACACAAATTTTGCGGAACAAATCTCGGAGCTCCGATGACTGTCGGTACAAATTATGCTTTTACGCCCCATTTTCAGCTGATCTCGATTTCCAAACTCTTGTATTTGAGACGTTTCTCTTCCTCCTTGGTTACGACGTCTTGACCGCATAGCACAGCAACGTCTCCAAGTAAACACACTTTTTTCTCCTAATCCCGGATAAATATATCCGGTTTGTTTGCCGCTATCGTGCGATAAGTTTGAAATTGTTGAAAGGCATTTTGGTAGTCAATCCAAGCCATGCTCAAATTACGTTTGCGATTCTTTACATCATTCAAGATGACTTTATTTAGTAGCAAGAATTTCTTACAGCCATATGAACCTTTACGACATTATTTTGGTTCAGGTAGCAGCAGATGATTCTTCTCTAGATGTCTGTACATATTGTCAGCTATAGCTGCAGTTATAACTTTGTACAGTACTGGCAGATAAGTGATTGGCCTGTAGTTCTTTGCCAGAGTTGTCACCCTCTTTGTGTAGCAAATACGTGATTACGCATGTGAATCATTCCGGGTGTTCTTTTGGGTTTTCTAAAATTTTATTAACAGCCTTTGCTATATGAGAATGTATTGCTGTTAATTGCTTAATTTAATAGATCTGGATGTTTTCAATCCCGGGGGATTTCCAATTTCCAATGTTCTTAATTGAATGGAAGAGGTCCTCGTCCGAGAATTTGTGAACATCTTCCACTGTTTCCACAAGTTCATTGGCTGCTTAAACTTAAGATTGAATCCAAGATGCGTCTTTGTTGTAGGATCTGCTCTCCTCCCAGATTCCTGCCCAAAATACTTCGACGTCAACTTTTGAAGGTGTGACAACATTGTCATTCGGTTTTGTAGTCAGATTGCGATAGAATATCTTCGCGTCTGCTTGAAACAAACGATTCTGTACACGGAAATCTATTCTACGTTTGTAACATCTAATTCCGCTATTGAGCCAATGTGTTCGGGTGCAATACTCATTTTAGAGTATTTTCTTTGTGGACTGTGTGATTGAGGTGAAAGTGGAGTACAGCATTCCCGAAACCCTTTGATAGCTCATATGGAAGACTGGTGCAGGAGTCACAGGTTTTACAGAAAGAGAAGTTCTTGGACAAACTTAGATTTAATTAATATCACTGAAGTTCCCGTTTGCAGGGGCACAGTACACTAAACAGATTAAAACACTCCTGGTGTGCACTACCTAACACTTTGTCCAAGTAGTCTGATGCAGGCGCATTGCACACTGCAATTGATAAACTTTTACGTACCAACCGGAAGCAGTCCTAAGTTGCACAATTAAAGATTTTATAAGTGCTATCACACAGAGCCTCCGCAACGCGTGCATCTCTCGCATTGCTTCCAGCGGGACTGATTTTTCGGTTACAGCGACAGGGTCGTCGGCTCGCGAGCTCTCGTGCGCACCGGGGGAGGGGATAGCAGTGGACTATCACAATTTGCCATTTAAATTTGGCCATAGAAGATTCTAGATTGTTACGCCCGTTGGGTTCTGCAGCGAGCAGAGACAAGTGAAGCGCACGTGTGCTTCTGAGAAATGTCGTGGCCGGCTGCATCAGGTTTGCGAGATCGGCGGCGCAACGGCCGCACGTGGGCAGTTACAAATTAGCCGCTCTGCCTTGCGTTATGAAATAAATATATTTACTTCTGCTCTGCTGTGAGCCCGAACATCATGCTTGAATTTTCTCTTTTAGGTTCTCATCTTCCACTAGCCTTCTTGTGTGACTTGCAATCTGTTATTTTTGTTCAACAATGAATATCTTTCGTTGAACTCTTGTGGTGTGCGTTGATTTAGAAGATGCCTCTGCTAAGCGTGATATTTCACGCCTAGTGCCGGCTCTCCGTGTTATAATTCTCTTTGTCCGTGGGGGTACAGGGCTATATACTTTGTTTTGCTGTCGGACGTCGGTGTTCTTGGCTGGCCCCAAAATTATCTTAGATACCAGATATCCAGTTGCATACACGATGTGACTGATTTCAATAATGTCTAGATCTCTACCTGGGGTCTGTACCATTTCGTTTAAGACAGAATTCGCTGTCTTTATCACTCTTGGCTTTGGCATTTTCGTATATTTTTCTCAACGGTGCATGAGATTCAAATGGAAGATGATGAACTCTTTCTCTCTCGCGTCGGAGATTTCGCATCATGTCCTTATCGTGTAATTCATTGCCAGATGAATTTTCACAATTGACGTGTGTTTTATAAGAAAGAGATGAACCTTCAACAGAACCATCGTTTTCAAGTTCTACATGTTCATGTAGGTAATTCGATCGAAGAACATACTCCGCATTTCTCTGAATGTCAGGAATATGTTCTGCTGTGAAATTATTATTATTATTATTATTTTCGTTATTGAAAATGTCACTTTCGTCTGGGGTTTTCAGATATAACTGAAGGAACGAACGTCTACACATAGCGAGACAGATGTTGAAAAGATCTTGCTCCAGTGTACTCAGATTCCGCTTCAATGACTAAGAGAGAGAACCTTACGCCAATATTGGTGGTTGCCAGCAGCACGGCCCTCTGCATGGTTCTGAAATGTCACTCATTTAGATTCAATTCAGCAACAAGCCCATTAGATGAAATAACTACGGACACAATATCTACGGGCACAGAGTTGGAAAGCATCAACCCGCTTTTGACGGTACAAGTATCATCCACCTTGTATAATAGACCGGAGACGACGACGGCGGCGGCGCAGACGACGATGACGATGGCGACGGAGATGGCGGCGGCGGCGGCGGCGGAGACGACGGCGGCGGAGGCGACGACAGCGGCAGCGACTTCGAGGGACGAGTTCTTTCGAGAACACATTCAGGTGAGGAAAGGGTTCCTTCGGTTGTTTCAGGTGAACTGTCGTAGTATAATCAATAAAGAAATAGAGTTTTGGAATCTAGTTGATGCCTGCGATCCCGACATAGTGATAGGGACTGAGTCGTGGCTAACTGAGGCAATCGGGTACTCTGAAATTTTTCATTCCCATTACAAGATCCTTAGGAGGGATAAAAATAGTAGAGGGGACGGAGTCTTTATTTGCGTCAAAGAGGACATAGATATTAGATTAGAGTGGAATGTTTGAAATGATGGGAATAGAAATTATTACGTCAGGAACTGTATTCGAAATTATTGCATGCTATAGGCCTCCGAGCGACGGATATGACATTTTAGATGACATCATTCAGAGAACGGGAAACGAAAATGGCCATCCTATTGTTATTGGAGGCGACTTAAATTTTCCGAGCGCACACTGGGAGGAGCCGTGAGCGAAGGGAAAGTCCAAATCCTCGTTAACGAACTGGTTTGGGAACGCGGTTTCACCCAGGTAGTTCGTACCGGAACGCGACAGGATGCGATTTTGGATGTCTACCTAATTAGGCCGAAAGAACTTTTCATATCTTGTGAAGTTGTTGACGGCATTAGTGACCAGAAAGCGATTAGGCTTTCTTGACTTAGACGGAATTATTTCAAGAAAAGGTATTACAATAGGAACGAAAGTACGGCAATACAAGAAAGCAAGTATAGGCGGACTTCAAGGTTTTCTTAGGGAACAATATGACCGCTTTCTAAGAACAGACGGAGGTATGGAAGAAATATGGGGCGTGTTCAAAGATATTATATACGAAGCTTTGCAAAAGTTTGTTCCGAGTAAAATTCTTAAAAATAATCAGGATCCAGAATACTACAATGCAAAAATTAGGAGAATGAAGAGGATAACGAGAAAGGCATTTAAGAACAGAAAACGCAGTAGCGAGCATATGAATATTTTTCGAAATAGTTCAAAAGAATTGGAGCGCGAAAAGAAAATTGCTCAGGAGGCATATTTAAAGAATATTCTAGATGGAAAGGGAAATAACTGGACAGGTTTTTATAAATATGTTCGTAGAAGGAAAGGAAATATAGAGGATATCCCAGTTATTCGCGAAAATGGAAACACACTAATTACTGACAAGCGGGCAAAAGCGGATGCATGTAATAAGTATTTCAGTTCAGTTTTCAAAAATAGTACTGACCATCCATTTATTCAAGTGTCTTCAGTTGCGAATCAGTTTAATATTGAAGTAAACGTTCTATGGAATAAAGTAAAGTCTATGAAAAATGGTAAGTCAAGGGGTCCAGACATTTCTACGGATTTAACTACACTAGGAGGAAAGGCAATATTATCGTACCTAATTAGAATTTTTCACGTGTCTTTGAATAATTCAAAAGTACCTGAAGATTGGAAATTAGCCTTTGTTGTACCAATTTTTAAAAGTGGTGACAAAACTAAATTATGCAATTATAGGCCGGTAAGTCTTCCCTCAGTGGTCTGCAAGCTTATGGAGCATCTAGTTGGGAGTTACATTAAGAAAGAATGGGAAATTAAAAAATGGCTCTACGATGGGCAACACGGGTTCAGGAGTGGTTATTCATGCAAAAGTTAGGTAGTCACGCTATTTCAGGATCTAGCAGATGAAATTGACCGCGGGCGGGAGAGTAGACGCAGTAGTTATAGATTTTGCCAAAGCGTTTGATGTCGTTCTACACGATCGGCTTGTACAGAAATTAATGACTTCAGGCATAGATCCCAGGGTGGTGGCGTGGATTAGCGAGTTTCTGCGAGATAGAAAACAGAAAGTCCGAATTGGGCAAGAGTTATCTTCCGGGGCAAGCGTTACGTCGGGAATACCGCAGGGGAGTGTCATTGGACCCCTTCTATTTCTAGCTTTCGTCAATGATCTGCCGGCGCAGTTAACCTCAAATGTTCGGCTATTTGCAGACGATTGCATAATATATCGTAGTATTAATTCGAAAAGAGATGAAGAAATACTGCAACGGGATCTTGATGCGTTATATTACTGGGCGGAAAATAACGGGATGTCCATAAATAGCTCTAAAAGTAAATCCATCACTTTTGGCAGGGGTCATAATTACAGTGAAACACATTACCGCTTAAATAATGACATTATTCCGAGAGTTTCCTCGTGCAAGTATCAAGGAATTAATTTCGATAGTAAATTAAGTTGGAAAAAACACATAGATTTTATTGTAGGGAAAGCCTGGAGATCTCTTCACTTTGTAATGCGCATCCTAAAAAAGAGTACGGCAAACGCGAGGGAAATTGCTTATTTATCTCTTGTTCGTCCGATAATGGAATATGGAACAATTTGTTGGGATCCGCACAAAATTATGCAGTGTAAACACTTGGAAAGGATTCAGCATAGCGCAAGTAAATTTACTTTCAGGGACAAGAAATTGGCAGGGTGAGAATCACTCAAAACAGACGATCAGTGGCAAGACTCTGCGCCTTGTATAAAGCTTATAATGGTCATCCAGTTAGGAAAGAAATTAATCGGCGGCTATGTATTCCTACACACTGTGAGGGTACTTCGCCACAATAATCCTAATTTTTTTTAAGAACCTGAAAAGGCGCAGGGGTCTTGGCAGGGAGGAGCCGTGATTCGGAATCGCATGTGATTCAATTTAGCGACACCTTTCTGATAATAAGTCAGGATTTATTCCATCTAAAGATTCCAAATAAAGGAAACATAATGACAAATGAAGTTATAGCATTGATCGTTTCAAATACCTTTCAGAAACTATTCACCAGCAATTTATTCAGGCCTGTGCAAATGGGATCCCACGCAAATTTACGGGCAATACCACTTACTGCTAATTTACACACAAATTTAACATCAACTTTGACACAATTCTTTAAACAATTATGTATACAGAAATTACCCCTTTGTTCATAATCGCATTCAACATAATTTCCCATCCAAAATTCTTAAAGCTATTTTACAAAAGAAATCCCTCATATTGAACAAGAAATGTCACATGTTATCAAAATTCGATTAGATTTTAACTCCCCTCATTTGTCATGGACTTGGAATATGGAAAATGTGTAGTAAATTGCAAATAGCTCCGACACCAGTTGTCGTGACTAATTCTGGTTAAATAACGCGTCTTCTCACAGTTCCACTCTCTCGCTATACCCAGAACGAAACTTTTCAATACTCAACGTTCGCCGTCTTCTCACACCAGCCAACGGGACTGCCGCGAAGGTCACAAGCCCTCGTGCTGTCACCTCCTCGAACACCCAGCTGCTGTGCGCGGCCAAGGGCGAGTTCCAAGCGGCCACGAGTCCTCCCGCGCCGCCGTCAACACGTTCCTGCACGATCTTCCGTCCTCTTCGCTTCTTGTCCGGTTTGTGAATTTGAATATTGTTCATGCGCTAATGCACTGGAACGCGGCCGTTTACACGAACAGTTGCTCTATCAAAGTTTTCGGCTCGTACCAATTACCGAGTAGTAATTGCCTAATTAACTGTTTTCGACTCACTTTCTAAAGCTCGGAATTATTCAGCATGATTATTAATTCACAGTTTAAATAATATCACGGCATCCTGGAATATCGCTTTGCTAACTAGCGAAATTACTGCACAACGATTACGAGCACTTTCTCTCCACAAGTCCTATACTCTCTCTACTGATATAGAAAACGACCGTTCAACGCCGCTGCCAAGATAAGAAGAAGGAATTTTTCTTCCGGTCAAGCCGTACCTCCCCTCCTTTCTCCTCAAAATGACGCGAGTGGGGGTTGCTCCCTTACCACTCTTGGCCGGTTCCCCTCCTGGGGAGTTACCGCTGCCGCCCCGAACGTGCCCTGCTTTGCGCGGTCGTTTAAATTCATCCTCCGTCTCTTCGTGTTTTCTTCAGTAATTTTCTCCATTACTGTCCACTTATCACAATATATCAGTAGAGTGGATCACAGGCACAAAATAAATTTAAGACCCCAGAGAACGGATCTCGGGAAATTTTCTTTTACAAATCGAACGATTACGGAATGGAATAGATTGCCTGCAAAAACCTTTGAACCCTTTCCTCAAAGCGTTCAACAGTTTAGGAAATTAATTTAGGGTAATATTAAGTAAATGAGGGAGAATAGTGGGTTATATAGCGATGCATACGTGTTCTATTGTGAAGTGAGGAGTCGTGCAGTGCATAGCAGAGAAATAAAGAAGGAAATGTTTTCAGGTCTTAGTGAAGTGAAGTGCAGTGAAGTGCATTGTGATCCTGATTGTATAAACATTCAGTGCGGAGTTAAGAGTATAGAAGATTTTTTTTCTTTTCTTCTTTTTTTTCTTTTTTTACTTTTCTTCTCTCTCTTAATGTAATTTAATGTTTAATGATCAGTTGGCTTTTATGTTACTATCATTATTTTACCATTTTTATTATTACTATAATTAGTATATAATTTGCTAGTTATATTACCATATTATTATTGTTATTATTATTATTATTATTATTATTATTATTATTATTGGTATTAGTGTTCTATGTTACTGTGAGACTGTGTATTTTTATGTTTTTGTAATTAGCTGCCACCGGGTTATACCCATTTGCAGTTTAAATAAATCTATCTATCTACCTCTATTGGTTTGTATAGGTTTTTCAGTTCAATTGAAAGTGGCTGATATTTTCTTTTCTTTTCTGCAATTGTTGACAGCAGATTCTGATCTAATCGAACTGCGATATCAATTGTAATTGTTCTGCGGGTAGTTTTGTCGAACACAATATCATGCTTATTTCCTTCCATTGCTTTATCTGTAACACAGGCAGTAACCCACGTTCTCTCACTACACAAAAATTGTTCCGGTAGATATTTGTAATAAGATAGGCTTTCCTTTATCAGGTTTGATCTTTTGGCAAGAGCTTGGCGAATGATTTTGGCTACATTATTGTGACGTTGTAAATAATCTGTTCCTGCCAACAGAGAGCATCCACAACAGATGTGTTGAATAGAGTCGGTGGCCTTGCACAGGCGACTCATGTCACTGGTGTTCTCTTTCATATATATCGCCTCTAGTTATTACTGCATACTACCTAATCTTGAATGGCCAGCACAAATCCGTCTGTCCCGCCAAAAAGCCCAGCTGTTCTCAACCATTTTGTCGACCTTGTCATACGAATAGCAATTGAGTTACTTCGAAGCGCTGTAGCTAACCTGCCAAGGAGTTCTTTTGATTTTCACTGCTTAATTCGGTCCTCAGATTTAGGAAAACTTGGATTGTGGTTTTCATACAGCAGATTCAGAGGTGTGTAGCAGTGATATTGTGTACAGATGACCGTGATGGATTTGTTATTGATGAAATAATTTCTGAGCTGTTTTTTCTTGCTGGCAGCACATAACTTCAAGACTTAACAGACCACGGCTTCCATGATGTCTTCAAAGATATTGTCTTTCGGTGGAACATCGAGGAAAATGCATCCGATATTTTGATAGAAGTTTTTTGCCTTTTCTATCTAAAGCTTGTAAAGATGTCTCAGACCACTTAACAACTCCAAAGGTATGCGATGCTGCAGAAAGAGCCCACGTGATAATTCCTGTAAATTTGTTTCTCGAATTCATACAGGACTTGCTGATTTTTGCAACACAAGAGAGAACATTTCTATCCATTTGTTTCTAATTATTTCATCTGCAATTGCTAAGAGCTGCTGGAGGCCGAGATATTTATATTCATCTCTACTGATGAGCTCTTGAATTTTAAAATCTTCCATCAAATAAGGTTCATTTTCTCTATTCTGGACGCGACTTCCCTTCATGTGAACAGCACACTTCTCCAAACCAAGACCCATACAACAGAGCTGATGAAGCTTTCAACAAGTGTTAGCATGCTGCGCAGTTGTTCTGGTCCTTTAGGATAGCTTGAGATCATCCACGTATAATTGGTGGGAAATGATCTTCTTGTGGTTCTTCAAAGCATATCCATAGCCGGAGGCATTCAGCATCCTACTCATAATGCCGCATTTGTCAAGAACACGTAGAAACCATTGATCATATTGTCTCAGCTTGTCCAATCCTAGCAAAGACCAAATACTTGAAAAGACACGACAGGGTGTGTAGCTACCTCCACTGGCAGATCTGTACCGCCCTCGAAGCTTCGAACACATGCCCCAAGTGGTACGAACACTCAGCGAAACCGGCGACGTCTGTTGGATTGTGTACGATATTGTACGACCAACAAATTGAAACTGATCGCACGATAGCGGCAAACAAACCGTATATAGTCATCCGGGATTTGGAGAACAAATCGTGTTTACTTGTCGATGTTGCTGTGCCTTGCGATCGAAACGTCGTTAAAAGGAGGCAGAGAAACGTCTTAAATAAAAGAGTTTGGAAATCGAGATAAGCCGAATGTTGGGTGTAAAAGCACAGGTCGTTCCGATAGTTATCGGAGCTCTGGGATTTGTTCCGCAAAATTTGGGTAAGAACTTGTCTAAACTCCCAGGTAATTCAAAAGACTGGGAAGTGCAAGAAATCGCTTTATTTGGAACAGCCCACATTTTGCGCAAAGTATTGTAGAGGCACCGACAGTCCCTAGATCTACTCCTTAGGTAGCTGGATTGCAACCTGGAGTAGATTTTATATTCAGCCGACAGATAACATCTTTAGTCGTGATTTAGAGGAATAATAATAATAATAATAATAATAATAACATAGGGAGTACACAACCTTGCAGTTGGTGGTGGAGCTTGAGAACCCCTATGAGCTTGAGAGCTATGTCAGTGGTAGCCTAGCTACTGGTAGGGCCTCCCTTGCTGAATAGGTTGAAGGTGAGGGGTCCGACAAAGATGTACTCCATTTTGAGGAGAATGGGAAGTAAGTAGAGAGGAAAGGGTCATGAACCTTTGGACTTCCTGTTATCGGCCCGTGGAGGGTACAGGACAGAAACTGGGTTGGCACAACAGGCCACTAATTAAAGTGGAGGCACGAACCTTGCGTTAGCCAGCGAAGCAGGCTGCCTTCAGCAGTCAGTGAAAATCCCGTAGGGTTTAGTAATGCCGACTGGCGATCGGAGGGATCCCTTGCTGGGCCCTGCGAGGGGATGACCCGAAACCACTGTCGGTTGCAGTAACGGATGGCAGGAAACGACCAAAGAGTTAAGGGTGATCTGTGAACTTGAACTTGCGTCCTGCGAATCTTAAATTAAAACCAATGAGCAAATTGATAGAACAAGAAATGTAATGAATCTTAACGTGCCTTGTTCTAGCAATGTCCCATACTTGCTCAGAATCCAAACTAATGTCACATTCTCGACGTCTGGCCATCTCAAGGATGTTAGTACCAGGGACCCAGAGCCGGCAGCAGCTCGAAGCCATCGTCAGAGATGGACAAGGGATGAATTGAAGGAGGTGATGTGGCGCGTTTACTATGCAAAAGCGAAACATGGAGGCACAAAATTAAAGTTCTCAAAGACCCAGATATAAGACCAACACTAGGCTCAAAGAAGCTTGTCATTCATCAACGATACGTACTCAGCAGTGGAAAATTCAATGCAGAAAAAATTGCTGACATTGAGAGAAATGCGCGGTATGTTCATCGATCGAACTACCCATATGACGAACAGGTAGAACATGAAAACGATGGTCCTCTTGAAGGTTTGTCTATTTCCAATGATACACAAGTCAGTGGTGAAAATTAATCTAGCAATGAATTAAACGATAAGGGCATGATAGGAAATCTCCTCCGACGCGAGATAGAAAGATTTCGTCACATTCCATTTGAATCTCGTACACCATTGAGGAGAATATACGAAAATGCCAAAGTTGAGAAAGTTACAGAGACAGCGAATTCTGTCTTAAATGACGTGCTACAGACCCCAGGTAGAGATCTAGGATATCAATGAAATCAATCACATTCTGTATGCAACTGGATATCTCGTATCTCAGATAATTTTGGGGGCCAGACAAGAACACCGACGGCACTCGTCAAAACAGATTAATCAGACCTGTACCCCCATGGACGAAGAGAATTATAAAAATGATAGCCGACACTCGGCGTGAAATATCACTCTTAGCTGAGGCATCATCTAAATCAAAGCATACTACTGAAGTTCAATGAAAAATATTATATGTTAAACAAAAATACCAAATTGAAAATGACACAAGCAGGCTAATCGTAGTTGAGAAGCTAAATGAGAAAATTCAAGCATGGGCTCAACGAATCGGACGTAACACACATAGAACAGATTTCTGTGAGCAGAAGCGGTTATTTGAAACTGACGCGAAAAGATTCTATCACATTCTGACTCAAAAACCGAAAGACAATGCTGTCACTCCTTTAAACCTGCAAACGGGAACTTCAGTGATATTAATTAAATCTAAGTTTGTCCAAGAACTTCTCCTTACGTAAAACCTTTGACTCCTGCACCAGTCTTCCATATGAGTTATCAAAGGGTTTCGGGAATGCTGTACTCCACTTTCGCCTCAATCATACAGTCCACAAAGAGAATACTCTAAAATGAGTATTGCACCCGAAAACATTGGCTCAATAGTGGACTTTGATGATACAAACGTAGAATAGATTTCTGTGTACAGAATCGGTTGTTTGAAGCAGACGCGAAGATATTCTATCGCAATCTGACTAAAAAACCGAATGACAATGTTGTCACACCTTCAAAAGTTGACGTCGAAGTATTTTGGGCAGGAATCTGGGAGGAGAGCAGATCCTACAACAAAGACGCATCTTGGATTCAATCTTAAGTTTAAGCAGCCAATGAACTTGTGGAAACAGTGGAAGATGTTCACGAATTCTCGGAAGAGGACCTCTTCCAAGCAATTAAGAACATGAGAATCTGTAAATCCCCCGGGATTGATAACATCCAGATCTATTGGATTAAGAAATTAACAGCAATACATTCTCATCTTGCAAAGGCTGTTAATAAAATTGTAGAAACCCAAAGGAATACCCGGAATGACTCACATGCTTAATCAAGTATTTGCTACACAAAGAGGGTGACAGCTTTTTGGCAAAGAACTACAGGCCTTTCACTTATCTGCTAGTAGTGTACAAAGTTATAACTGCGGCCATACCTGACAAAATGTACAGACATCTAGAGAAGAATCATCTGGAGTCAGCTGAACAAAAAGGATGTCGAAAGGACTCTCATGGCTGTAAGAAAATCTTGCTACTAAATAAAGTCATCTTGAATGATGTAAAGAAACGCAAACGTAATTTGACCATGGCTTGAATTGACAACCAAAAGGCCTTTGATAGTGTAGCACACATTGGATTCCGAAGACCCTTGAGATCTATCGATTTTTTTCTAGATTTATTAAATTTTTCAAGGCTCGTATGAAGTCGTGGAGTACCAGGTTACTAATCCACAGCGGAAAGGAAGTAGTTGAAACCAGAAATATTTAGATCAACAGGGATATTTTTCAAGGAGACTCACTATACCCTCTGCTGTTTTGCATTAGTTTGATCCCACTATGTAGACAGTTGTCGCAAGTTGACTTTGGTTACAAGCTCCAGGTGATGAATGTCCAGTATCACATTTGTTTTACATGGGTAATCTGAAAGTGTTTGCTAAAAATGAAGCTGTTCTTTCTCAAATTCTGTCTGTTTTGAATAACTTTATCAATGGCATCTGCACGAAGTTTGGTCTTGATATGTGTGCAAAAATCAATTTAAAAAGTTGCAAACTGACTACGTCAGAGGGCATTGAAGTTGATGTAAACACTGTGATTCAAGACGTTGAGCCAAGTAAAACTTACAAATATCTGGGAATTGAGGAATGTGAGACCATCACGAACGACACAATCAAAGAGGAAATTCGCAGGGAGTATTACAGAAAAGTGAGACTGGTCCTGCTGTCCACTGTGAATTCCAGGAATAAAATATCAGCAATAGATAGTTTGGCGGTGCCTGTAGCCGAATAGAGTGTAGGACTAGCGAATTGAACTGAGCAAGAAATTCGCATCATGGATCGGAAAACCAGAAAACTTCATGTCGACCACCCTCGAGCTGATGTACATAGTCTTTATGTTTCACGTAAAGGACGAAGAGGACGAAGGACGAAGAGGCCTCTGACAAATTGAGGCCTCTGGGCACAACGCAATTGTCGGGATGGGAAAGTATGTAGTCAGTCAACAAGATGACCCTCTGAAGAGGCAGGTCATGAAATCTGACGGAAGAATGGGATACAGAGGCATTTTTAGTGTCGAAAGAAGTATTCAAAAGAAAACTAGGCAGGATACGCAGAACGATAGAGAAACAGAACATTTGATGCTAGTTAACATGGAATGTGAGAGACAAAAAATGTTTAAGAAGTCGTGGAGAGATAAACCACTACACAGACAATATTTGAAACGAATGGACAGAGTACAGATCAATAAAGATCAATCATTTATATGGCTTAGAAAGGGAAGGATGAAGTCGCAAACGGAAGCACTTTTGATAGCTGCCCTCGATCAGGCGATATTATGATAAAGCGGTTTTCAAAATTTGTCCAAGGTGATAAATGCCGCATTCTTCAGAAACACGTAGAATCCATTGATCGTATTGTTGTATCCATTGATCGTAAGCTTTTCCAATACTTAAGGGGATCGAATATTTGAAAAGACACAACAGGGTGTGTAGCTACCTTTACTGGCAGATCTGTTTCACCCTCGAAGCTCCAAACAATGTCCCAAGGGGTTCGAACACTCACCAAAACTGGGGACGTCTGTTGGATTGTGTACGATGTTGTACGACCAACAATTTTAAACTGATCGCACGATAGCGGCAAACAAACCGGATATAGTTATCCGGGATTTGGAGAAAAAATTGTGTTCACTTGTCGATGTTGCTGTACCTTGCGATGAAAACGTCGTTATGGAGGAGGCAGAGAAACGTCTTATATACGAGGGTAAGTCAATAAGTATCTGCAATCAATGTTTATATTTTATTACAGATAGAATACACAATTACATTGATATCGTTTTTACTTTCTCGCCTTACGAATACTTCGTAAGAAGAGAAAGTTATGTAATCCTTTGCCGGAAACCGGGGAATTTTCCCCAGAAAAAACTCTTATAGCAGGGGTCTGGTAACGAAAAAGTGGATAAAACCTGTTGCTAATTTTAGAAAAAAATCCTCTATCCCGTGGTGTAGTCAAAATCCATGATTTGATGTTTCTTAATACTGCAAAATCGATTAACGACAAAACGTCCGTCTGTCCGTCTGTGGTCAACGCTAGCGCCTAAACCGTTCGGCCGATTTTCTTCAAAATAGATATTCTGCGATTGTTTGTAATCGTCTCGAGGCCTCTGGAATTTGAAATCGATATTTTAGTATTTGAGGGTACTTTACATGAAGCCCGTTTTGAGATTTTCAAAGTTAAATGAAAATGGCTCCAAATTTTTTGATTATATTTTGTTGTTCAATAGTGCGAAGAACGGTGAAGGGAATGACGTAGGTATCATTTTCGTTGATAGGCCCAAGTTTTCAAAAATTGCAAAAAACTGTTTAAAAACTGAAAAATTTAAGATTGCGATTTTTTACTCAGACAAAGTCGGTTGTACAAACATAGCACTTCAAATAAGTTCATGTACCATTTTTTGGAAAAACGAGTAGTTTTTGCGATTCAAATTTACAAAGAAACATTTTCTCAAAAACCGCTTCAAATTTTTTCTTTAAATTTTCTGCATGTGTGTCAGAAGGGACGGTAAATATATAAATAATAAACTATTGGTGCTATAGAATGGCACATACTTTCTCGCAGTAGTTATTTTTCAAATGCCGATCATCGGTTAAATTATTTGGAGTAAGCCGTTCACCACTGCCTTTCTTGGTCATGTTTGAAAGACATGTTTTTCGCATGTTGACATACACCGGCTCCTAATGATAAAACAGATACAAATACGTTTTGACTAAAATATAAGTAATTGCCATAAATGTACTGGAAATGTCTGTATATATTTGTTGACATTTTTAATTTTTAACAATTTTTTACTTTTCTTCTTGGATTTGTAAAGCGTACGTACTATCGTATCAATTGTTTCTTTATCATGCATTTACCATTTTATAGGTCGGTTCTATTCTTTCATGGCTCTGTTTGTTACAGACGGAGTTGGTGTGGCTTAGTGGTATAAGTGCCAGTTCGTTGACTTTGAGTATCGGATTTCGGGTCTCGGTACGGAAAACGTTCGCAGGTATAATACACTTTTGCTGGTTTATGAAGTAGTGGAATGGCAATAAGGACCGTATAGAAGCAGAGCGAGAAAGTATGTGCGTTGGAAGCACCTCTAGTTTAATATAGTCACCCTACTTTTCTACACACTTGGCCCACCTTTCTACAAGCTTTCCGATTACTTTTGAAAAAAAGGTTTTTAATTGTGGAGCAAGGCGCATATGCACCATTTCTTTGAACTATTAATCGTAGAAGACTCGACGGACCAAACAGATCGTATTCCAACAGGGGCGAGATTGGGACTGTGCACAGGATGCTCCAACATATGATTCTCACACGATTGCGCTTGTGCTCTACATTGAGTTGTTTTGGTACCCATAGCTACTTTCTTCTTCAGTTGCTGTCGTTCTTCACTCTTTCTTGACGCTCCTTCGACCACTGTTCTGGGAACTGGTAAACACTTCTCTGTGGTAGAAAAGTGTGCCCGTATTGTGTTGAAAACCTGCTATGGATTTCCGCCCCTAGAACACCTTTAAACCATAAAAAAAGGATTACGGAACGCTTATCTTCTTTGGTAAAAACAGGGAGGCTGAGTGAGTGCGTAAAATACCATCAACGAAACATAAATAAGAATAATCAAAATTAAAATTCTATATCTAATCAAAGAGTAACTACAATACATGAATTCAATTTCAAAGAGACTGAAATTTTATGCATAGAACCTAATAAGAAGAATAGGTTGGTTTCTAATAAGAAGGGTTTCTAAAATTATCACACAATAAATTCTATGATGGAGTCACATTTGTTTACCATGAGTTACGATGGAGTGATGCAAGCTCTTAGGGATTCTTAGGTATATTGATAGTTGCCTCAAAATTGGTTATCTGTGCCTTCTAAAATCTGTGATACATTGGTCTTGCTTTGTTTGTGTTGATCTAACTTGGTAATAATAGTGCTTTGTTAGGCTTAGTGGGTAATAAAGGTACAAATTGTACTCGAAGAATAATGTATGAGGTATGTAGTTTTTCTAGACTAATATGCTGAACATAAATTAAACGTTATATCGCTTAAGAGAGTAAAATTATGTATGTCTCCTTTACTGAATTTAGATACAATGTATAGATCACGTTTTTGATGGATATAAAATGTTTCTCTATTTACTTATTATGATGACTATGGTACATGTGTACGGGAGGTATTTTGACGACAAGATGTAAAAATAAATATTCTAATGAAAATCGTACGAATTATTTGTTGTGGTGAGTAGAATATAATGTAAGATTATTATTATATAGATGTCACAAATTTTAAAATTATAAACTAGATTATTTTTTATTATTTTGAAATGGACAATGATGTAGACGGTTTTAATGTATTTGTTATTTGTGTGTTTGATGTTTTAGCCTGAAGATGGCGAAAACTTCATTCCGAAACGACGTTTAAATTCGTTTTTGTGTTTTTATGCAATTGTAATATAACAATAATAAAGAAGGTTTATGTGCGTGGTCTATAAGAGAGAGTGAAGCTTTACATAATGTAATTTAAATAAACATGTAAATGGTAAATATATGGAAAAATAAGGAAAAGGGACAATATTAAGCCCTTAAAATCATAACAACAGTGAAATAATTTAGACTAAGACTTTGCCCGGAGCAATGAGCAACTGTAGCAGAACAATTTACTAATACCCCTTCGAATGCGCATGCACAAGGAGTGACTGCCCCCATCAACTGCTATTTCCCCTAAAAATATCGCTCTCTCAGTGCCGGTTTTACGAAACTCGTTTAAGTATCTCGCTAATCGTGATTATAATTAAACTTGCAATATAATCGCGTTTACATTTGCATCTGTTTTACCATGGAATATATAATCTCGATTAAGTTAATCGAGTTTTCGAGCTGAAAATTAGAGGTTGGTACTTGTCGCGAAACATTGCGAGCCTAAATTTTCTGTCGTATACACTTTGCAAGCATAAAATTGTATAATATTCTGAGCATATAGGTTAGAAGTCACGAAGTCCATACAGATTTCTTACTAGAAACGATATATAACTTGCAGAAGTAAAATGTTGTAATGTAATAACTAGTGTATTATTTTTTGTTAAATATATCTGAAATGTTTAAAAGAAAAAATATAGATGTAATAACACAGGTCGACAAGTTTTTCTTCACAAGAAATCTGATTAGTGATTCTAATTAGTGACTTTTTTATAGTGAATTCTCATATGTATATACAATTTTCCATCAGGCACAGTTTTTTTGTGACAGCTACTTTTTACTCTCCTGTATACGTATGTATACACGGAGTGATATACATAGTGTAGGGAAAGTTATGTAATGCTGCGCGAAAAAATGGCCAATTTTCGGCGGAAAAAAATTAATTGCCGGGCCGTGAAAAGGAAAAAGTGGATAAATCGAGTTGCTAAATTAGAAAAAAATCCCCTAACACGTGCTGTAGCCAGAAAACCTCTTCTTTGGGTCCTTGATACCGAAAAACCAATTGAAAGGAAAACGTCCGTCTGTCCGCCCCTCTCTAAGTCTGTCCATCTATGAACACAGCTAGCGCCTAAACCATACATACGATTTCTTCCAAAATGGATATTCCTCGGTCCATCTGATTCTAGTCAAAGCTTTGAGATTTTGAAAAAGATTCTTTAAAATTTGGGGGTACTTTATATGAAGCCCACCGGGGATTTTCAAAATTTTCTCAAAAACGGCTCCATATTTTTCTTTAAATTTCTTGTATAAATAGAGGAAAATACACTTATTAACACGCCATAGGACATATTTTCACGGATAACTCTGAATTTTCGAAAATTGTGAAAGTTTGAATTTTATTCGGCGTTTTTCTCCAAATACAAAATACAAGAAAGAGATTTTTTCTTCAAATAAAATTTGTTCTGCATATTGAGTTCTTTCATCAAGGTCATGTAAATGTTTTTCAAAATTTTAGTTGTTTTCGTGCAATATTGCGAGTAATAAATGCAATTTTAAAAAATTACAAAAACAAGATTTTCTCAAAAACGGCTCCAAATTTTTTCTTTAAACTTTTGGTAGCGATAGTGGTAAACGTACTCTATCAATGACATAAAAGCCTGATCGATTGGTTGGCTTTTTGAAAAATTACTAATATGTAAATTCTTTTACTTGTCTCTCACATCGTTAATATTAACATTATCAGCGGTTTTTTCACATTATGATATTTACGAGTATGTATTCTTTAAATAATATCAAGTAAAGTTTCTCGAAAACACAACCGTTTTCATTGAAAAGTAGCTCAAATTTCGGCATTTTCAGAAATGCTCAAACGCCATTTTCTCGTATATGGCTGCACATTTTTCTCCAAACGTTTGTAACGGATAGTCCTAATTACACTCTTTAGTGTAGCGTAAAGTTTGTTTTGAGTTTTTTGTTTGTTTTTTCAAAAATTACATACTTGTAATTTTTTTGAAAGATCTCTTACATCTTTAATATCCACATTACCAGCAATTGTAAAGATGATTATATTTGTGAGTGTAAGTGCTTCAAATAACTTCAAATAAAGTATTTTGAAAACTCAAAAATTTTCTGTGAATATGAGCTTCAAATTTCGCACTTTTAGTTGCGCTAAAACGCCATTTTCTCTTAAACGGTACATAATTTTTAAAAGAAATTGCCCATTACATCTATGTTTTTGTGTTCTTGAATATTTTAAAATTAATATTTGCGTTCTACCAATAGAAAACCGAAATATTAAGAAAATGACATTAGCATATTATGCAATTAGTTTATAACGTTGTCACTTTTTACACAAATAAGAAGATATTACTGAACGAACGATGTTAGAAATGAGTTCTGTAAGATCTTCTTACGAGTGCAAAAAAGTAATATTATAAACGAGTTGCATACACTATTTTTTGTATAACAGAGTTATACGGATTTAAGGAAGCGAAATTAATTGTGTTAAGTTGTAATTCGTAGTTGTAGATTTCAAATTCATGTTTGGTCATGAATGCTACCTAAGCAACTAATTTGTTTACAAGTGGCAATTAGTTTGAAAGTTGTGATTCAAACATAATGGTTTTTCCTAGAGAAATTGTGGAAGAATTTGCAAAAGCAGAAAATGCTATGATACCGAAAAAGTCTTGCGAACTTTATGAGAAAGAGTACTTAGAGTTTAGGAAATGGATGGATAAAAAATATGAAAATTTATTATGCAAAGCTGCTGTTCTTTTGCATCTTTTGGAGCAGTTTGGTTAAGTTAGTATAATGCACATGCTAGAATAAAGATTTTTGTTAATTTAATGCATGCTTCTTTAAACATTAAGTCCACAGCATGTAAAGCGTCGACACTATGGTGCACTTATTCCAAATTAAAGGAAATGCTAAAGATAAAAGAGAATATTGATAAAGTAAGTTTACTTATGAAACAGGCAAATGTGGGGTATCAACCTATCTTGGTCGGCGCGGACAAGTTCCTGTGACTTCCGCCCACCTGGGCACTCTTTGTGGTACTCCCACCAAATTATGGGAGTTCCATGCTGCACCAGTGTGTTATGGGAGCGCCAACACCAAAGTTCGCGCGTCCTACTTAAAAAAATTAGTTAATTAATTAAGACATTAATTAATCATTGTTCTCCCGCGCCTCTACGCATGGGGCGCTTACTTCCGCCGCGCGGCTTCACCAACGCCGCCGACACCGATGACGTCACGTCGACATCGCCGCCGCTGCCGCCGCCGCCGCCGACGACTGCGTTGCCGGAGCCGCTGCCACCACCACCGCCGTCGCCGCCCGTATCTCCCCCCGCCTCCGTCCGCCTCTCCTCCGTCCGGCCAACCACCCCCTGCCATCCGCCCGGTGTGATACTCGGGGCGGTGTCAGAGCTGGGTGGTTGGCGGGAGAGAGTGCTGGTGGAGTTGGGCCACGGCGGAACGGGCAGTGCGGTGGACAGCTTACCGGTCCACACGGGAATGCTCAAAAACTTTGGCGTGAAGCATTCCCGTCGGCGAAAGACATTTTTTCCTATCTGCATTGAGACCCTCTACTAGACAGCTGTGTAAATAAGAGGAGCTGTGGTACTATGAGAGAAGTCTGGTTTGAAAAATCTAGGCGTGTGCCTCGTAACCTTCAATACATTCTGCAATGTTTACATTAATTTAATTTTTCTTACTGTATCAGTCAGGTAGCCTCGCCTAGTCAGTGTGTACCTTTCATTTTGTGTTTTCATAGCAATGTAAGAGTTTTGTGAAATTGTTAAGGTTTTTTGTATTCTTTGACAATACCACTATACTTAAACGTCATGGAGGATGACGGACTACAAGTATAGCCGAGTCATACATCGAAGAATCGGTGAATAACAAGATTCAAATAGATAACAAGACATTGATTAGTGCAGAAAGCAAAGAAAAAACAAGTATTTTAGATATAAAGCATGTTCTGGAGTGTCACTGACCAATTTATCAAATTGTACCCTTAATGTACATGTTCACAAGAATTAATTTGATATTTTGTTGTTGTTCTTATTATGTTGTTCTTGTTATATTACCAAATAAAAACAAATATAATTTTAAAGGAGTAATAAATGAGTTTTTAAAAGTTTTTTCATAACGTATTTGATTTTACTGCGAACACTGCAATCTATTTATATGGTACCACTGCCTTCTTTAAACTCCATAACTGAAAATATATAGGGGCCGTGAATATTACGTCAGTGATGGCTCATATTTCGTGCAGAAATAGCGGTGACGTAATGATTCGTGCAATAATATGCCACACTATGAACGATTTTGTTAATGTAAAAGGGTTATTTATAATACTGGTACACAAAAATAGTGGTGCTACAGAATGGCACAGACTTTCCCTTATTAGTTTTCTATTTTCCTGGGTCTTCGCTAGCTATTCGGAATTGCCACATACTCTTTCTTGCCAGCTACCATCTATCATCGCCAACAGTACATTTTTTTGTCATTTTCTTAATTTTTCGGTTTCCTATTGGTAGAACAGACACATTAATTTTAGAATATTAAAGAACACAAAAACCTAGCCGTAAATGGCAATTTTCTTTTAAAAATTATGTGCCGTTTAAGAGAAAATGGCGTTTTAGCACTACTAAAAATGCGAAATTTGAAGCTCTTTTTCGCAGAAAATTTTTGAGTTTTCAAAATACTTTATTTGAAGTTATTTGAAGCGCTTACACTCACAAATACAATCATATTTACAAATTGCGGATAATGTGAATATTAAAGATGTGAGAGATCTTTCAAAAAATTTACATTTATATAAATTTTGAAAAAAACAAAAAAACTCAAAATAAACTTCACGCTATACTAATGAGTGTAATTAGCACTATCCGTTACAAAAGTTTCAAGAAAAAAATTGCAGCCATATACGAGAAAATGACGTTTGAGCATTTCTGAAAATGCCGAAATTTGAGCTACTTTTCACAGAAAACGGTAGTGTTTTCGAGAAACTTTACTTGACATTATTTAAAGCATATATACTCGTAAATATAATAATGTAAAAAATCGCCGATAATGTAAATATTAACGACGTGAGAGACAAGTAAAAAAATTTACGTTTTTGTAATTTTTGAAAAAAACAACCGATAGACCAAAATGGCTTTTATGTCATTGATAGAGAACATTTACCACTATCCCTACCAAAAGTTTAAAGAAAAAATTCGGAGCCGTTTTTGAGAAAATTTTGTTTTTGTAATTTTTTAAAATTGCACATATTGCACGCAATATTGCACGAAAACTACCAAAATTGTGAAAAACATTTACATGACCTTTATTAAAGAACTCAATATGCAGAACAAATTTTATTTGAAGAAAAAATCTCTATCTTCAATTTTGTAGTTGGAGAAAGACGCCGAAAAAACTTCAAACTTTCACAATTTTCGAAAATTCAGAGCTGTACGTGAAAATCGGACCTATGCCATGTTAAAAAGTGTATTCTCCTCTATTCATACAAGAAATTTAAAGAAAAAATCTGGAGCCGTTTTTGAGAAAATGTTGAAAATCCCCGGGGGGCTTCATATAAAGTACCCCCAAATTTTAAAGAATCTTTTTCAAAATCACAAAGCTTCGACTAGAATCAGATCGACTGGGGAATATCAATTTTGAAGAAAATCGACCGAACGGTTTAGGCGCTAGCGTTGACCACAGACGGACAGACGGACAGACGGACGGAATGCCGTCAATCGATTTTTAAGTATAAAGAAGCAACAAATCATTGATTTTGACCACACCACGAGATAGAGGATTTTTTTCTTAATTTAGCAACTGGTTTTATCCACTTATTCGTTTTCACGGCCCGGCAATTAATTTTTTTCCGCCGAAAATTGGCCATTTTTTCGCGCAGCATTACATAACTTTCCCTATACTACGTATATCACTCCGTGTATACGTACGTATACGGGAAAGTAAAAATGTACTTTTGGCGGTGAGAGATGGCAGTTGGCAAGAAAGACTATGTGGCAATTCCATATAGCTAGCGAAAACCCAAGGAAATAGAAAACTAATACAGGAAAGTTTGTGCCATTCTGTAGCACCACTAGTTAAAATCTGATTTTAACATTCTCTTTGATCTGTCATAGGGAGCTTTACTTTATATGCAGCATTTTATTCAAGCTTTATTTAAAGAAATAGTATGTAATATCCTACTGAAATACCAAGAGGCAATACTGTCTAGGTTCATTCATGTTTTGACATGCTCCAGTTACTGGCATTATGATGTGTTGACACATAAATCTATGTTTTGTATTAGACTGCTGTCTTTGTAGAAAAAATGGTACATATCAAATGCCATTTGCAATTACTATGATTTGGGGGGAATCGAGGGAACGTCTATGTGGTTATTATTTTTGTTAGACAAATATTAAAAGAATCCCTGACAAGAGAAATGTGTCAAGTCCATTTATTGAATCCTGAAAATATATTTAACTCCTTTTCATATTAAATTAGGAGAAAAGAAAATGTGTAAAAGCTAAGGCATTTACACACATTCTTGGCATGATGAAAATACAGAACACTAACACATAGCTTACACAGTACAGTGTTTAGCAGTGTAACGTGTAAGCTATGTGTTAGTGTTCTGTATTTTTATCTTGCCAAGAATGTGTGTAAATCATGCAGATACTTTCGGGTGTATTTGTAGTGAGCTCACATGAAAGACTCGTAGAAAAATTTTAACTCCACTTGGGAAAAAGTGTTATCAACATTCCTTTGGCTGTCAAGTTTGTGATTTTGAAAAGAGGTGGGCCTCAAATCTATGTTTTGTATGTCAAGACTGCTGTCTTTGTAGCAAAAATGGTACATATCAAATGCCATTTGCAATTACTATGATTTGGGGGGAATCGAGGGAACGTCTATGTGGTTATTATTTTTGTTAGACAAATATTAAAAGAATCCCTGACCAGAGAAATGTGTCAAGTCCATTTATTGAATCCTGAAAATATATTTAACTCCTTTTCATATTAAATTAGGAGAAAAGAAAATGTGTAAAAGCTAAGGATAAACTTTCTGATGGATTCTTTACTTAAATCGAAATTCCCTAAAGTAAGTGATGCTAAACTGAAAGAAAGGATTGTTTAGGACCACAAATGCAGTCATTAATAGCTGATGAATATTTTTGAAGAGCAGTTAAATACACTGGAAAAAGCAGTTTGACTGTCTTTCAAAAATGTGTGTAGCTATTTCCTTGGAAACCATAAAACAGAAAACTATCACACATAGTATCTTATTTGCATTCTTATAAAGCTATAGGATGAAATATGTCTTCTTAGACTCCGGGTAAAGTCTTCATCCTGGAAAAATTTGGGGGTTTCAGCGATGAGCATGGATAGCGTTGTCATCAGTAAATTTCTACAATGGAAAACAGCTACTAAAGTAAAATTGGATGTAAAATGTTAGATAGACTACTGTTAGACCAAGGAGAGAGACATTCCAGGTTCAATATATGCCCGAAAATCATCATTACCACTTTCTAGCTACAGAATGAGAAGTGAGAATATAAGTCAAGACGAGTAGTATACCATTTAGAGTTGGATAGCTAATTACTGATTTTATTGAAATTATAAAATAAGAAAATGCATATCACACAAACCTCCTGCCTGATGGAAAAAAACTGAAATCATATTTCAATGCAGTATGAAAAATACTTATAGAATCTGTTATTTTCATTGATGTGAAAGTAAAAAAACTTTTGTTAACCAGTGTAATATAAATATTCCTTAAATATATGAATATTAATATTTAAACCAAAAGTAATATTTTCCTATTTTCATTTCGAACATGTCAAACATTCCTATTGTCCCGCATAAACTATCCATAAAATTATTATTTGTAAAAATAATATTATTTTGAATCAAAAAACAAACTGAAATTCAAGCTTCTTCACAAGTGAACTTTTCTTTCAACAGAGAACTAATAAATTTAAAAAGTTCTGAAGACCATAAATGTAATAATGGAAGCAGATTTTTCATGAGATTTTGTCAAGTTTGCAATATTTGTTTCCTGATGTTTTCGAAAACTTCTATGAAGGTTATTTCACATTTATAAGATCAAAAAGCCTTGTGTTATTAAAAACATACATAAACGCAATTTTTCTTATACATACTATGCATTTTTCGAAATTAACACTCGGAATTTAAAAAATAAATTGAGAATACCATACACACAACAACATTTAATGGAGGTGAATACACATGTTGATTGGGAGGTAGATGTAGTATGTGTCCCATTGATATGGCAGCACTTCACTACACCTTACCACGAATGAGTGTTGAAAAGAAAAGGAAGCTGGCCAAGTTTGTACTTCATAAATGAAAACATATTTCTGGTAACAAATACAACTGTATATGTGAAAACTCCAATTACAATGAAAGAGGAAACAATGGCTAAAAAAATAATATTGAAGTTATGATTATTGTTACTACTGGTAATGTTAGCCACCTCATTTTTTCTTACACAGATAAAAATATCTACACATCATATATTCATTTTACACTGTAGGTACATTTTTTATTGTAATACAGTATCTATAGAATTCTCGGGTAGAATAATGAAAGTATCGTCAACGTATCCGAGATATAATTCATATTTTATATTGTCCGGAATTTGTTGATCACGTTTTCTTATAACAAGCTCTGCAAAAAGAGCTCGTTTATGGATCACTAATAGGTGTACCCTTCTTTTGACCATAAATTTTGTTATTAAATTTAAATTCAATGTGATTTAAAATAGCTCTCATAGCAATATATATTTTCAAGTTCAGTCCTAGAAAATTGTCCGAAAAAAACCGTACTTCGCCCCACGTTATGGCGCCAATGCCACCGTTCTCTCTTTTTTAACCTCCTGACCTCACGTCATGGTGCCAAAGCGACCGTTCTATTCCCTCCTCTTTTCAATTAATTAATTAACCTAGCCACAGATTGTGAAGCCAATGCAACCGTATATATTACTGTACCCCTTTTCTTCAATTAATCAATATTATTATATTACGACGTTGCATAAAATTATTTTTGATCGTAGGTCGTGGCTGGCCCTGTACGGGAAATACCTGTAAACAACGTTCCCTAACGCAGTATACACAGGATTTCTAAATACTGAAATAAGAACACCTTTTTTTCATAAAAGAAAGAAAGAACTTTAAATCCTGTTCTCTCTCGTTTATTCTCTCATTAACATGTATCACTACGTGCCCTGTTGCCTTCTCTCAACAACAATGTAACAATGTGTAAAGATATAAATGTACTCGTGCTTGGCAACATCGCTATAACTCAAATACCATTACATTTAAATGAAATTAATATTCATCAGCTGATTTATAACTATTATGCGTCCAGGAATTCCTTTTACCAAAAAAAAAACAATGTCATTAAAAAAATTTCCCTCGTACGAACGTACGTATTTATAAATTTAACAATGAGAAAACAAGACTAAATTTTGCATCGCTTGCATGCATTGACAACAATTGCATGCATTCTTCTTTTTAAAATTTCAAGATTTCCACCGGTCTTGTCAAAGTTTATTTAATTTACTTGGGTGTTCTCGAAGACAAATATCTAATTTGATAATTACGCCACGAATGCGACACTTTCCTGTTGTTGAATTTTGCCGAGACAGCGCCGTTGCCAGCCCGGTCGTCAATTGCGTGCCCACTTGCACGCGCCGATGTATTCGCACGCTCCAATCTTGCGTCTGCTGACTTTCTTCATAAGAAATTTCCCGTGAATTCCAAAAATTGCTCGATCACTTCGAAGTACAGAGTCACAATAAAAAATAATAAAACAACTTCTTCTCTCTTCCACTTCATTCACTGCATCAATGGCTGTTTGCACTATCCGTTCGCATGTCCATTGCACGGTACCGATTCATCACAAAAATGTCCAAGTCCAAATTCTTAAAAAATCTCGAATTCGTCCAACATGAATTCGATGTTACTGTCACCCCTGACTCAGAAGAAGTGTTCTTAAAATCATGTCGATTTAACACGTCACCTCCTAATAGAAATAATGCCGGCGAATCTCATTCTTGCATTTTCATTGTTGTTCTCCCAATTTTTCTAAAATGTACAATATAAGTTATTTTGACATGACTATCCGTTTATCTACTAACGCTTTTGCCCAATGTTAAAGTTTTTTGGCCCAAACATATTTTCGATCTTTTATACGTCGAAAATGCTAAGTTTCTCTGTCGAAACTATACACCAATTCGTCGCTTGTTTTGGTATAATTAATTCATAATATTTCTTCAATTCAGAAATTCAACGTTCTATAAGTCTTTTGGATCAGCTATAATTTTTATTAAATTTAGACAACGACGATTTACAACGCCTCTCGTTGCCTAATTAAAACTTCTTCACAAAATTTCGATACTTAAGTTATTGCATCTGACACGTCACTGGGACTTTTCTCTAATTTTTCATATTCTAATTTTAAATGAACCCGTCGTCCGATCGTGTTCAAATAAAGACCACAATGTTTATTTATTTATTTTCCAACTAACTGTACGGTCAGATTTCTTTCCAAAACTACCGAATCCACTGTGTTTTCCAAAATTGTCGAAATATACTTTCCGCGGCGCGCTGTTCTTCTGTCTTGCTACTATCGATTCACGTACAAGTTGTTTTATCAATTACAGTTTAATAAATATTTATCCTTTTTCCACAATTGTTTTTGGGGAATGTGCCAGAAATGAAATCATTACAGCATGTTGGGTCGGCAATGAAGTTATTTATTTGGTTTTGAGAAGAAAGATGAAGGAAGTGAAGAATGTGGGGTATTAGGTGCTGGAATCGGATATCGTTGAATCTAGTTAGCGGGGGAGGGTGGAAGATGAGGCGGATGATTCTATTATCCATGCGCTTGGTTCTGTGATGATCTTCTATTGTGGTATTGAGCCAAGTGTGGTGGGCGGATATAGGTGATATAGGATATGATAAGGCTGATATAGGTGAAGTAGAAAGTAAGCTTTTTCTTTATAGAAAGAGAGTGGTGGGTGAAGATGGGTTGAAGAAGGTTTGTGATGCGGTGAGCTTTAGAGAAGGCCTGAGTAATGTGATGGGTCCAGAAAAGACGGAAGGTGAAGTGAGTGCCGAGGTATTTTACAGTTGGTGACCAGTTGATAAGATGTTGAGAAATATGAACGGGAGGAAGAAAAGACGGGTGTCGTGAAAGGAGGAAAGAATAGCCTGACATTTAGAAGGGTTTGTAGAAATAGCATTTTGTTGGGTCCAGAGGTGGCGGGTGTTTAAACGGTTTTGGGGCTGGGTGAAAGAAGTGGATAGGGATCTGAAAGTAGAGAGGAATGCAAAGTCATCGGTATAGAGGAACGCCTTGACACCATGCGTGGAAGGGATATCATTAACATATAGTGAGAAAAGAATTGGAGTAAATACGGCGCCCTGTGGGACTCCTGCATGAATATGATAAGTTGGGGAAGATTTAGATAAGTGCCGAACGAAGAAAAATCTGTCTTGGAGATAATTTTGAAGGAGAGTATAGAGATGGGTTGGAATGTAAGGATGATAAGGAGGATGTTATGCGCAACGGTGTCATAGGCATGAGAAAGGTCTGTGAAAACGGCAGGGATTTCCTTTTTGGATCGGAATTCTGTTGCTATTGTCATGGCGAGGTTGAGGGTTCGGAGAGCCGCGGAGCGGCCCTCCCTGAAGCCGAATAGTACTGGACGGATGGTTTAGAATTGCGAGGAGGCGCAGAAGAATATTTTTTTCTAGAATTTTCCCAAGGATGGGGAGAAGGCACTGCGCCCTGTGGTACTCCGGCACGAATCTGATACGTTGGGAACGATTTTGATAAGTGCCGAACGAAGAAAAACCTGCCTTGGAGATAATTTTAAAACACGGTAAAGTAGAATATATTTTTCCTAGTAATCCCTTCTGTAATTGGGTTCTGATTTTTGGTGAAAGTTGTTGTTTTCTTGTGTCAAAGAATACAAAAAACTTTAACAATTTCACAAAACTCTTACATTGCTATGATAACACAAAACGAAAGGTACACTGATTAGGCGAGGCTACCTGCCTGATACAGAAAGAAAAATTAAATTAGTGTAAACATTGCAGAATATATTGAAGCCTACGAGGCACACATGCCTAGATTTTGTCAAACCAGATTACTCTCTAGTACCACAGCTCCTCCTATTTACAGATCTGTCTAGTAGAGGGTCACAATGCACACAGAAAAAATGCCGTTCGCTGACGGGGCTGTTTCACGGCGAAGTTTTTGAGCACACCCGTGTCGAGCGATAAGCTGCCCCCTTCACTCCCCCGATCCGTCCTCCTCCGGCCTCTCCGCCCGCCACGCCTCCTCTGTCCACTGCCCCGAGAAGTCACCGGGCGAGTCGCGGGGGGGGCAGGCCGACCGGGCGGGGGGGCGGATGGCGGGGAGAGAGAGGGGGCGACGGTGGTGGTGGTGGCAGCGGCGCCGGCCTCGGCGGCAACGGCGGCGGCAATGATGGTGACGGTGACGGTGGTGGTCGACGTGACGTTATCGATGTCGGCGGCGTGGGTGAAGCCGCGCGGCGGAAGAAGACGCCCCATACGTAGAGGCGCGAGAGAACAATGATTAATTAATTTTGTGGGACGCGCGAATTTTGTGTTGGCGCCCCCATAACACACTGGTGGAGCGTGGAACTCCCATAATTTGGCGGGAGTACCACAAAGAGTGCCCAGGTGGGCGGACGTCACAGGAACATCTTGTGCGTATTTTTATTTTTGTTGGGTTAGGTGGGTTACAGATTTGTTGATGTCTGGAATGGTTGGAATGGTGGGGGAGTGGATATTTTTTGACAGGATATGGGAAAAGGATTTCCAGTCTGTTTTGGGTATGGGAGGTGGTTGCAGTGTGTTGAAAGAGGTAGTGGATGTCGTGATGAATAGGATTGGTAAATGGTCTGTGTATTCGAAGAGATCAAACTTTGGTATCGGGGTGGAGGCAGTGAGATTATCGGAGTGAAGGATGATGTCCAGGATGTCGTTTGGTCTATCCTGAATGAAAAGGGTGGGTTTAGAAGTGCTTTTAACTGTGATGGCTTGATGGGAGTTTAAAAAGTTTTCAAGTCTTCGTCCATGTGCATTGTAGGTCCGATAGCCCCACTGGGGATATTTCGAGTTTAATTCACCTGCCAAAATAAAAGGGTAGGGTAAATTTTGAAGAATAGTGAGGTCGGAGTCGGAGATGGTTGTTTGAGGTCTGGTGTAAGCTGAAATGGTGATGATGGGGGTTGTAGGAGTTCCAATTATTATTGCAGAGCATTCTATGGCAGTGGTATTAGGAAATTGATAGACAGTGTGGGATGGAGTTTTTGATAAGGATGGCCGTGCCTCCGTTTCGGCTGAGACAGCCTTTTCGGTGCGTGGTGTAATTAGGGAGAGAGAAAGGGATGTTATGTTTGAGTCAAGTTTCCTGTAGGCATAGGATCCCACCGGAGTGGTCTTTCATGAATTGGGAGAGGAGAGGTTTCTTATGGTTTATACCGCCGCGTGCGATCCAAGAAGAGAGGGATTGAAAACGTGGGGAAGGGACCATTAGTTGGTGAGCTCAGCAATTTTCATGCCGGCGGAGAGGAGTTGGTGAGAATGTCTTCTGGGCCCTTGAAGATATCTAATATGGCTTTGATGCCTTGCAGGATCTTAGGAAGGTTAGAAGATTTTAGGAGAGAAAAAAGTTCTTTAAGGTCACCAAGAGAGAAAGAGTTTGACTGAGATGAAGATGAAGATTGATTTGATTGGATTTGTCCTGACTGGTTGACTATGGCTGAGTAGATTTGAGTTTGGGGATATTCAATGAGGTGAGGGAAAGATCTGGGGTTGAAGGTGAAAGTGGTAGAGGCGGCATTTGTTGCAGCAGCTGTTTTTGCAAGTTGCTCATCTCGTATTTGGCGCGCATGGATTATGTAGGGGAATGAGGGGTCATAGGCAGGGTGGTTTCCGGTACAGTTCAGGCATTTGAAGGTGGGGGTGGTTAATTTGCTTGGGGGCAAAGTTCAGTTTGGTGAGGATTAGCACAGAGGTCACAAAACGTCTGGCGTCTGTAGCAAGTCCTGGTGTGGAAAAGTTTCAGGCAGTTCTTACATTGAGGGATGTAGTTAGTTTCTTGGCAGTCTTCTATTTTGAAACTGTAGTTTCCTACGTACTTCAGGGTCTGGTTAATGAAGGCGATGTCTTTTTTTAACATTTCGATAATCATCAGTCCAAGGCGGATGAGTCTGCCGTTGTCACGTTTTTGCATTTCTGAGATGTAGTATGCCGTCAGATTCAGGTCAGTCACGTGTTGAATGATTTGTTTAAAAATTTTAGGTTAGACCTTTTAGGACAATTCTGTCCCGGATGTCCTCTGTTGCTCTGTTGTAGCCGTAGGAGATCTGCGGGAAATGCAGAGTATTTAGGTCTGGGTCCGTTTGGATCTTTTCAAGTATGTCCTTGACCTGAGCATCAGCTCGAACTGTCTTTGGAGTAATGATGAGCTCCGTCCCAGTGCATTTTCCAGTGAGTTGTTTGTTACAGTAGTCACTCACGTCTTTTGTCAGGTCATTAACGCTAAACATGGCATTTACGTCAATCTTGAACTGCCCAATTCTGGGTCGTGAGGAAGGGGGTGTGATGGTTTGGCGTGTGGGAGGAGGCTGGTTTTGGTTTGCAGTATCTGGGTTTGAAGTTGAGGGGCCAGGATATTGTGGTTGGGCTCTGGATGTTTTAGATAGATAGATAGGGTTTATTCTACAATTGGGCTGATGTTGCCCGGTGGCAGAATACAGAAACACAAAAGTACATTAAAATTACAAAACACAATTAACTATAAAAAAAATATATAAAAAATCAATATAAAAAACAAACGAATTATCTTCTTCATTACCTAGAATATGCAACTGCATTTACATGCCTATACATATACAACAAATGAAACTACATATATACTAACATTTAAGTAAATAAACTTACTTACATATCACACCAACATTCATACATACAAACATACACGCTTACATACATATCATACAAAGACAAAGGAACACTCGCATACACACCATCCTACAAGTATTCACTCACAATCATATTCAGACAAATATGGATAATCACTTTTACCTACAACATAATAATATACAATACTTATAATAATTTTTACATTTCTAACACGTAAAAACACTCGTTAACATCACTTCACTGCACTTCACGTCACTGCACCTCATAAAACTTTACCTAAATACTAATAGCTCAATACTTTTTAGTTTACTACCCATAATCGCACATTTCACTTCACTTCACTTCACTTCACTTCACTGCACGTTTTCATCCTACTGATTAATTTCCTATACTTTTTTTCTAAAACCACGCGCTGAGCAAGTAAAGGGCTCAAAAACTGTCGCAGGCAAATCGTTCCAATCTACGATTGTTCTGTTTACAAAGGAGAATTTGCCTACGTCCGTTCTTTGAATTCTAGTTCTAATTTTATATTTATGATCAAATCTATTAAAATAATCTGGTTTATCTAGCCTTCCCCGTATTTCCTGCCATGCAGAGCCACCAGTGTAAGATTTATACATTACGCAAAGTCGAGCCCTTTTTCTCCGATGTTCTAACGATTCCCAACGTGCAGGTATGTTCCTCCGAAAAGTGTATTTTGCCGCTCTGTTTTGTATCCTCTCTAAGCTCTTCTTAAGTCCTATTCTGTACGGATCCCAACAACTAGCTCCATATTCCATTACTGGCCTAACAAGCGAGGTATACGCGATTTCTTTTGCTTTCGTATTGCATTTTTTAAGATTTCTCATGACGAAATACAAAGACCTCCAAGCTTTACCCACTACGTAGTTAGTTTGTTTCTCCCATCCCAATTTACTATCCAAGAGGATGCCAAGGTATTTACAGTTTGAGACTCGCGGAACTACGTCATTACCTAGCTGATAAGGCAATGTATGAAAGTCTCTGGCCCTACAAAATGTGATCGCTTTACTTTTATTTCCATTTACAGTCATTTTATTAGCTCTTGCCCAATCATTAATCTTATTTAAATCTTCCTGTAGTTGAATCATATCGTGCTGTTCTGTAATTTCCCTATATAATATACAGTCGTCGGCAAAGAGTCGAATTTTTGACGTTATATTTTGCGATATATCATTTACAAAGATAAGAAATAACAGTGGGCCAATGACACTGCCCTGTGGGACTCCGGAAGTAATGTTACCCTTTTCCGATAAAAGCTGTCCAATTCGAACCTTTTGATTTCTATCGCGAAGAAATTCACTTATCCATGCTATTACCCGCCTGTCAATTTTAGCATCAATAAGTTTCAATATCAGTATGTCATGCGGTGCTACATCAAACGCTTTGGCAAAATCAATAACTATTGCATCCACTCTTCCCCCTAAATCAATTACATCAGACAAGTCTTGAGTAAGGGAAATAATTTGACTTTCACAAGAAAAGCCATTTCTAAAGCCATGCTGCCCGCGAAAAAACAATTCTGTCTGATCCAAATGTCCATTCTGTCCAATCCATCCATTCCATCCAGTCCATCCATTCTGTCCAATCCATTTTCTTTGTGAAATGGAAGGCTCCACCGAAAGGTCAGCTTGTTCAGAAGGATTTCCCCGAATGGGGGAGGAAGAGAGGTCCGTTTTGTAGGAATGGTTCCTCTCGAGGTTGCTAGCCGCTGGCGGTATACATTCGGCATCCATTACTTTCGCGTTGGATCCTGACATCATGGTGGAGCTCGGCCGAAGCCGCTCCCCCTCTGCTTTGGCGCCTTCCTGGTCCGGCGGTTCTTTGGCAGCAAGATGGCGCAGTGCTTCCTGGAACACCTCCCTCGGCACGGTGGAGGATTCGAAGATTCGCTTCCGTTGATCCTTGGGGGCGGGATTAGTTGCCCATCTCAAGCTGCTTACCGCCCGTTGAGGACGAAATTTCGACCTCAGTCTGTACTTGGCAACGATTCGAGGAGACTGTATCTCAACTCGGAGCTTAAAACGAGAAAAACACGAGGAGACAAAATCTCAACTCATGGGAGAGAGCCAGAGTCGCGAACCGGACGGCGGAGGACAGATGTACGCAGAGACGCACGTCGCAGAACACGTACGGGTCCACTCTCGGGACTCGGAGGAGACAAACAGGTCATAGTCGCTCCAGAGCCTGCGGCGAAGCTGGCGTTTATTTAAATTCATCCGGTTGTCATTCTTCGGCAATTAACGCGTGTAGTCATTACCACGTTCCTATAAAATAATTTGATTGTTACTAGAAAGCGGAAACATAAAAGTAATCATCGAATTTCTAGAGGTGAATTTTTTTGCGGTGGCTTCTGCGGTTAGGAAACGATCTGAAATGGCATTGGAAATAATGTTTTACAGCTTTAACAGTGAACTAACGTTTCTGACTAAGGATATTGTTCTTTTATCTGCGTATTACCTTTCTAACTGCACATTAACTTTTTTATCTAACCGCGTATTCACTTTTATCTAACTGTCTAAACTAATAATTTAATAGCCTTAGATAACTATGAGATGTAAATACTATAAATAGAAATTACGGGGTCGCCGGTCTAGTGTTGGTCAACATGAGTCTTCGCCAAGGGTTGTTATACACAATATTCATTCTCCTGTTGGCATTTACAAAGGAAGAAACAGACGATGAATATCATAGTAAAGTTTATGGGGTGAGTACACCGCGGTATGAGGTATGCACACTGCGGAGAAAGTAAGGCTACCTATATTGTTCTATCCAAGAAATGAAATTACTTTTTACTTTAAAAATGCGTCGTGCTTTTTGCATGTAATATATTATTACACAATTGACGTTAAGAAGGAATAATCTAACGGTGTTCACAATCCGATAACAGATATTCCATACGTTGACTTTTTAAAGAAAGAATATAGTATATACACTAGTTAATAGATTATAGTAATAGGACAATTAATAAAAATATGTACATTTGTTAACATTTTTCGCTTTTTTACCTATCGGTTTATCAGAAATATCAAGATTGCAGAAGAAGTCTCTGATAAAATCTAGAGTTGTAATGCAGGTGCCTCCCATTATTTTATTTATTTCTTTGAGCCACGAAGGGACGTGAGAGTTTATCTAGAAACGTAATGGAGTAGCTTATAAGCAAATTTATTCCACGAATGAAATTATGCCCAACAATGTAACAGAATGCGCCATAATTATCATCGTCTCTTGTATTATTTCAGTAGTATACCTTTCCTTTGCGGCTCTCACACGCATTCAATCTTTATAAATGGAGTGTCAATAAAAAGAAAATTTCACAGAGACGAGACGAATTCCATCTTGAATACAAATATGTAAAGGCTTTGTTGAAAAAAAGCATCTAAATATTCATTTCAAGTGCAACCCGCATCACACTACGAAATGTCTAGATATCGTTAAATATCTCCAAAACTAAGCGTATTAGGGACTTAAAAACTAAAATTTTCCTTACATCGTAATATACAGGATGACATACTTTTGGACATTATATTGAATTTTTGCTGATCCGGCGCTTATCGATATTATCCAATACCAACTACATTCCTCGGCGCAGGAGGCGATCTTTGTTTGTGACGTCATGTTTAGAAGGCTTATATTTCTCCACATTGTATGTATGCTTTTGTGTACATTAATTCACGATAATGCAAATAAACGTAAATGCTCTCGAAGCAACAATTGCAAGTATTAAATAGTCGCCTGATATCGAAGATTGCTTTTTATGTGTATAGTGCAACCGTTCATCTAGCGAAAGTAAGTACTGCCAGGCTTGTTTCTGTGAAACGTTTGTGATGTAACCTACAGCACTCATGCACTTTGTATGGTTAATCACAAAACGCTCATGTTACTCTTATTCAAAATATTTTTGTCCGTTTTTATCGCTCACCCCTCAAAATTCCAACTCCGTTAATTTAAGTCAATTTCACGGACAGGGCTATTCAAGAGGGATTTTTTAAATCATGAATTAAATTGAAATTTGATGCCTAGGCCTATATATCTTTTACTATATTGTTTATTTTTTCTGGTGTGGTTGATTTTAAAGACATAACATGATTCAAGAGAAATAACTGTTTTACCTTGTTCATTCGATTCCATTTCTTTCAAGGTGGATGCAATTCAATATAAAATAATAGTTCCAAGACGTTTATAGACAGACTAACAGTAAACTTTTTATTCATAAAATCACATAATTGCACCGTTGAATAAACATAAAATTGGCAACGTTTCGGAGGACAGTTTTTCCTCCATCATCAGGCCTTGCAGGAGTAAAATTAGATGATAAAACATATGAATAACAACATAGTCCTAGGTGACTATGATGATGCTTGTTGATACAATTTATAGTTGTGAGCGTGATTAATTAAAAATAACATCACAGATGGTTACTCTAAAAGAGAACAATATAAAACTCAAATTAAAATGTGCAAAAAATATAAAATCAAATTGTAGGGCAAGTGCACAGCAATTGCTGTGTTTGATTCATTTCATTTGTATTTTAATATTACTATTTGTCATAAACTTTTATATTTTTTGCACATTTTAATTTGAGTTTTATATTGTTCTCTTTTAGAGTAACCATCTGTGATGTTCTTTTTAATTAATCACGCTCACAACTATAAATTGTATCAACAAGCATCATCATAGTCACCTAGGACTATGTTGTTATTCATATGTTTTATCATCTAATTTTACTCCTGCAAGGCCTGATGATGGAGGAAAAACTGTCCTCCGAAACGTTGCCAATTTTATGTTTATTCAACTGTGCAATTATGTGATTTTATGAATAAAAAGTTTATTGTTAGTCTGTCTATAAACGTCTTGGAACTATTATTTTATATTCAAATTATTACAACAGACAGTCCTAAATATTGATAAGATGGATGCAATTCACTTTGATAAAAGGTAAATACGCTGCAAGTTCTTACGCAATGATGAAACGTTACGAAACTAGCTATTGTGTACTACGAGACGACCGAGACTCAAGAAGGGAACCACTTCCAGGAAATTGCCAGAATGTTCTGCATGTGAATACAAAAGTTAAGGCAGAAGGCTCAAAAAAATTTTAGAAGAGCATTACCAAAGAGCTTAGAAATTAATTCAAGTTATGAAGGAAAAAGAGCTCTTACAACTTTTGATGTTCTTCGTCAAAAAGAAGAATGAGACGATATTCGCAAATAATGCATGATTGTGTACAGTGCAGAGGGAAGACTGTATCTTGTTAGGATTAGATTCTGTTTTACCTGTGCCAGTATTTTCTTTATCAGCAGTTATTCAGCGAAATTTTGAAGTCAGTTTGTTGAGTCATAATATTGAATTGAAAACGCTGAGATATAATACTTTCTCTAGAGTGGTTAGTAATTTCAACAAGTTAATTTATATCTTGGACAAGTTGAAGCTTTCGCAAGAAAATTAGGATTATTCTCGTAGTACATTAAAACGCTGAAGCTCTTTGTTTCCTTGAGTAAACATTCTTACTTACTTTTTCAGCAAAAACCTTCCCTTTAATTGGACGTTTCAAAATTTGACTCATCTCCAATAGAGACCCCTGTAGGATCATTTATTTTCTCATCTAAGTTACTCCCCCGATGTACCCTGTAACTTCTTCAAATCACATCATGATTGTTCGCTGACACATGAACTATCAGCTGTCACACCTTTACTTGTCCGTGCAGCGATAATGGGATGTCTTCTTAAAGATGCTTTGACCCAGCCTTCTCATGAATGGTTGTAGTTGAACGGACTGGGTATTCAGTTTAGCAGCTAAAAATTGTTGAACGCTACTCTCTAGATTTTCCTTCTTCCTCGGAAAACCTTTCTTGGCTATTTCAAGTATACACCTAATAAGACTGCCTTCTTCATTAAGTAATACAGTAATAGGACTTAGTGTTTTTTGTGATCTGGATTGTTAAAACGAAACTGCAAACTTGTTTTCGGAACGTTAAATGCTTTTTCAACTCAGATCTTCCGTTTTTTATAACACATGTGATACCATTTGCCATGGCTTCTGCATCATACTGCTGCTTCGGATTCTTTGGTATTCTAAGATCTCGTATTTCAGACCCATGCAGTTTATACCTGTGTGAAATAATATTAAATCACGATTAAAAACAATTTAACAACTATCATTAGCAGAGTGGCCAGTAACACAATTCACACACTATCGAAGATAGAGTCAATGGCCACCCCCTGTGTCACTAAATATGCAAAGCTAGGCTTCTTATTTTCAGCTGACATCACTGTCACTTAATAAAGTTTGGGTTTTCCAACATATCAGGTTGATTTACTTACCGTCGTATTTAACAAACAGCACTTTTGGATATCAAGTTTCTAGAGAAAATTTTAAGAAATCTTTACATATAATGAACACGCACTGCACTATTAACAAACATCCGCCAGATTGGCAACAGTTGCAGTCTTGCGGTCAAAGTAAATATTACATTATAACTAAAAAGTGCGCCTTCACGACATTTACAGGCTAAATATTAGAACGTGGTTTTGAAAAAGCAGTAATTCAAATTATAGTTGGAGTGGCCAATCACTGAGGGGTGGCCAACCACTGTACCGTTTACCCTACTTGATATTCTTGGCGATTAAATAGCACAGGCGTACCTGGCAGTTCAGTAACAAAGTTAAATAATATTCCAAAGAGTAGGGTTGTGCTTGCACTATCCTGTATTTTTGCACGGACAACTTTTAGTTGCTTTCTCGAGAAAAAATATAGTTTATTATATTTTTGTGACTATTGAGGAGAGCGAAAAGCTAATTGTCAAGGAAGATTGTATAATTACTCAAATGATTTTAAGGAACTTTTGTGAATTGTTCCAAGAACATATCGATGTGTAATACTGAATAAACATTTATTCAAACTTTTTGTTTCAAACCTCAATTCCTATGTTTTTATTTTAATTTTAAGTTCTGTGTGTGCATTGGAAGTTACCTTTTAATTTTTTAAGGAAAGTTAGGGAAAACGATGGAATTTAACATGCCAGAGTTCTCGCACTAATACTCTTGTATTAATTAAACGAGTTTTAGTACAGGACGCCTCTTAGAACAAAGATCGGATTTATAAACCTTAAAAATGATTAAATATGCGTGTGCGCAGTAAATGTTTCGAAAACATAAACTAAAGCATGCAATATTAACCTTATTAACCTTCATAACGTGGAAAGGGACCGGAAAAAAATCGATATTCGCTTTAAAGAATCCAGTAAATACAATTTCACATCACAAAATCCAATAGAAAAATACGGATTTAAATAAAGGGAAATAAATAAGTGTACAGATACTAAGTTTTCAGAAAATATGCATAATTATAAGAAATTTATAAAAACATCATGCTTAATAAGAAAGCAAATAGCCTAACGTCGCGACGTTGCTATTTGCTAAAGACGCGTCGTATGAAAAATCGGATAGAAAAAAGCTGTTATTTTATGAAGTCATCTCCCAAGATCTATCCTTAGAGTATACCAGTTGTAATGTTAAACGCCTGTCTCGGTGTTCATTTCATAATTGGAATAGTCATCGTAAGTCATCTCAGAGGGCTAACGTTATTTTTCCCAGAGACACAAATCGAACGGGAGAGAATTAATATACCAGAAGTTGCTCTTGCTTCAAGTTTTCTCATAAATAAATTAAATACAACCTGAAAAATTAAATACAACCATTTAAAAAAACAATACAACCTGAAATTTACATAAATATAAGAGAAACACACTGGCGTACACTACTTTTTACTTTCCTGTATACGTACGTATACACGGAGTGATATACGTAGTATAGGGAAAGTTATGTAACGCTGCGCGAAAACATGGCCAATTTTCGGCAGAAAAAAATTAATTGCCGGGCCGTGAAAACGAAAAAGTGGATAAAACCAGTTTCTAAATTAAGAAAAAAATCCCCTAACACGTGGTGTAGCCAGAAACCCTGTTTTAGGTCCTTGATACCGAAAAGCCAATTGAAAGGAAAACGTCCGTCTGTCTGTCCGTCTGTCCGTCCGTCTGTGAACACTGCTAGCACCTAAACCATACGTATGATTTTTTCCAAAATGGATATTTCCTGGTCGATTTGATTCTAGTCAAAGCTTTGAGATTTTGAAAAAGATTCTTCAAAGTTTGGAGGTACTTTATATGAAGCCCCCGGGGATTTTCAAAATTTTCTCAAAAACGGCTCCAAATTTTTTCTTTAAATTGCTTGTATGAATAGAGTAAAATACAATACATTATTAACATTGCATAGGTCCGATTTTCAAAAATAACACTGAATTTTCGAAAATTGTGAAAGTTTGAATTTTTTTCGGCGTCTTTCTCCAATTACAATATTGAAGATAGAGATTTTTTCTTCGAATAAAATTTGTTCTGCATATTGAGTTCTTTCATAAAGGCCATGTAAATGTTTTTCTAAATAGTAGTAGTTTTCGTGCAATATTGCGTGCAATAAAAAATTACAAAAACCAGATTTTCTCAAAAAGGGCTTCAAATTTTTTTCTTTAAACATTTGGTAGGGATAGTGGTAAATGCTCTCTATCAGATGACATCAAAGTCAAATATTTCTATAGGTTGGTTTTTTCAAAAATGTAAATTTTTTCACATGTTTCTCAAGTCGACAATATTTACATTAGCTGCGAAAAGTAGCTCAAAATTCGCATTTTATGAAACGCTCAAGCGCCATTTTCTCTTATATGGCTGCAATTTTTTTCTTCAAACTTTCGTAACGGATAGTGCTGATTACACTTTTTGTATAGCGTTAAGTTTATTTTGAGTTATCTTTTTGTTTTTTTAAAAAATATATCATTGTAATTTTTTTGAAAGATCTCTCACATCTTTAATATGCACCACCAGCAATTTGTAAACATTATTATATTTGTAAGTATATGTGCTTCAAATTACTTCAAATAAAGTATTTTGAAAACTCAAAAAGTTTCTGTGAAAATGACCTTCAAATTTCGCGTTTGTGGTAGCGCTAAAACGCCATTTTCTCTTAAACGGAAAATAATTTTAAAAGAATATTGCCATTTATGACTAGGTTTTTGTGTTCTTCAATATTCTAAAATTAATGTTTCCGTTCTACCAAATGGAAACCGAACAATTAAAAAAATGACAAAAAAATGTACTTTTGGCGGTGATAGATGGTTGCTGGCAAGAAAGAGTATGTGGCAATTCCGAATAGCTAGCGAAGACCCAAGGAAATACAAAACTATACGGGAAAGTCTGTGCCATTCTGTAGCACCACTAGTTCAACACCTTATTTACTAATGTTATTAATTTTCTTCTTTTTCAGGATTACTACCTTTCTACCGATTTGGAACTCTGTCACCCTAATAGTTCTAGTTATGTAAAGATTGCGAATCACCATCTCATCAGAGTTCGAGACGGAAATAACATAAATGCAAATATATTGGTGGAGCAGACTCTGCGAAAACCTACAGTAAGTTGTCACCGCATTGTACTAAACTACATATTTGATTTATTATTTACATTTAGAATGAAACGGATTGCACTAGTTGAGGATTTACAAAAGCTGTGCCGACAGATTTGCCTCGACCTATCGTATTGGAAGTATCAAAACATTATTTCGCAAAACTCGCCGGATGAGCCATTGCTTGAATGCTGTCTGGTCACTGTTACCAATGGCACTAAATAATACACTTGGCAGTCAGTGTCGCTATTTTCTGGTGCTGGGTTTGCTCTACCCAAAACTGACATCCAATTATAAGCCAATTTTTGTCAACAATCTTAACACATTAGCGCAAGTGATCCGATAAATCGGATGCTTAGAAAATCGTCTACCATGCCTTTGATTGGAGACCTATTTCGTTGAGATATATACAAATCAACGTTCGCAATGTTAGAAAGTTATAAATTAAATGTATACGCTGTAACTTTCAGAAGTTTTCGATTTGGAGCGATTAGAGTGCAAGATGGGGCATGACAGTCTTGTTGTTTCACGTAGCTAGTAGATTTTCATTTGATTATAATATCTAACATTGATTGATACGAACATATTATATATAAAACGAAATATTAAAGGTTCGTGGTTTCCATCTGAATTGGTATTCTAAGAAAATAATTATAAATAACTTAACTATTTCAATTTAATTTTCGTGATCCGAAATATCATATCACATGCACAGGTGACACTTGCAATATTTCAGAATGCCTACATTTTTTCTCTCTACATTTCAAGCAACTCCATCTATAAAAGTATTGCATCCTATCTGTTGCTGAAACTTTGAATATGGTGGAAAAACAACACACAAAAGGCGTTAACAATTGCGAGCAATGATTTTCGCTCGTCTGCAGAAATAATTCTAGTTAGATGGAAAGGCAATGATGTTCTCTTTTGCCATTAATAATTAAGAAACCAAATGGAAAATTATACAGGTGTTCAACGAGAAAAAATGTAAAATTAATGTTTCACAGCCTGCAGTTTTTAGTTCGTACGATAAAGGAATGGGTGGGATGGATTTGATGGATCAAATGGTGGCAGACTTCAAAACTAGACTTCAACTACAGAAATTGTATTGGCTTATATTTGCTCATTTTTTGGATACTTCGGTTGTGAATATCTGGCTCCTGATGAAAACATTGTCGTTTGAAATTCCAAAGAGATATTGGCTTCAGCTTGTTGAAAATTCATGAAACATCACGAAGAAGAGACAAACAGCCAAATGATTCCAAACTGACATCCGCATTGACGGCAAAACTACTGGAAAATTTCTATTTATACAAAAAAGAAACTTTTCCACAGCCATGATAAAGGAAAATTCATGTCCGAAAACTATGATATGGGATTGCATCCCAAATGCTTAAAAGACTATCTTTTATATTAGAATATGAAAGGAAAGAATTTTGGTGCATCTCTTATGAATACATAATTTTTTAGAATCGAAATATTTTCATTTATTTTGCCCGATAACAAAATGGACCAAAGATTGAAATGTAGCTAACTTATTTTTGAGAGTAATAAATATATTAGTACACGTGAATTTCACCAGCGTCCTTTCCACTGAAACACATACCCGACGAGGCAGCCTGACAACTACACTTAAGAGTACTGTATGCATTTGATCCGATTTATCGGATCACGTTTTCTTGGAAACGGTGGAGAATAAAGTGTTGATAATCCACATAGTATGTCCTTTAGATGTATAATACATGGATATACAATATTTTTCCCAAAAATAAGCCAGGGATTAAGCTGAAAAATGTTTTGGAAAAAGAGGTACGGACTGTTTGAGGACTTTAGAATTATTAAATGATAAAAACTACGAAATTTAAGGAATTGTTGTGCCTGATAATTTAACTCAGGCAGGACTAAATTTGCCAAACGAATCTTGCAAATCTTCATTCTAAAATATATTACCACATTGGAATTTTCTCACTTTGCACAATTATATGCAAATTGTTGTCCAGAATGATGCTTTAGAAAGGAGATTCATTAACTAAGAATGTGGTTCCTTTCCACTGAATCGAACAATCATTAAAATAGAAGACAATACACCCCCTATGAGATTATCCGCAAGATTCAATTGTCAATAGACGTGACGTGATTCCGTGTTTTATTTCTGAAAGGAGTTGTGTTATGAACCGTGTTCTTTTTTGGCAAATATATTTCCTTTATATGGGGGAAAATTGATTCAATCTAGTCATTAAACTCAAATTTGAAATGAGATTACCCAACACCACATACCCTTTTAGATCGGATTACAATGCAATTTACTTTATCTGTTATATTTTATTTTGCAGTATGTCAGTAAATTAATATAAAACGTAATTAATATCTAGATTTGCCTGGATTTGCACCGATCTAAATGCTTGTACGTACGTCAGAACTCTGATGCTTGTGCGTCAGAACTCTGATGCTTGTGCGTCAGAAAGATTCACAACTGCTAACTCTTCATTTACTCTGCTCTACAACCAAGGTTGTTCCTTCTCCCATGAAGGATAAAGAGGAGGGTTCGAAATTGACCATATCCCGTCTTGAGTAATGTGCTGCACTATTTCTATACGAATAGATGTCTAGAATTCTTAACCTTTTTATAAACAAAATCTCTTTAACTAATGTTTTTTAATGGGCTTATTCTACAACAGTACTGAATTGAATCAATTTTCCTCCATGTAAAACAAATATATTTGCCAAAAAAGAGCACGGTTCATAACACAACCCTCTTCAGAAATAAAACATGGTGACGTCTATTGACAATCCTGCGGATATTCTCACAAAGGGTGTATTGCCTTCTGATTTAAATGATTGTTCGATTCAGTGGAAGGGAAACACATTATTAGTTAATGAAACTACTTCTTGGAGCATCGTCTAATGGGTCACCATTTCAAAAACTTTAAACGTGGTAGCCTGCTGTACCTTCTAATTATTTGAAGAAAAGACTAACAAAACACAAAAACCTTAAGAAAACTTTTGACCTTTTCGTGTCAGTAAGAAGCGGTTCGCAACTCGAGGGCCCTTTCCAAAATACCTTATCACCCATCAGATTTTGATTACCTCATCTCTGGTCACGTTTAATGGAAAAACCACCCACTGCTTTACCAGAGTCTACAAACGTGGATTTGATCTAATGAAGAACACAAACCGAACTATAATTTTACGTTAAGTTGCAAGGTAATCGTATTTATTTTTACAAAAGCCTTACATGAAAACATAATATACACAAGCTCGCAGGCATTAAATTCATGGGGTTGAGCATCACTCAGTGAAATGAACTACTTCAAACCCTCCTGTTGTCTCGCACTGATACATCAAGTAACATGAAAATTCATACACAAGTTTTTAAAATTTGAACCTGTAAAACACAAAAAGGAACTCGCTAAATTTTTAAATGCATAGCACTACCACAATTAGCAATGAGGGCATAAGATTTTTTGCATTAAATTTACATAACATAGAATAGTTACCAGAATAAATACAAAAGAGAAAATGTTTCCTGCTTAGATATGTCTCGTAGGTAGCTTTGTTCTCAGCCCGTATTCTTCCGCTCACAAGCTAAATTCAAATTGCCTGTTTGGTTGCCCGAGATAATACCTTCTTTCTCCGCTAAATGGTAAAAGGAGCGAAGCGAAATTTACGAGATCAGACGGAAGAGTGGGCCTGATGGCCGAGTCTCGCCAGGCATTAACTAACTGCCCCGGTGCTGCGTTGATCCTATCCCACCGCACGGTCCCCGGCGCCGGCGGCCAAGACAAAGCGGCCAAGACAAAGTCATAGAGTATAGTACTACATAGAGCGGATGCAGTTCAATTGTTCAAACTACCTCAAGCGGTTCTCTTTATTTGTTGACAGGCCCACGTCACGACACACTTATGCTTAGAGGACAATATGAGTTGTCCCAAATTCTTTACAAGTACTATAGATGTTTGTTCCGACTTGATGGACAAAAAAGTAGCAACTCATGCTCAAACATTTCGAGAAAATGTGTCTCCAAAGATGACATGCCCCATTGAACCGGTAAGTACATCCGTCGACGCCACCCTTTCCGCTGGTTCCCCGCTTTTCGTCAGTCACCGTACTTGTTACCACCACTGTCCTCGCCCCCATGCACCGCCCTTATGGCCGTTGCCACTCCATCTTCCCACCGTTACTACATTCTCCGAACATGCCGCAGTCGCCACCTTCCTGCCGTCACCGCCCTCCTACCGCCACCGCCTTCGTCTCTCTCCTGCCGTTCTACTACATTCGCCGCCCTCCTGCCGACGCCTCCCTCTTGCCGTCACCGCCCTCCTGCCGTCGTCACCTTCCTGCTATACCCACTCTCCGACCGTCTTGCAGTCGCCGCCTTTGCCTCCCTCCTGCCGTCGCCTTCATGTTGTGGTTCTCCCACTGTCTCCGTCTTTGCCGCCCTTCCCACCGCTGCTGCTGTTCCACCAACACCGCCTTCTCCGCCCTTGTCACCCTTCCAGCTCCTCGTGCCGCACTCTGCCACTTCCCGACACGCACCGTATAAAGAATCGTTCTTTTCTCTTATGTTAGCACGCCGTGTTTGCCTCGCCCGCCACGCCTCCTGTGCCCATTTGGTCTACCTCATTCTCCGCCTTACCACTTCATTCACCCACCTTATCTGCGAGGGCTTAGAAACTTTACAGTTTTTTCACGAGAGAAACAAAATACTGTGTCAAAATAGAAAATAAAAATTGCAGAACGGGCAATTTTTTAATTAATGAATAACATTTTTATTTTCTCCTTTAATATTTGGACAAATTAAAGCAATACATTTATGCTAACTCTTAACCTAGTCATCGAAGAATTTTATAGGCTATTTTCGGGATCTGAGTTCCTTTTTAGAATTTTCTTTTATGGTATTAATCGAATGAATATCCTTCCAAGACGTAGTAAGTTAAATTTTGGAAAAAGAAGAAAAGTGAAGTTACACTGCGCGTCCTGTTCTCAACTTTGTATGTCTTCAACGATGAATATCATTCTTCTTTGGGGGGGGGTAAAATTTCGGGATATAGGAGCAAGACGAGTGGTAAAATATTTCATGCCAAAAACATTAACCAAAATGCCACGAACATATTCACAACACTTTAACATTCTGAGCATTCTCCCTCAAGCGTAAACATCCATTTTTTGACATCATTGTTTTGACTTTTTCAATGTTTTGGTAACAGAATGTCTTTGATGACCGACCAGACAGAGGTAAATCTTCTATCATTTCACGGCTGTCCTTGAATGCTATTTGTACCACTCGCAAACCGGAGGTTTTCATAAAACATAATTAAAGAACGCCTTCAACATCAATTGTTAGGCACACGAAATTCTATTCCAAACAAAACTTGAGGCAAACACATTTTCTATATTTTTATTCATAAATCATAACTGACATATGTTGAAAACAAACCATCACTGGCGGACGTCTAAATTGACAACACACCTGTTTACATTTTAACCAAATGAAAAACTAAGTGCCTTCGGCAACAATCATTTCGTGGGAATTATGACAAAAACAATTCCCGATACATTTTTGAGAAAGTATATATATTGTTTTTTTCTTGTTGCAGGGAGAGTACAAAATTACAGATCTAAGTTTGACTATGACAGACAAGTCCACTCTCTTTGTCGTCTATAGAGAAGCGGGTCCTTATGAAACAGAGATAATTCTTGAAGAAGATGAAGTACCAATCTTATGTCTGCACATTTATGGCAGGACCGAAGTTGATAATGGCAAATAAAAAGCGAAATGATATGAATAAGTATTGATGTATTGTGCAGAAGTTCATAATTAAAATTATGAGTTTATGAGGCTTTGAATAAAGAAAAAGTTAGAAACAAAATACAAATTTTCATTTTGTTTATAGGCACCCCGTATTTCCCCTAACTGAAACATTTTTCCTATATTAAAATAATGCCGGCTTCGGCGACTACTCCTGTCCTGTAGTTGTGAGTATAATAAAGGTGTATATATATGTACATATATATATACATATGTATATATATACATATATATATACATATATATACATACATATATACATATATATATATACATACATATATATATACATACATATATATATACATACATATATATATACATACATATATATATACATACATATATATATACACATATATATGTAGTATAAGTGTATATAATAGTATATATAGTGATGTTGGTATGTATATAAGAGCTAAACTCTCACACCGTGACACCAAACTCCACGAAAGTTGGCACTTCTACATGGTTTTTCACCGAGAATGTTTATGTGCTGTTAAATCTGTCGTAACTTCACTACATGGCGCTGTAGAACAAAACTAAATATTTGCTTCAAATGTAACCTCCAAGACATTTAGCAGCATTTTGAAACAATATTGTTAAATAGCCCCAAACCGATGCGTTCTATGGTCTTAAAAACTAAAATTTTAGACCGAAGGCCTCAAAGAAACGTTTCTCATACCGCTAACTACAGAATGAAACTTTGAACATTCTATTACATTTTTGCTGGTTCGACGCTTCCCAGTATTAACTTACCTGCTCAGAGACGTGCCGAATCTGCAATTAAATGTGAATGAGAAGGACAGAGAGCGGCAGAGACAGAGACAAGGTGAGGGAGGGAGAGTCATGTTAATGGGAGGGGAAAGAGAGAGATGAAGGGCAGAACGTCTGCCGGGTATTCCTAGTACTATGTATAGAGGAAGTTTTCCTGAACGGAGAATACGTAGCAGTACGTAGACTGATTCGGAGACTTTTACTACATCAAAAGTTTCAAAGAAATGTACGGAAATGGTGGAAGAATCTTTTCAACAAAAATCTTGAGGTCATTATTACTTGATTTTTCTCTAGGCATTTGGATAATCGTTCCTCAGTAAGTTTACCTATAGGTAAACGACCTATAGTATATCGACAACAGCATTGTAGTAATAGATCTTGTTAGTAATGTTCATAAGTCTGGTGTTGCTCTTAAAATGTAACGCAACATGAAAGTACACAGACACTTCAAAACATCCAATCACAAATCAAGAATACACAGAAAACACATAACACTGGGGTAATGGACCACGTCTTCTCACTAGAACTAGCGTAGCTATTCCCTTGCGTCGAAAGGCGACGGTCCAATATCAGGCGTTGTTCGGGCACGCAAGCTATCAAAATTAATTAAATCGATTTAAGAGCATTCCATTACAAATAAATCATTTGTACGAACTTTTAAATTTGCATTTGATTCAGCTGCAAAAAGCACACTTGCCGACGACTCGTAATTCTGAGACCTCATCCGGCGGGCCGCCCCCATTGCCCATTCTCAGAATCGCCTATGATAAATCAGAGCTCTGCGCAATAACTTACTTAATTAAAAGTTAATTGTATAAAGCATACTGTGATTTCAAATACTTAATATCTAACATTTTTACATGATTTGCTTAACTAACAAATTATGCTATAATCTTGTCGTAACACTTCTACGCGCCCTGATTGGTCACCGCAAAAACTGGCGCCAACGGGCACATCACGTGATTCCCCGCGAGTCACCCGAACTGCACTCTAGAGCTGGTTCTCGTCGCGCGTGCTTGTGCTGCGCAAGGCTGACTCAGTAACTTCACATTGCAACATCTATTTTATATAGAGGCTGTCCAGAAGCTCCCGTTACAAAAAAATACCACAAATTCGGTGTTGCCAGACATGAAGAATGGCAGGTCCAGTTTTTTCGAAAAAAATTTTGTCTTTGAGAAAATTGAGTTTAAAAATCACTTCCGGGGCGCGAAATTCAAACCGGCCGCAACGACACTGCAGACAGCGGCGTCACCTTCTGCGGTAAGCATTTCCTCGTTTCTCCGCGTAAACGGTGAAACAATCGAGTAATATTCTGGAAAGCATCGCGTTGCTTACCCTAGAATACCTAATAGTATCAAGTATTTGCAGGTTCTATTCAATAAATATTTTAAATGAACGTACAAAATATCGAGTTTTGTTCAAAATGATAGCCACGGTACACGGCGGCGTAAACATAAATGATGAACACGATCCAACATTTATGAAAAAGATTGAATCTCCTGGAATGATTATATTATTTTTGGCACATATTAATATGAACTAATGCTTTGGGCTTAAGATTGCCACGTAAATGATAGTCTCCTGAAGAGTATTCTAAATATCGTGATACACTAAGGAGCTTTTAGGAGATAAAATATTCGTTAATGAAAATACTGAGTTTATTGATTATCTTTGGAATTTGAATTGATTCTCCCGGCTGTCATTTTCTGAATTCTCAAACTAACGATAGCCAGCTTTGAACTTCTTAATAACCGCTGGACGGTTTATCAAAGATGTAGCCCTAATTGAAGGATATCAATATTTCCCCCCTCAAAAATATCTTTCCTACATAAAAATATCTGTTCGTGCCGTAAAAGATCCATGAACTTCAATACCACCCGTCAAATATTATTTTAGCTTACGTAATATGTGGTACAGTAAGAGCACTTCTGCTGCCGCAGCGAAAGCGTTCCGAAATAACTGCTTTTGCAAAATATGCTAAACTGTTGTACGTGGAACATCGAAGTTAAGGCAAGCGGCCTGGACTATCCATTTCTCGAAGTTGAATGACCATTCTACCTGCCGCTTTGCTTTTCCAGATGCAAGATGAGAGCACGTCTTTCTCCCAAATCCTGGAGTTACTTCGTGAAACCATTTCATTAGGCAGTTGACAGCTACTCGGGAAAAGTATTCTTTGAGTTGTTTTGTTTCTTTGAGCTTGCAATGTAGTCAGCAGATACGTACACAAATGAGTAACGACCATTTCTTCAATTTAATTCTTCGAGGTTACTAAGTAGTACAGAATGTAAGGGAGTAGAAACAGTTCACTACTACACTACTTCAGTGTTTTAATTTTCAATATTTTTCTTTGATATTTTCATAATGTACAACACAAATCGACAAAGAGGAAAAAAAATTATGCAGTGCAATCAATTTTTAACCCCAAACCTTCTTTTGAATTATTTAATTTTTTAAATTTATTTTAATGCAGAATCATTATCCTTACTACTTAAATATTTTAGAACATGCATATTTTGCTACTTTAAATTAGTTAGAATTACTTAACATGCAAGTCCTAAATCTTTCAGTTATATCTCTACATGTTCAATATTTTCATTTGTTTAAAAAATTAATCAATTTATAACTTTTCAATTTAATAATTGCATTCATTTTTGAATTGAAAAATATTAATTTGATAATTTTTGTAGATTTTACATAAAAACATCCTAATAATTACACAGTTTTATGTTGGTTATTTTTTTACTTATGAGGGATTTCTATCTCAAAAGAATATTTTATGGAAAACAGGAATAAACATAAAAAATGCAAATTAAAACATAACTGCAACATTATTGCTCTATATTTTTTCTCCAAAACATATCTGAAAATACATAAAATTATTTTCACATTGAAAATTGAATTTTTTTAATTGTAAGGAAAAAAATTAATATAAATAAGCCATTCGCGCGAAATCTCGCACACTGCTCGAAGGCTCCTGTTCGAAATGTTCCAATACTGCTTCCTCTGTAGCGACAGATGAGCGAGACACTCCTGCATCGACACTTCCGCCCGGTAAAACTGACCCCGACGCACGAATTCTTGCGAGGCGCAGAAAAACGCAGTGGGAAGGGTGTCTTCTGCTCGGGTATCTCTCGGCGAACATTCGAGCTGCCGCACGAGCGTTGCTCCGGCACTCGCCGAAGACTAAGTACATGTCGCACTACTCATTAATTGAAAACATGCTTATTCTGGCCTCTCGCACTCAAACTCGATATTTCTACTAATTTGCCTTGACGGCACTTAGCTTTTAGTATACGCTGCTGGCGGCGGGACGCTGGGTGTTGCGCGGGGGGGAGGGAAGGGGAAAGATGACTCCGTACAGGTGCTTTTTCAGCGATGACCACTGTGCGGGCCGGGTTTCGAACTGCGCAATCTGTTGTTTTGAGGCAAAACTGACATGCGTATGATGGGCGAATCACTAGACGGCGGTGGGAGGTTCGCCATACGATATAAACCACGATGTGACGCGGCCTAGCAAGTGACAAATGCAAGGACACCGACCATAATACGAGCTGGCATGGCAGCGGTCCGGTAACCTCAGTGAACCACGGTCGAACATTTGCCTGCTAGAATGATTGAGTTCTTTTGAAGTATGTGTACATCACGCAATGCAACATCACAGTTTTTGTCAGTCTCTTACCCTTTCACACCAGTAATATACTAGTTTTGTATTTTTTATTCATTGTTGCATGGCACACACAGCGACGCTATTTTATCTCTGTTGATATTCACCTGTGGGTTAGGTTAATGGCCTACGTGCCCCTACAAAGATTCTTCAATGCACTGTTTGGTCTGCATCACCACAAAATGACTGTTAAAAGCATCAATTCAAATTCCGCGCCCAGAGATAAACTCAGTATTTTCATGGAACGGGAATTCAGGAAACGAATATTTCATTTCCAAAACGCTTTTAGTATATCACGACATTTAGAATACTCTTCTGGAGACTATCATTTACGTGGCAATCTTAAGCCCAAAGCATTAGTTCATATTAATATGTGCCAAAAATAATATAATCATTCCAGGAGATTCAATCTTTTTCATAAATGTTGGATCGTGTTCATCATTTATGTTTACGCCGCCGTGTACCGTGGCTATCATTTTGAACAAAACTCGATATTCTGTACGTACATTTAAAATATTTATTGAATAGAACCTGCAAATACTTGATACTATTAGGTATTCTAGGGTAAGCAACGCGATGCTTTCCAGAATATTACTCGATTGTTTCACCGTTTACGCGGAGAAACGAGGAAATGCTTACCGCAGAAGGTGACGCCGCTGTCTGCAGTGTCGTTGCGGCCGGTTTGAATTTCGCGCCCCGGAAGTGATTTTTAAACTCAATTTTCTCAAAGACAAAATTTTTTTCGAAAAAACTGGACCTGCCATTCTTCATGCCTGGCAACACAGAATTTGTGGTATTTTTTTGTAACGGGAGCTTCTGGACATCCTGTATATTTATATTGAAACGAGTCGTGGATTTGACTCTGCACAATATTTATTAATAAAATGGGACAGGGACTCTTCCCCAGGAATGGGCTCTGGATTCAACCATGTTCAGCAATGGAAACATACGGGTAAACATGAATTTTATTGCTCGAATAATTACAATACAAAATTGGTGATTCTTGTTGCTCACAAAAGCATCTACTTTGTCATTTCCCTATTTTAAATCACATCCCATTTGTCAACTCTTGATTATCCTGAAATCTCACTAATTTGTTATAATTCCACATCTGTAGGGGCCTCGACTGAAGATCACTGTCTCCTGCCGTTTAGTCACCCTCCCTCCCAATATTCTTCCGGCCGTTCTTACTCACGGTACTTCCGTCCCCGGGCCGCGCCGCTTCGCGTTCGCCCGTTCGCCGACGGGGCGATGCTTCGCGCAGCGCCGTCCGTGCTCGTGCCTCTTCGGGTCGCAGGATGCCGACGTGGGGAGGGGGTCCGTTCCGCCACCCGCCTTCGATGCGCTTCCGCCGTTCCCTGCACGACGCTGACTGCCGATATCTTGTTGTCCACTGCCGTTGTAACCTACCGTGCGTCGCCCGCTAATGCTTCTCACCTCTGTCGTCCGTAATAAGTCTTTTCTTCTCCGTTTCACAACTGGTTGTTTAATGCTGTTCCTCTACATTCACTCGATGCTATCCTGGTGTCCGCCCGCATGCGTTACTTTGTCAATGCCGATTTCACGACTTTCAACATATTCCAAGAATTAATCTTGCTCACTCCGATGAAGTCGTTGTTCCCGCCTGTTCTCGAAGCAACGTATATTGTGATATACCAAAATATATAATATTTTGTTAAAAATATTGGCTGTAAATGGGTAGGACAAAAGGGTATGCAAATGGCGATATACAGCCTTAGCAACGCCGGCGCAGTGGTTGCCAAGGTCAACAAACTGCATTCAGGCCTTGAAGAGGTGGGGGCGCTGGCTAGATAGACAGATAAAATAATGTGTGATTGGTCTGAAAAGGAATGACTGTCGGGGGCGTGGCTACTTGGTTTGATAAGAGATGAATGGATTGGCTAAGGGAGAACAGACTGTCTAATTTTGTCGTTTTGTTTTAAAAAAGAGGAACGAAGGACGGATACCGAAGCGTTGAGGGCGAAAGAACAGGGAGAACTCGACATTCTGATAGTGGTCGTCGAGTAGTAAAGATCGCTCGCGAGATCAACGTTAGTGAAGTAGGACTTGTAAGTTTCGAGTGAGACTCAATAGTTTTTCGGTATCTGGAAGTTGATGTGCAACGGGAAGTTCGATTAGGACTTTGAAAGCTTTTTCTTATATTGCGGTTTTGGACTTTAATATTTTACCACTAGTTGAGGAAGACTAGGAACTCTGAATACCAATTAAGAACAGGTAGATATTCTAGTCAGTGAGGGCTGGGATGCGTCGGCAACGTCGCAAGATTAGAAGAGAGAAGCGGAACTTGGGATCGCCTACATTCAAGTGAGAAGAGACTGCGGGGCGTCGGCGACCAAGACTGTAAACAATTACTGCAGTACAAAAGATATATATCTTAAAACGAGGTCATGACCTAAGGACTAAACAATTGTCAAAATAGTGTAAATAAATTGTTGATTTTTTTCTTATGGAAATGAAAAGATTTTCATTTAGTCAATCAAAATTGTTAAATAGTTAGAAATAGATAATTATTCCCTTTCAGATTCCTCGCTATACTGTACAGTTGGCAGATCAAGTAATCGGCTATCTAGGCGATAGCGATTATCCATAACGGGACCCATTGACCCAGCTAGCCGGACATTTATACATTTGTTGAAATTAGCTGTGGAAGCATTGGTCATTTTTAATTAACGTAACCTGTTCCTGGCGCCCAAAATTTTAATATAAATTCGGAACGGGTCACGATTATAACCATCTTAGATGAATGATGCCAACGATCTCGTAAGAGTCTATGACGAGACGTTGTTGGTACATTTCAATATCAAACATTAACGGGTTAACTGCCGCATGGGAACCCACATGCAGCCGCTCCTCCGCACTCGCCCACGTGGATGTCTTTACGCGCCGATAGTGTCTTTTATTCACTTTAGCAATACCACCGTTTTAGTTCACTTCATGCCTTTTCCCACCATCTTGTCCTTCCCGATGCCTATCCTCCACGATGGTTTCATATTTCACTACCGTCCGTACTCTTTCTTCCACACACCACATGACCGTCCGTTTCATTCCTCCGCCATCGCTCCAATGCAGGTCCGTCCCGTGATTCCGTCGCCTTCAATTCTCTACACTGAATCGACTCCGGCGCCCGACTCCGTCGGCGCGCCGGCCACTACCGCGCAGTTCAAACGTTCTTCATTCGCAGGGACGCATTGTTATCATTGTAATGATAACAATTCGTTTCAATATATATATATATTGTGATATACGAATATATCATATATTTAGACAGTAACATTTGCTGTAAATGGGTTGGGTTGAAAGGGTAGGCAAGTACTGCAGTACAAAGGGTTTCTTTTAAACGAGGTCATGACCTAAAAGCAGAATAATTGTTCACAAGTCAGTAAATTGTTAAATTTTCTTTTGGAAATGAAAATATGATTTTCATTTAGTCAATCACAACTGATAAGTAGTTAGAGATATATTTAATTATTTCCTTTCAGATTCCTCGCCATACTGTATAGTTGACAGATCAAATAATCGGCTATCTAGGCGATAGCGATTATCCATTACGTGACCCATTGACCCAGCTAGCCGGACATTTATTAATTCGTTAAGATTAGCTGTGGAAATATTGTTTCAAGTATCAATTATCGTAACCATTTCCTGGCTCCCATAGTTTTCCATAAATTCAGTAAAATTGGAACAGGTCGCGATTATAATAGTCCTAAGGTAAATGATGTAATTGAAAACGGCACGATCTCGTAATAATTTATGACGAGACATTGTTGGTACATTTCAATATATATATATATATATATATATATATATGGACGAAATGCGGATGCCCACATTCATCCCACACGCCCATGCGACAGATAATCATCAGCTGCAGAAGTGGCGAGGGAGCGTGGCTCGGTTTAAACGGGGCGCGCTTCCTAAATTGATACGCGCAATGCCCGCGGTATAGCGTGGAACACCAAGACGTATGACGGTCGAAAGTGAGGGAAATGACGCGTTGTAACTCCTTCCAGACAGTAATGACTCGACCCACAAAAACGCCGGACGACGGAAAATTATCTCTTCTGTTCCCGATCACCGTCCGAGCGACATCATCAAGTTGATGAGATGGTGGGTATATATATATATTGTACCGATAAGGACCTTATCGGCGACAATAGACTTTCAAATAGCGCGCGGTGGCGCGAACGACCTGAGAACCGGGCCGAGAACCGTTGCGAACGGGTGAGGAGCGGCGAGCCGGGAGAGAGTTACGTGGCCGGCGGGGAGTAATGGCGGAATCTTGGTTGCGGAGTGCACGCTATGCGCGGTGCCCCATCCTTGCGGCCGGGCGGCGAGAAACACGGAAAGCAAACGGTTACTTGCAGGTAGTACTCACTAGCTAGTGGAGAAGAGGGAAGGGAAATAAAAGGGGGGAATATCCCCATGGGTGGGGAATTAGCATAGAGGGAGCAATAATGGGGCTACTGATTATAGAATAGGTGTATGCACCATTACATTAAACGGAATCAACCAGCAAATGGCAGTTGAACAGTTGATGAAAACGGCGAATGCATCGTAGGTTTAGCATAAGACTAGTGTAATACAGTGTCACGTATAAGAAGTAAATAGCAGTGTCAATTTTCGTGATTAATAAATGTATGGCTGATTTGTGTTTGTTAAAATTAGATACATGTGTTTTTTTTCGTTCTTTTAGTAAGTATACCGAGCCCATTTACGGGAAGGACATGTAGTAAGGATGAATTGTCATGCTATCTTGTTTTGGCTGGGTCTCATGATGTGAATATTCACAATATCTACTTAACTTCCCACGCACAGAAAGTCCTGAAGATGGAGCAATAATAAACTCCGAAACGTCGGCAAACTAAAATATCTTATTATTTTGGACCAAAACCCGTGAACTCGAAATGGAAATGTCTACAGAAAATGGTCATGAAACACAGCAGATGTGTAGTAACTCTACGTTTCAATTCATTTTGTGACGGTAGCAGCACCTGAAAAAAACATTTTCAGGAACTGCTGACTCGCTTATCATCAATAAATCAATCACTAGTGGTCCTCCACCGTAAGTAGCAATCAGAGGATATAAGGTGCAGTGCGCAATGGCCCCCGCCTTAGATTTTCTACAGCCCGCTAATCACAACACAAGCGCTGCAACTTACAGGCGTCTTAACAAGATTGGACTAAATGTACCGAAATGGAGCACTTTTCGAGTGCTCTCAAAAAAGAAATTGAAAATTATACGGCTGATTTTTGGGCTACTTTTATTTATCTACGAGATAATGTAATCCCTAACTGCTCATTATAGTGTGTCCCAACTATTCTTTCATTCTAATGTCACCACACTGGTCGTACATTATGCCCGTCCTGTAATCTTACAAAGCAGCGCTGGGGCGAATATAGTCGAATTAAGTGACCATAAGCAACCACGTGACTCGATCGATGGAATCCATGCGTCTTCAATTTCTTATGCATGCTCATCCGCTCCCTGCCTGATCGTTTCTGACCAGTGTTCCACCATAGTTCATGAGATTTTTTTATTTATTTGGTAAAAACAGTAAAAACTGTATATGACGTGTGGGGAAAGAGATTATCTGCACACATTTTATTCAGGCCCGGAATTTAAAAAAAACAAAAACAGCAGCAATATTTGAAAAACTAGAAACAAGAATTTAGAAAATAATTATTATTTTAGAAAAATAAAAATTTGAAAAATGTTTGTTCCCGAGTTATAGAAAATCAATTTCAACAGTGAATGAACTGCTGTTTTGATTCTTCTCCATTGCTAACAAAATAGTAATGAACATCAGTTCTAACCCTACCATTACAAGCAAAAGGATTGATCAACAAAACGTGCGCACAGTGAAGCTACATTTACGTCCAGAAGCAAAACAAGGGGCCATCTCAGCATTTGCTCAATGGATCAGGGAAACTGAACAAAAACCTGATCGAGATGGGGGTAATTGACCCGGAAGCTGAAGTACATTACTTGTTCCAGGTGTATTATTTTTTTTATTGTATACAATACAAACGTAAACTAATTCATTATATATCATTGTTTTGTCAAAATACACATAATTTTTCTTTTTGACGATCAGTATAGTCTCTGATTATATAGAAACAGTGTTGCAGCAGAAAAAATTTTACTTTTAACTTAAATTTGTGTACTGACTTTAATTGTTTAATGTCATTTGGCAATGCGTTGTAAAGTAAAGTACATGTATTGTATGTTGATTTCTTGTACTGAGCTGTTGATACTGACACTTGATGCACGTGATTTCTACGGCGCGTGTTGTAATTATAAATATCAATATTGCATGAAAATATGTTCCTTCCGTTAAGTAGGTCATTTTTGACAAATATCATAGATTTGTAAATAAATGGACAAGGCAATGGTAAGATCCCAAGCTCAATAAAAAGGGGCTTGCAGGGATCACGTGAATGGCATTTTTTATTATTCGATTTTTTTTTTTTGCATTCTGAAGGTCTTGAGTACAACAGGATGAGCTTCCCCAGAATATTATGCCATTTTTCAGGCGGGAATGTACATTTGCAACATAAACGCAACAAGCTGCATGAAGGCTGACAAAATTTGAAAGAATGCTGAAAGCGTAACATAATGAACTTAATTTAGTGTTTAATTCTGTTATTTGTACATTCCATTTGAGCTTTCACTGAATTAAGAGACCTAGAAATTTCGTTAGCATCAGCTAATCATCAGTTAAACATCAGCTAATTGCATATTGTTTATTTTCAATAGAACATGCGATTGCCCATTTGAAATGCAAAAATGCATTAAATCCGTTTTTCTTTTGTTAACAATTAATTTGTTATTATTAAACCAATTTGAAGCTTCTGAAATCGTACTCTTCACTGCTTCTTTTTCGCAAAGAACATTTGTGTCACTGGCAAACAACCGTTCTTCCATTTTTAATAGACGAGGGCATATCATTTACATATAACAGAAAGAGGATAGGCCCTAAGATCGAACCTTGCGGGACCCCATGCTCAATTGCCAAAGAATTGGAAACATAAGTATGTAATGTCCTTTCGTGACAGTATGGAATTTCTACTCTTTGAGTCCGATGTTTAAGGTACGAAGTTATCCAATCTAGGGCAATACCACGAATTTCATACGAAGGTAATTTTGAGAGCACGATGTTATGATCAATAACGTCAAAAGCTTCCGAAATATCTAAGAATATTCCAATGGATACTTCATTTTGGTCTATTGATGAAGCTACATCATTGAGAAAAGAAAAAATGGCCGTTTCCGTAGATTTTGATTTTCTAAAACCGTGTTGTGAGTCTGAAAACGCTTTGTTTTTCCTGAGAAAAGTTTCCATTCGTGAGTAGAAAAGCTTCTCTAATATTTTTGAGAAAACTGACAAAAGAGAAATTGGCCGGTAATTTTGAATTTCATTTTTGTTTCCTTTTTTAAAAAGTGCCTTAATTTTTGCTGTTTTGAAAATATCTGGAAATATTCCTGTACGCAAAGAAGCATTGAAAATATGAGTTAACTGATGTATAAAGGCAGGTGCATAAGTTTTTAATAAACAATCCGGAAATTCATCTCAACCAGATTGTCTAGTATTGCTGATATGTCTCAGTCTCTCATCTAGTGCCTGGTTAAAGGTTGTTGTGGAGGTGATGTGTGACGTGTCTAAATGTGAACATTGAATATTTAATTAAGTTAGTGTTTTACCCATTTTAACACAATTAGCAAGTGGGGTAAGTACAATAAAATGTCCAACATTCAGGGATCGCAGATAAATAACTTAACAAATGGATTCAAGAAGCAGTAAAAAAGTTTTAAAAAATAGTGTAAACTTTGTACGGTGTAACTAAGAACCCACTAAACTGACGTAAGCAAACATGCATGTACAGTAAAACTGGAAAAACTCTATGTCCACACTTTCACAGCAATAACAAAGTTTGATGTCCACATTTTCCCAAACGGTTCTTATCCCCTATCCTATAACTTTAGTTTGATGCTTTTTGTGATGCGCACTATTCAAATTATAAAACTTTTGTTAATTTTTCAGAGTTTGAAAACACGAATTTCTTCGTCGTGTACCCGTTGAGCAAAAACAATTCAAATAGCACAAAACTATGCTCTGCTATTTTAAAGAAAGTTATACCTTCTGCAATGTTACAATAATAAATAGAAGATATTAAATATTTTTTCTCTTATTGATGAATCATCCAAATATTTATCGCGTGGAACATTTGTGGTTGTGTATCTATATCAACACTTCTATACTAATATATAAAGACAGAACTGCGTTGACTTAGAGAGCAATACGGTCTGAATCTACTGAACCAATATCGATTAAACATTTATGCTAGCTTCCTTTAGAGGTTTGTCGTACCACAGGCTATTATTTATCACCATAACTCTTAATATATTTACAAAATAATTACTTTCCTGGATATTTTTCACCTACCTTTACATCACAGATTCAACAGTTAATTAATATCAATAGTTTAGCTGCGCGCCACCAGAGGATGAAGTCTGAAATCCACTACTGATTTCATCAATGTCCAGGATTATGTTCCTGGTATTTGAATAATGCTACGTAATTTTTGAGTGCAAACGTTCGTGATTTGTTCTAAACGTTGGTGGAACATTTGAAAAATCTTCGTAAACCAAAGTAGTACAGTCAATGTACATGCATTGTCCTTGGTCCATGTTATACACAGTGGCAAGAAAACATTGTGAATTTAAAGTGTTTAAAACTGAGGTAGATAGAGAGTAAAATTACAATACTATAGAGTAATCTACAATATATAATATACAGATATCGGTACATAAATTGTGAACTTTCTAAACACCTCTTCTTTTACAGACATTTGTGGATACTGAATTGTTTAAAGCAAAGCAGAAACGAAAGTATGAATTTGAATGATTCACTCCTCCATGATTTTTACATTGATTAAATTTTGAATATTTATAATTAATATTTCTTTTCCATCAGGTATACAAGTGCCCGTTCTTTTTAATAAATTTTTGTAACTCATATGTATCCTTTATACAGTCCTGTAGGTTTCTTATTTATACTGTATAGCTACTATCAATATGCTACTATTTTCTATTATATATAAATCCAACGTCTTGACTTTTAGTACGAGACATATCTGCACATGCTTACTCTTTAAAATGTAATATTACATAATTGTCTTACAATCTCTTTAAAACACAACAAGTTTGTTTATGACACTCTGGGCCCCTGACTTAATATTCCAATTTTTAAATAAAAACAATCTCATTTGACTCACCTTTCAATTTAATGTTTTTGATAATGAATATTTAAAGTAAGCTTCATATGACTTATATTGAGTAATCATTAATTTGTTTCTCATTAAACGTAACAAAATTTTTCATGGATGTCTACACGCGTTACGAAGGCGCAACCAATTAAAAAAACCTATCCACTATGTTAATGGTTATTATTGGTTTAAATGATAGTTTTAATGATGCTTTTCAGAGACGCGAGGTGCATTTAAAGAACGCGAAAAATAAAGCAAATTGTTGATTTTTTTCTATTAAGGTATTGGCTTCGTCGTTGAAGTGACTGATTGTTTCTTATGCTCGGAGATTTTGTGCGTTTCTATAAGATGACCTTCTTGGCATTTACGTATTTAGGGAATTTTGTAAACACTCAAGTTTCCGTCATTTTTAATCGATAAGCTTCAAACAACCGAACTGCATTTTCAAGATAGCTTCATAAAGCTCCCCAAATGTGCCTGAAATGAACATTTTATAACAGTAGTTTGATAGGAGTTACAAATTGATAGCTAAAAGTTAGTAAAATTGTTGCTAAAATGCTAAATACATACTGGTAGTAATTCTTGGCAGTAATTCTGGACGGACCCCCCCTCAGAAACATTTTTTCGTCATGGCGTACGCGCAGGCAGAATCTCTTTCTCGGCAGGGAAATATGACGATACTTCCGCATTAAAAGTAAGTGGACTAGGCCGCCACCTTCGCTTCCACGAGACACCGTCGCTTCCACCACTTGGGACTTTGCACCAATCACACACAAATGCGGTCTATTTGCTAGCGATTGGTCAACGCATCTCCCTCACTGGCCGCGAGGGGTCCAGGTTTGTCGGTGCCGTCGAGAAGAATTTCGCTGGAAGGATTTTGTGAGGGGTACTATACATCAGCTCGCGGGTGGGCAAAATGATACAGAGTAAGCAGTTTTCAGGTTTTTTGATCCATGATGCGAATTTCTTGCTCAGTCTAGTCCACTAGTCCGAAACTGTATTCAGCTACAGGCACCGCCAAACTACCTATTGTTGATATTTTATTCCTGGCATTCAGAGCGGACTGCAGGACCCGTCTCACTCTTCTATAATACTTCCTGCGAATTCTCTCTCATCGTGTCGTTCGAGATGGTCTCACATTCTTCAATGCCCAGATATTTGTAAGATTTACCTGACTCGATCTTGAATCACAGTGCCCATATCAACTTCAATGTTCTTGGACTTTGTCAATATGCCTCTCTTTACGTTTTTTGAACACTTGTCAAGACCAAACTTTATTCTGGTGCCATTGCTAAAATCATTGATGACGGACAGTATTTGGGAGAGAATCATTCTTTGCGAACACTTCAAGATCATCCATATTAAACAAATGTGATACTGGCCTCTCATCACCATGGAGCTTGTAACCAAAGTCAATGTGCAACAACTGTCTAGATAGTGGGCTCAAACTAATGCAAAACATCAGAGGGGATAGCGAATCTCCTTGGAAAATTCTCCTGTTAATCTGAATACCTCTTGTTTCTCCTACTCCCTTTCCGCTGTGAATTAGTAACCTAGTACTCCACGACTTCATACTAGCCTCGCAAAACTCAGTAAGTCTTGGATGAAATCGTTAACTCTCCAGGATCTTCCAAATCCAATCGTATGGCACATTGTCAAAAGCCCGTCCAAGTCATGCTTAAATTACGTTTGGTTTTTTACATAATTTAAGATGATTTTATTCAGTAGCAAGATATCCGTTCAGCAATAGGAACTTTTCCGACATACTTTTTGTTCAACTGGTAACAGATGGTTCTTCTCTAGGTGTCTATATATTTTGTCAGCTATGGCTGCAGTTATAGCTTTGCACATCACTGGCAGGCAAGTGATTGGGCTGCTGTTCTTCGCCAAAGAGCTGTCTCCCGCTTTGGGCAGCAAATACGTGATGCCGCAAGTGAGCCATTCCGGGAGTTCCTTTAAGTTTTCTAAAATTTTATTAACAGCCTTTGCAAGATCAAAATGTATTACTGTTAATTTCTTAATCCAATAAATCTGGACCCTATCAATCTCCGGGTATTTCCTGTTTCCCATGTTCTTAATTGCTTGGCAGAGGTCCTCTTCCGAGAATTGGTGAACATCTTCCACTGTTTCTACGAGACCTTCGTCAGCATCAACTTCAGATTGGAGCCAAGGTGCGTCTTTGCTGTAGAGTCTGCTTTCCTCCCAGATTCCTGTCCGAAATGTTTCGATGTTATCTTTTGAAGGAGGACAGCAATGTCATTTGGTTTTTGAGTCAGACTGCGATAGAACCTCTTTGCATCTGTTTTAAACAACCGGTTCTGTACATGTAAATCTTCTTTTCGTTTGTGACATCTAATTCGCTCTGCCCAAGCTTGCATTTTCTCTTTTAGCTTCTCAGCAACCATTAGCCGTGTTGGATCATTTTCAATTTGGTATTTTTGTTCAACATCGTGTACTTTTCATTAAACTTTAGAAATGTGGTTTGATTTAGAAGATTCATCGGCTAGTAGTGATATTTCTCGCAGTGTTTCGGCTATCCGTTTCATAATTCTCTTTGCCCATGGGGGTACGGAGCTATTTACACTGGCTGGTGGACGTCGATGTTCTTGGCTGGCACCAAAATTATCTGAGATACTAGATATCCAGTTGCATATACAATGTGATTTATTTCAGTAATTACTAGATCTCGACTAGAGGCCTATACAATCTCATTTAAGACAGAATTCGCAGTCTCTATCACTCTTAGCTTTAGCATTTTCGTAAATTCTCTTAAATGGTGCACGAGATTCGAATGGAAGTAGACGAATTTGTTCCTCCTCTCGTCGGAGAAGGTTCCGCATCATCCCCTTATCGCGTGGTTCATAGCCAGATTAATGTTTGCCACTGACGAATGTTTCACTTAAAAGAGATGAACCTTCAAGAGGACCATCGTTTTCAGGGATATTAAATGGTTCTAAGTGGTCGTCCTGTGGATAGGTCGATCGAAGAACATACTCCACTTTTCTCCTGATGTCTGCCAGTTGTTCTGCAGTGAATTCTCCACTGCTGAGTATGTAACGTCATTGACTGGCAAGCTTCTTTGAGTGTAGGATAGGTCTCATAACTGGGTTCCGCTCTCATTGCGTCATTGTTGTAGAATCTGCTTTCCTTACAGATTCCTGTCCACAATGCTTTGACGTCACCTTTTGAAAGAAAAACAGCATTGCCATTCGGAGTTTGTGTTAGATTGCGACAGAATCTCTTCGCGTCTTATTTAAACAACCGATTCTGCACACGGAAATCTATTCTACGTTTGTAACGCCTAATTCATTGTGTCCATGCTTGGATTTTTGCTTTTAGTTTCTCAGCTACCATTAGCCTGCTTGGTCATTTTCAATTTGGTATTTTGAATATTCAATTGGTACATTGGATATATTTCATTAAACTTTAGAGGTGTGCGTTGATTTAGAAGATGCCTCGGCTGAGATTGATATTTCACGCCGAGAGTCAGCTATTTAATAATTCTTTTCGTCCGTGGGGGTACAGTGCTATTTACTCTGTATTGCTGTCGGTCGTCCGTGGTTTTGGCTGGTTCAAAATTATCTGCGAAACCAGAGATCCAGTTGCATTCACGATGTGATTGATTTCAGTAATATCTAGATCACTTCCTGGGGTGTGTACCACCTCATTTAACCCTTCGACTACCGAGGTATTTTGCAGACATCGAATACTAAAGGGGTAACGACGTTACCCCAGGGTAAATTAAATGTAGTTTTAATATTTTTACCATAAATGTCGTAATATTTTTTTGGGTTTTCAGATTAAATATGTTTTTCTTATATTAATACAATATTTAGCGGTTTTAACTACATATTTTACATACAGGACTTCGTCCACAACGAAGAGGTTTCGAATGTCAAATCATGCCCCTTTAGGACACATTATACTATTCGTATTGTCGTTTTCACGTGATACTCGTCTGATCTGATGTATAAGTCATCGTTCACGTTTTCCTCGTCTCCAGCACAAATAACATCGTCATCTTTATTTGTAATCTATGTATTATCTTCATCACGCTCACAAAATAATCTGCACGATCTTCTTTACACAAATAGTTTGGATTGTAAATACCTAATAACTTTTCAAAACCTCGAAGACTGTAAATCTTTGAACGTATTCACATACTAACGCACAAGTATTACAAAAACACTTCGTAGGAATGCCCACAACACCTCTCATCTCCTGCTAATAAGATAACCTCAAACCAAGTTATTAAATCCCGAACGTCCAATACCAAAGGGAGTAAGGTAGTAACCCCAGCTGCAAATGTAAGCCGTGGAATGACTACAAGCCAAACAAACAGATTTTTTCAACAAGATACTTTAGATAAATATGTAAAAAACAACTATTCAAGATATCAGAAATGTAAAAAAATTATAAGATTGTAAACAAAGTAAAATATGCGTTGGTGTAACTCAGTTACCCCCGTCGGTAGCAGAAGGATTAAGACAGTTCGCAGTCTCTATCAAGCACAGCTTTGGCATTTTATTATATGCTCCGTAACTATGCACAAGAGTCGAATGAAAGTTCACAAACTCTTTCTATCTCGCGTCGAAGAAGATTTCGAATCATGTCCTTACCGGGTGGATCATTGCCAGATGAATTTTCACCACTGACGTACGTTTTATTTGAAAGGAGATGAATCTTCAGCAGGACCATCGTTTTCAAGATCTACATGTTCGTCATGTGAGTCGATAGATCGATGAACGTACTCCTCATTTCCCTGAATGTCAGCAAGTTGTTCTGTTGTGAATTTTCCACTGGTGAGTATGTATCGTCGTTGACTGACAAGCTTCTTTGAATGTAGGGTTCCGCTCTCTCCATACCTTGAAAACGTATATTATCGAGACCCCATTTTTCGTTTTTGTATAGTGAAAGCACAAAATCACCTCTGTCAATTCATTTCATGACCATCTCTGACCGAAGACTTCAAGCTACTGCCGACGCTGAGTCCCTGGGACTAACATCCGTTGGTAGCCAGACGTCGGCAAGGTGACATTAGCTCGATTTCTGAGCAGCTATGGGACATTGGTAGAAAAAGCCTCGTTCAAATTCATTACATTTTTTTCCATCCATTTTGCTCATTGGTTTGAATTGAAGATTCGCGGGAAGCAAGATCGATTTCACAGATCACACTTAACCCATGTGTTATTTCCAGCTATCCATTACTGTGACCCAATGGCACCTCCGGACATTACTACTACTACTGTTATTATTATTATTATTATTATTATTATTATTATTGTTATTATTATTTCACTACATCACGACTAAAGATGTTGAGTCGGCTGAGTAAAAAATCTACTCCAGGTTGCAAAGAGTTACCTAAAGAGCAGATCCGGTGACTGTCAGTGCCTCTACAAAACCTTGCGCAAAATGTGGGCAGTTCCAAAAAAAAGCAATTTCTTGCACTTCCCAGTCTTTTGAATTACCGGGGAGTTTAGACAAGTTCTTACTCAAATTTTGCGGAATAAATCCCAGAGCTCCGATAACTATCGGTACGACCTGTGCTTTTACGCCCCACATTCGGCTGATCTCAATTTCCAAACTTCTATTTAAGACGTTTCTCCGCCTCCTTGATTACGACATTTTGATCGCAAGGCACAGCAACATCCACAAGTAGACACGATTTTTTCTCAAAATCTCGGATAACAATATCCGGTTTGTTTGCTGCTATCGTGCGATCCGTTTGAATTTGTTGGTCGTACAATATTGTATACAATCCAACCGATGTCACCGGTTTTGGTGAGTGTTCGTACCACTTGGGGCATGTGTTTGGAACTTCGAGGGCGGTATAGATCTGCCAGTGGAGTTAACTACACACCCTGTCGTATCTTTTTAAGTATTCGGTCTTTGCTAGAATTGGACAAGCTGAGACCATATGATCAATGGTTTCTACTTGCTCCTGGCAAATTCGGTATTTGTCATCTTGGGAAATTTTGAGAACCGCTTTATCATAATGTCGTGTTCTCAACACCTGATCGTGAGCAGCTACTAGAACTGCTGATTCTGGCTTCATTCTTCCCATTTTAAGCCACATAAATGATTGATCTTTATTGATCTGCACCTTGTTCATTCTTTTTAGATATTGTCCATGGAGATTTCCTTACAGCCATAAGAACCTTTACGACATCCTTTTTGTTCACCTGGCATTAGATGATTCTTCTCTAGATGTCTGTACATTTTGTCAGCAATGGCTGAAGTTATAACTTTGTACAGTACTAGCAGACAAGAGATTGGCCTGTAGTTCTTCACCAATGAGCTGTCTCCCTCTTTGGGTAGCAGATACGTGATGCCGCATGTGAGCCATTCCGGGAGTTCCTTTGGATTTTCTAAAATTTTATTAATAGCTTTTGCTAGATGCGGATGTAATGCTGTTAGTTTCTTAATCCAATAAATCTGCATCTTATCAATCCCAGGGGATTTCCAGTTTCCCATGTTCTTAATTGCTTGGCAGAGGTCCTCTTCCGAGAATTCGTGAACATCTTCCACTGTTTCCACAAGTTCATTTGCAGCATCAACTTCAGATTGAAGCCAAGATGCATCTTTGTTGTAGGATCTGCTCTCTTCCCAGATTGCTGCCCAAAATGCCTCGGCATCATCTTTTGAAGGAGTGACAGCATTACTATTCGGTGTCTCAGTCAGATTGCGATAGAATTTCTTCGCGTCTGTTTCAAACAACCGATTCTGCACTCGGAAATCTATTCTGCGTTTGTAATGTCTAATTCGTTGAGCCCATGCTTAAATTTTCTCTTTTTGCTTCTCAACTACCATTAGCCTGCTAGTATCATTTTCAATTTGGTATTTTTGTTCAACATTGAATATTTTTCGTTGAACATTAGAGGTGTTCGTTTATTTAGAAGATGCCTCAGCTAAGAGTGATATTTCGCGCCGGGTGTCGACTCTCCGTTTCATAATTCTCTTCATCCATGGGGGTACAGAACTGTTTACTCTGGTTTGCTGTCGGCCGTCGGTGTTCTTGGCTGGCCCCAAAATTATCTGAGATACTAGATATCCGGTTGCATATATGATGTGATTTATATTATTATTATTATTATTATTATTATTATTTTCATGCCTTTGGTATAACGTATTATACATACTTGGCTTCGGGTGATTTACGTACCATTTTTCATATTAACATATCGTAGATTCACAAAGGTTGCAACTTGAATTAAAACCCGTCTACAAATTCCAATATTATATTAATTTCCAATATTGATATTGCTTGCACCAAAATGTACATAGATTGAGAAAATATTTTTTCAAATCCTTTTCATGTTGCTTAACTTTTACGCAAAAATATACAAAAACTGCTCTGAAAAGGAAGCATGAATGTTTCCAGTTTTATTTTTAATGCAAAAGATTTCATTGAGAAAATAATTATATCTTCAATATTGAAATTGAAGGAAGGCATTGAAAAAAATGATTCTTGCAATTTTTGAAAATGTAGATACTTCAACGTAAATTCTGTTAGAACTACTTGATTTACAATTTTTTTTACATACGGGAAAATTATTTTTTTAATAAAATTAGTGGTGTTCCGTAAATTTGTGAGAAATACGCAGACAGAAGCTCAACGAAGCAAAGAGGACCGTAAATATCCTCGGCAACAAAACCTCAGCAAATGTAAGATTCAAGCCAAAACTCACTTTTAAAATAATAATCCTGTAGGAGCTCCCTCACCGGCACACAACGTGGAACCCAACACTTTCCCGCCAAAAGTTCTGATATCATTCTGAAGAGCCCAATGGGTAGAGTTGCTACTAGCGCTTGACGGAGAATGCGCGAACTCGCTGTGGCAGCACGACCGCCGTATCTGCAGAGTAGCTCTACCTGGTGAACGCTGTGGAAAATGCCAGCGTAGCAGAAATATGACGTTCTTGTGAACTAGCGCTGACTTCCTATGGAAGTCGAGCATCATTTTCTGTGCTTCAAAACCAGGACATTAACTCTAGTGATACATTTTAAAAACTTATTTACATCAGTCTAAGGACGGAATACATATTTTTTTAATTATTTTCTCCCTGCGTCTTTTAGTTTTTCGCGTATTGCTTACGCAATGTGGAGAAAATATTCTAATGTCGTGAAGGAAAAAGGCGATTTTTCGACACAAAATGCTTATTGCTGGGTCCTAGTAAAGAACTAATGTGCTACAGAATGACACACACTTTCTCGTACAAGTTAGTTTTCTAATCTCTTGGTCTGGCCTATATTATCTGTCTTGTCACATAATTTTGACCTCTGCCATCTATCGCCGCGCTAAGCATATTGTTTTGAAATATCTCAATATTTAGCTTTAATAACAGGGAAAGCAAAATATTCTTTGAAGAATATTAAAGAGGAGTTAAACCTCGTCCTAAACAGAAATTTAATTAAAAAAATTAGAAATGCTTTCACGAAAATGGCGTTTAAGGTTGCGGTAAATGCAAAATTTGAGTGTACTTTTCACAGATTAGGGTTGAGTTTTCGAACAACTTGATTAGTCATTTGAAGCCCTTTCACTCACAAATAAAATTGTGTTTACAAATTGTTCGAAATGGGCATATTCATGGGCATATTCATTCTACTAGAGTCCGCTGTGGCATGAGACATATTTTTTAAAAAAAATTACACTTGTGTAATATTTGAAAAAAAACAACATAGAGTAAAATAAATCTTCTGTCATATCTAAGAGCATTTGAAGTATATCCACAAAACGTTTGAAGAAAACATCCTTCTTTGAGAAAAAAAAGCAATTTTTGAGAAAATATCGATTGAGCATTTCTGAAAATGCGTAATTTTGAGTTTGTTTTCACAGGAAATTATTGAGTTCTCAAGAAACATTATTATACATCATTTAAAGCTCATGTACACATACATGCAAAATGTGAACAAATCGCAATTAAGTTAAAAATTAATGACGTGAGAGACAAGTCAAAAAAAGTTACATTTTTGTAATTTTCGCAAAAACAAAAGCACAGAGCAATATGGCGTTTATTTAATCTTATAGAGTGCAATTATCACTGTTCCTACAAAAGTTTATGGAAAAAATTTGGAGCCTTTTTTACTTTCCCGTATACTATAATGTACGTATAGTATAGGGAACATTGTAGTATAATGTTGCCCGAAAACGGCGGATTTTCGTCAGAAAAACTCGTCTTACAGGGCAATGGTAACGAAAAAGTGGATAAATCCAGTTGCTAAATTAAGAAGAAAAAATCTCATAACACTTGGTGTAGCCAGAATCCCTATTTTGTTGGTCCTTGATACCGAAAAAACAATTGAAAGGCAAACGTCTGTCCGTCCACCCGTCTGTGAACAACGCTAGCGACTAAACCGCTCAGTCGATTTACTCCAAAATGATACTCTCCAATCGATCTAACTAATCTCGTGGCCTCTTCAATTTGAAACCCATATTTCAATTTTGGGAGTACTTTACATGAATACCGCCGGGCATTTTCAAAATTTTCTCAAAAACGGCTCCAAGTTTTTTCTTTAAATTTCTTGCAAGATTAGAGTAAATTAAACTTATTAAGGTGGCATACGTCCGATTATCACAGTTAACTCTGAATTTTTGAAACTTGCTGAAGTTTTAATTTTTATCGGCGTCTTTGTACAACTACAAAATAATATTGAAGATAGAGATTTTTCTTCCAAACAAAATGTATACTCCAAAGTGAGTTCTTTCTATGAGGTCATGTCCATTTTTTTTAAATTGTAGAAGTTTTCGTGCAAAATTGCTTGAAATATGTGCAATTTAAAAAAATACCAAAACAAGATTTTCTCGGCACCAAATTTTTTATTCCAACTTTTATTAGAGATAGTGCTATTGGATGACATGAACACCATCTGTCTCTATTCATTTATGATTTCAAAAATTGCAAAAATGTCGTTTTTTACTTGTCCCTCACGTCCTTAATATTTACATTAGCGGCGATTTGTTGACATTATTGTGCTTTAAATAATTTCCAATAACATTTCTCGAGAACTCAACCCTTTTCTGTGAAAACTAGCTCAAAACTCCACATTTTCAGCAACACGCAAACGTAATTTTCTCATAGATGGCTCCAAATTGTTTGTTACTAAGAACGTACAGTGCTAATTTCACTCTTTAATATCACGTAAAGTTTATTTTGAAGTATTTATTTTGTTTTTTGAAAAATTACACAAATGTAATTCAAATTTAATTATAAACTAATTGCAAAATACGCTATTGTCAAATTCTTAATATTTCGGTTTCCTATTGGTAGAACGGAAATAGTAATTTTAGAATATTAAAGAACACGAAATCCTAGTCATAAATGGCAATTTTCTTTTAAAAATGATGTGCCGTTTAAGAGAAAATGGCATTTTAGAGCCACTAAAAGTGCGAAATTTGAAGCTCATTTTCACAGAAAATGATTGAGTTTTCAAAATACTTTATTTGAAGTTATTTGAAGCACCTACACTCGCAAATATAATAATGTTTACAAATTGCTGGTAATGTGCATATTAAAGCTGTGAGAGATCATTCAAAAAAATTACAATTATGTAATTTTTGAAAAAACAAACTCAAAATAAACTTTACGCTATACTAAAGAGTGTAATTAGCACTATCCGTTACAAAAATTTTAAGGATAAATTTGCAGCCGTATACGAGAAATTGGCGTTTGAGCAGTTTTGAAAATGCCGACATTTGAGCTACTTTTCACAAAAGACGGTAGCGTTTTCGAGAAATTTTACTTGACATTATTTAAAGCATATATACTCGTAAATATAATAATGTGAAAAAATCGCCGATAATGTAAATATTAACGACGTGAGAGACAAGTAAAAAAAATTACATTTTTGTAATTTTTGAAAAAAACAACTGATAGATCAAAATGGCTTTTATGTCATTGATAGAGTACATTTACCACTATCCCTACCAAAAGTTTAAAGAAAACATTTGGAGCCGTTTTTGAGAAAATCTTGTTTTTGTAATTTTTTAAAATTGCACATATTGCACGCAATATTGCACGAAAACTACCAAAATTTTGAAAAACATTTACATGACCTTTATTAAGGAACTCAATATGCAGAACAAATTTTATTTAAAGAAAAAATCTCTATCTTCAATTTTGTAGTTGGAAAACTTAAAAAACTTTTTTGTTTTACAATCATGGCAAATGCAGCGGTAATCCAATTTTTTAAATGTAAGTTTTTCATAACGTATTTGATTTTACTGCGAACACTGCAATCTATTTATATGGTACCAATGCCTTCTTTAAACTCCATAACTGAAAATATATAGGGGCCGTGACTATTACGTCAGTGATGGCTCATATTTCGTGCAGAAAAAGCGATGACTTAATGATTCGTGCAATAATATGCCATACTGTGAACGATTTTGTTAATGTAAAAGGGCTGTTTATAATACTGGTATACAAAAAAAATGTACTTTTGGCGGTGATAGATGGCAGCTGGCAAGAAAGGGTATGTGGCAATTCCATATAGCTAGCGAAAACCCAAGGAAATAGAAAACTAATACGGGAAAGTCTGTGCCATTCTGTAGCATCACTAGTTTTTTGTGAGATTTATAGGGTAACCGGTATAGTCATGGTCACCAATATAGTAATGGGCTCAGCAACTGTAAGTGGTGTAATAATAAGGTTTTCAATCTGCGAAAGGCCACATGTAATCTCAGTGTCGTATGTGTCTTTAAGTTTGCATGTCGGAATATGAATTGAATGTTGCCCCACAATTGACGCAGGTACACTTCCATAGTTAGTGGTGTGCTCCACGTGGCGTCTGTGCATCTAAACTTTGTGGATTCGCTAACGGAGTTATATCCAGTTATTAAGACTTTAAGTCGATTTATCTGTTTTTATTTGCAATCCTCTCTATGCGTAGTGTTGCCAGGTTTATAATTACGGTTTAATATGTGTTTTCACCTTCTCAGAACAGACCATGACCAGAAAAAAGTAGCGCCCATAACTGTAAAAAATGCTGATGTGCAGGACCATGATGGGAATGGAGTGCCCATCACTGTAATTTAAGGAACTTATTTTTTGTGCATTGCTGTAATGTTAATATTGAATTTTCGAACCCTGTTTGCCTTGTTAAGCAAAAATATACATTTAGAACGATTTTAAACAGTGATGGGCACCGTGCCCATCACTGAAATTTGAACATGCCCAGCAATGTCTCAATAACGTTCTGGGACGGACTTCGATGACCTACAACCTCGCCAAAAATTATCAAAACATTCTCTTAAATTGTTTTTAAAATGTCCTAAAAGCAAAGAAAAACGGCATAAAAAATTATTAAAACTATTTCAGATAATTAAACTACGCCGATTTTGAGGTACGAAGACGCTCTGAAGACAAAGAAGTTCTCACAATGAACAATTATATCTGTTGTATATGTTACTGATGTAATTGAGACTTCTTCACTTTGTTCAAGTGTACTCAGTTTGTAAACTTTTCGTTTGAACTGTTCTTTACTAGTAAATCTCTTCTTTTCGTGGATGGTCACAAAAGTCACTTCACTCTTCAGATGAGTGAGCTCTGTTTTGAATTACAAATAATTCTAATAGGACTGTATCCGAACGTAACAAGAATTCTCCAAACAGCAGATTTCGCTGTATTTCAATCAATCAAGAGTGCCTGGAAAACAGAAGTGCTAACATGGCGTATAGACCTTCTGAGACTCTCCCTAGAAAAGACTTCGCTCTGGTGTTGGAGATGGTAGTGCGCACAATAAAGCCAGAAACTTTGCAAAATGGTTTTAGAGCTTATGGCCATGTTTCCTGGAGTCCTGAGAGTATAGATTTCACTAAATGTCTAGGGCGGATGTACAATAACATCAAATGTGGATAATGAAAACATTGTAACCACAACACAGAACAAATCTTTGACACTGAAAAATTCTGCGATATTGTAGGAGAAGAAAGAGTATCAAAGTACAATAACATTAAGAAAGTAATGGGAGAAGAAGGACAGCGTGGAATTCTTCGCTTTGTTTAAGTTGTTTGAAGAACTTTCAGTGGAAGCAAAAGTGGATTTAGAGATAGCTGGTCTGGATATGGATCCCAATATGGAAAACCATTCTGAACAGTCGGATCAAGTGCCAGCAAAAGATGGTGCAACAGTCATTGGCACTTGCTAATACAGCGCCAAACTATGAACCACTACAGCGAGTTATTGGGGTAGTCTCAAGAAAACAAACGTCAATTCCGCACACAGAATAACATATTAATTCATTAAAGTTTAAACACACTGATAGGAGGTGAAATAAATAAGGACATTTGTCAGCCGCGCACTTTTATAGGTATGTACAAGATGGAAAGAAGCAGCAGCATGCCTCTTTCCTCCATAAGTCCTCGCAAGTATTTTCCTCAGGGCTGCTTCCAGTGTGAAAACACATTGAATTTTAAGAACTACGGTGTGTTCTGCCAACTGTGTCAAAATGTATTTTGCAAATCACGTCTTTCCTCAGAAGATTCTGTGCAGAAAAGTGATTCAGATGACGAAACTATTTTTTGGGGAAGGGGGTAAAATGATTAGACTTATTAAATTACTGAAGCTTAACAAACCAGCAGTAACCATACAATTGCGTTCAACAATGCTGTTTGGCTTTGTTGGGCTTTTTACATTTCATTTTTCTGACTGCCCATCACTATATTACAAAGTGCCCACGATAGTCTTGAAAGAGCCCATTACTGTATTTTCTGCCTTATTTTAGTTTGATATTTTATAAAATGTGAAATATAATGTTCAACTATTTAACTTACTAGCTGCATAAATGTATATATATGTAGTAATGTAGTATATCATTTGCCAAATATGAATTTTCTATTGTTAAAATAAACAATTATTCATTGAATATGACATATTCATTGCTCTTAAAATGGGCATCACTGAATGCGTTACCCTATGTGTGCATAAAGGGTATATGCTTATATACCCTTAACTGGTATCGTCGGGTCACATTTGACCCAGAAGAATTTCTTTTTTGTTTAAACCTTGCAATTTTGCCGCAATTTGCCTGTGCTGCCACCTGATCCCTACACTCTACACTTATGGGCAGTGGTGTTTTAGAACTCATGAAAGGAAGTTGATTTGTCCTTGCAGTGTGTGTTCCGGGTCAGTGGAGACCCGACGATACCGTTGACGTTAGTCTTTTAATTATAGTGTGAAAATCGAAGTCTGTTTTCTCAACAATGGAATATGAAGAACTTTCTGTACAAATTGAACAGTAGCTTGCAGAGGTAGATAGTGATCTCAGTGACGCTTCAACAATAGACAGAGATCATGATTCATGCAGTGAAAATGATGAGGGTAACGAGCCGAAGAAACGGAATCGCTTTTCTCTTTGACAGTCATCAAAGGTCAATAAATATAACACAGTCTGCTGTCAGTGCAACAAAACTGTTTGCAAAACCCACAGTTAGTAAAAGTGTATTGTAATAAGTGCGTAGAGTCTGAATAAATTACATCCCGTCCATAACTGCATAATTATTTGGCTAATTATAAACAGACAAAAAATTAAACATTTGTTGTATACCACTTTTGCATGCTTGCAAAGGTTATGAATTAAGTAGCATTCTTGTGTTTTTCTGTCCCTATTATGTTTATACAAGTGCTAGCTCTTCATTTTGACCCGTGCCAATGAAACATTTCTAGTATTTTGAAAATTGAATCCCTTTTCAAATTGATCTCATCTAACCCATGTAAATATATACGAATTCAGAAATATGGTACTATAGACACACAAAATGAATTTAATTGAAGAAGTCTTTCAGTTACAATCCTTGAGGGAAGTTGTTTTAAGATTTATATCGATTTCTAGTTTCATTAAGTAAGAATTAATATGCCAAATTACAAAATTAATTTCTGGGTCTGCGGTGACCCGACAATACCGTTTACGTAACCAAAATCCATGATACCAGTTAAGGGTTATATATACATTTTTTGCAGCTCATGCTTTCTGTATGTTTATAGTAAATTATGTAACGGTGTAATGCGCGAGGAATCATTTTCAACGTTTGTGAATGTTATTGGGATTGAGCTATTTGCCTGAAAATAGTGTACATTTAAGAGAGAATATAAGCTCTCTTTTACTACTCAACAAGTACTCGACTTTTCTTTGTATACATCTCGAAAACCGTACCTACGACTCCCTATTGCTGTGTAAACATACATTTCTTGTGATATTTATCAGACATGTCACGTGTCTAGTACTATTGTATACTCGAGTCATCCGTGTCGTACCTCCTACTAAGTCAGGAAGGATGGTGACAATACATCTACTCACAGTTATTTACAAAATATAATGCAGCGAATGCTTTGGACGCATTGAGCGCCTTACCAACTAAATAAAAATTAAAACGCAGCAAAATCATATCACTGCATAACTGCTACCACTAACAAAATGCTATATTCACGAGAAGACTAATATCACGGAAGCAGAAGCGGATTTACCGTTAAGCTAAATAAGCTATAGCTTGGGGCTCCAGAGTTCAAAAGGTCTTAAAAATTATTAAACAAAATGGCAAATTTGTTAAAAATGTTTTTGAAAATATAGAATTTTATAATTATATATACATAATTATACGTTTCTATATATATTGAAATGTACCAACAACGTCTCGTCATAGACACGAGATGGTTGGCATCATTCATCTAAGATGGTTACAATCGTGACCCGAAAGAAAAAACTTTCAAAGTCCTAATCGAACTTCCCGTTGCACATAAACTTCCAGATTCCGAAAAACTATTGAGTCTCACTCGAAACTTACAAGTCCTACTTCACTAACGTTGATCTCGCGAACGATCTTTACTACTCGACGACCACTATCAGAATGTCGAGTTCTCCCTGTTCTTTCGCCCTCAACGCTTCGGTATCCGTCCTTCGTTCCTCTTTTTTAAAACAAAAGTACAAAATTTGACAGTCTATTCTCCCTTAGCCAATCCATTCATCTCTTATCAAACCAAGTAGCCACGCCCTCGACAGTCACTCCTTTTCAGACCAATCACACATTATTTTATCTGTCTATCTAGCCAGCGCCCCCACCTCTTCAAGACCTAAATGCAGTTTGTTGACCTTGCCAACCACTGCGCCGGCGTTGCTAAGGCTGTATATCGCCATTTGCATACCCTTTTGTCCTACCCATTTTCAGCCAATATTATTAACAAAATATTATATATTTTGGTACATCACAATATAATGGCGAACTGTATATATAGTGGCGAACTGTTACAAGTACGAGGTCCATTCAAAATATTTGTTAAACCCTAGTTGCAAAAATCAAAATTGCTCAAAAAAATGCTTATCTAACATATGACTATATATCATTGGATTTGTCTTTTTACGCTCGTCATGATAGACTGAAAAAATATGTATAGTTTCATTTGAAAAAAGAAAGTTACCTCAAATATCTCGTAAAATACAAGTGATGAAAAGTGATATATATATATATATATATATATATATATATATATATATATATATATACACACACAAGTTGAGTCACGTAACTTTAGCACCTCCTGTAACTTTTGAACGGTTGAAGATATTGCAATGCAGTTTTCACGGAAGTGAATGAGGGAATGGGGCTAATTGATATGTGTATTGATTTCTCTTTTATCACTTGTATTTTAAGAGATATTTGAGGTAACTTTGTTTTTTCAAATGGGACTATACATATTTTCTCAGTCTATCATGACAAACGTAAAAAGACAAATCCAAAGATATAAATATTGTCATATGTTAGATAAGCATTTTTTTGAGTAATTGTGATTTTTTGCGACTAGTGTTTAACGGATATTTTCATTGTAACTGTCAGCCCCACAAGGTCACGCAGCGCTCGCCCAGCAAACGCGGGGTCGGGAAAGGGAAGGGATTTTAGTACTTGAGGATACGAAAAATATTCACAAAACTGTTGCATTTTTTCCTGAACTTTCCTTTCCATCCTGATCCATGTTCAGATATTTTGTGTTTCTCAGGGATTGAAAATACGGATTTGTCTTAAGTAGTATTTATTGAAATAAGATTATTTCTATCCCTAAGTTATTATTATATTCTTATTAACATTGAAATTGTTTGCTCAAAATACGCAATATTTTTTGTACAGTTTTAATTATTTATTCTTATTTTGCTTGGTTTCAAGATCCCATTAATACGTATCTTATGAAACCCCATTAAATGGAGTAGAAGTTATAAACAATTTTAATACGATACAAACTAATGACAAATCCTTATTTTCCATCCTTTAATTCCTTCAATCAAAGAAAGTCGAAAATCTGAAAATGCGGAAGGATGGAAAGCACAGTTCAGGAAAAAACTGCAATGGTTTTGTGAATATTTGGAACATGTTTCGTTTCTTCAAATCTCCCTTCCCTTGCTCGGGCGCGCGTTGCTGGTGGAGCGCTGCGTGACCTTGTGTGGTAGACTATTCAAAATGTCCGTTAAACCCGTCACAAAAATCAAAATTAATCAAAAAATGCTTATCTAACATATGACAATATGTACATCATTGGATTCGTCTTTTTACGCTCGTCATGGTGGACTGAAAAAATACGTATAGTTCTATTTGAAAAAACAAAGTTACCTAAAAAATCTCGTAAAATACAAGTGATAAAATAGAAATTAATGCATGTATCTATTAGCCCCTTCCCCTCATGCACTTCTGTGAAAACTGCATTGCAATAACTTTAACCGTTCAAAAGTTACAGGAGGTGCTAAAGTTACGTGACTTACCTGTATATATATATATATATATATATATATATATATATATATATATATATATATATATATATTGAAACGTTCCTCTTTCGAGTTCATTTCAACAATATTTTTATGGGTGGGACTGGTGATCATTGTTCGCGAATGGGCTCTGGGTTTTGACACATTCATCAGAAATACACATACATTGAAATATAAAGAACCTGGACAATATTTTACATCGATTCATACACTCGGTGTGACACTTCTCCACTTTTCTAATATTAACTGCTAACAAATCACAATCATACCTCCTTTTTATTCTTAAAACACTAGACCATACACAAAGGGAAAAAGAAAAACTGATATTTATTGAGCGATTCACTCAGCTTCCAGACGAGGCAGGCGCAGCGTAGTCTCCCCTCCAGATCGGCATTGCTCGGTTGCCCTCGGTCGGTTCCGTTACTTGGAGCCACGATCGGACGACGCTGCTTGCAACTCGGGACCCACGCGCTCCTCGTACAATGCTCCCTCCAAAACACTTTTCTTCTACGCACTATTTATGATTATTTTGTCCATCCTTTTCACTCTGTCTAGTCGGTGGACCCGCTGCTCATCAGCACTCAGTTTCCCGTCCTCGCCGAACGTTTTATAATCACAGGTACCGACACGTGGCGAGACTAGCTTCCCCTGATACTTCGCACTTGCTCAATTCTCTATAATTCGAACCCCGATTAGCTGTCGTATATTCATCGTAGTCATCTATACAATGTTCTTACTATGTCCACTGTTCAATATTGCACTTCACGTTTCCTCAGTCCTTAGATTACGCTCCAAAATCACTCCAGCCCATGTGTCCCTCCGTCTCTTACCGAGTTCTCTTACTCACTGACTCATTCCATGCCTGCGCTCTCGCTGGCGCGCTCTCCTGACCCGTTCGGAACGGGTTAAGGGACACTAGGACTGAAATTTGAAACTTTTTTATTTTTTATTCAATCGTTTTGAAAGTTTGCAGGATTGTTTGTTATAGTAATGAGATTATTAGGTTAAAATTTTATTAAATTTGGTGAATTAGTTTTAAAGATATATAAGTTTTTATCACAATATTTAACGTGAAACACTGTTGAACCAAAAATGTTCCATGCGCATACTATTTTTTTTATTCTGGTTTGAATTTTTTTAAGCTTATTAATTAATAACAAGTAAATCTGGGCATGGATTTTAAAATATGACCTTTCAAAAAACTTTAAGAATTTTTACAAATATTTTAATTTTTTGTACCACATTTTTAGTAGGTTTTTCATATCTTTGGCACATCTTTAATGGTACACACAAATCAATGCACAGATTTATTTATTTATATGTATACAACATGTGAGCCAAAATATAGAAAAATTGGACAAGATTTAGGTAGGCATGGGAAGTTTCAAATGTTAGAAAATGTAGTTTTGAGTAAAATGAGTTTTTATTCAAATTTTAACAATCTTATGTATTTTACTTTAAAAATAACATCTAGAAACCACCAGAACTATATGTTTTTCCTTCCTTTTTCTTTTTAATACCTTCTTCTTTTAATTTTGTGAGCTTTAATTTTTTTCTGATTGATTTAGTTGCTCCTGAGGAAGAACGCTTACTCTCATAAATTCTCCTCTTGTCACGACGAGCAGCAATTGTCAGTGATGCTGGAGAAACATTTGTTTTCCTTATTTCATTTTTAATTTCTTCAGCTGCACAGCATCCCATATTGTATTCTGCCACAGCATTGCAAACAGACACATCTAATCTTTTTTTTGATATAAATATTTCCTTGGGGCACTTTTTCCATATCGATGAATGCAAACTTTCATTTGCATTTTGGGTTGCACCTCTGGCACATCTTGATAACAGTTCTGGACTGGAAAGCCTCTTGTAGAGAGGAACCATTTTTTCCAGAACATTTATTGGAAGCTGCATCGACATAGTACAGTGACCAGCTGGAGTTTCCCCTTTCGCAACACTTCTATTGTAGAAGCACCATGACTCTTCTCCTGGTGGACACTTACCATGCAATGGTTCATTGTCAGTTGAAGCATAATGATGCAGTGTAGCTAGAATGGCTGTCTTCATTTTGTGGACATCAGGAATATTTGTGACAATCGCATTCCTGTAATAACTAGTAAGTTTTACAATATTTGTTTCTTTCAGAGTGCCACGACCCCTTCCTCCAAGATTAACATTTTTCTTCTTCCAATCTTGCACCAAATTTCTCAATCCTGTCCCTATTCTTTTTGCTACATGGTTGATGCACTCTTCCTTTTCAATACGGATATCATTTCCATAGACAGCTTCTTTTACCAAATGAGTAAATGTTTTTGCATCACCATCGGAAAGGAGTGTTGTATAGCGCATTCCACATTTAGCCACAGACCTCTTCCACAAAATATCTGCAGCAAAAACTTCCATGCCAGGAGATGATCCATCATAATTTTTACAGCACTCTCCAGAAGTAGTATGTCCTTTGTGCCATATGTCAAATTCTGGGGATTCTGCCCCAAGTTCATGACAAGTAGTGAGACACAATAAACAATACTTAGATATCACCTCATAGTCAACAACCAAACCTGTCAGAATATCTATCACTATTCCTATCCCATAAAGTGATGTATGGCCTCTTTTATGCCATGTCCCATCATAGGACACAGCGATGTCAATAATGTCAGTGCCAGCAAGAGATATATTCACATGTTCATGCGCTTTCCTCACAACAGATCTTGATTTTGATAAGATCTCTTCTTTTAGCTCTCTCATTTCATAAGCTAAAATGTCCTGGTGTCTAGCAAATGTTTTAGAATCCATGACATTTATTTGCATACCCATAGAAAATTTTTCCATTGTTCTGTGTCCACCTCCTATATCCACAAAAGCACTCACTGACATTTTATTAACTTCAAAAGGTGGGCGCTGGCTGTCATCCTTTTTTATTCTTGGACTTGAATATGTTTCTGCTAATAGGGTATTACATTTGCTACATTGTACAGAAATTTTTGCTGCCCAACCTTGTTGTTCACTCAACTTGACTTGGAGGGATTTCTCTTCACATTCACTACACGAAAAGTTTTCAAATAACTTATCCCATACACTTCTATGTACTAATAAATATGTACTGCTTTCTGTGTCACAACTACCAGATACATTGGTGTCAAAATAAGACAGCTTCTTCACACTCCTTGATATGTCTGTGTTAGATTCAGGAAACGTATTTGAAGAATGAGAAGTATTTTCTGTTGTTGGTGTAGATAACACATACGGGGACGAGGGGGCATGTTCTTCAGAAACATTATTTTCTGCCACGTTTTTTGATCTCCAACGAAGCTGAGCCTTTTCCTTTGCCAAAACTTTATTTTTTGTTATCCTACCTTTCTGTTTGCGCCACTTAGAACTTGTTACATCCATTTTTCGTCACACTTTCGGACAAAATTACAAACACGTACCAATCACAGAAAATCTCGTCACTTTACCAGACACAAACGCAAACGTAATGTTGTACACATAACCACGTGTTGCCATATCGCCTAGGCGCCTTCCCGTGTGGTCAAACAAGACACTATTGACTTTCCAAAATCATTTAGAAAGTATTTATTAATAAACAAATACACTGATTAATTCTTGTCCCATTATTTATGAAATATTTGTATTGAAGAAGCAATGTAATCAAAAGATATACACTCGAATTTACGTTGCTTCTATGACTTTTGTCGTTATTGTAATTGTAGTTCGTCAAATGGCTCATGGAGAGCGCTCCAATACACTTCTACGTAAAAAAACTGCATAAAAATCGCATATATCATACTTGCTTGAGGCCCGAACGAATACACGGGCGTTTGGGCCCTTTAAACGCCTAGCGCACGGGGGTATTTAAATGGCTCCTGTCCCTTTAAAAATGGCGATATCCGGTCGGAAGTAAATTAATTTTATTCCTAATACTTCAGACAATGTATTTATGTTAAAAACCAAAAATCGATATTTTTTCCGATTTGGGTCAAAATTTCAGTCCTTAAGCGGCAGCGGCCATAACTGCCGCGCTATTTGAATAGGGTCGACCGCCGCTTCATTTTGCTAAACGTGTAATAATATATATATATATATATATATATATATATATATATATATAGAGAGAGAGAGAGAGAGAGAGAGAGAGAGAGAGAGAGAGAAACCTGTCAGAGACCTGATGTCAGAGCCGAATTCCCCTCCGTAAGAAGGCGCTCGGAGAAGCAGTGCGAGCAAAACGGGAAGAGGCCGGGACATACGACGTTCGCCGGCAACGAAAATCTTGGCAGTGAGCCTTTGCCGGATTTTAAGGCAACATGAGTAGAAAACCATCTAAACACGTTATTTTCTTTCGGTTTGTGAAGAAAGATTTCCCTGTGTAGATACTGGAACAATGGAGAAGTATTAAGTACGTTCGAAAGAACTGCAGGGTGATAAAAAGTCCAATCATGATGCATTACATAGCCTTGCAACCCAGAGAAATATGCGAAATAAAAATAAATACTGAAAATTTACAAAACCAGCAAACATGGGGTGAGTAAAGGAATTTGCAGATTGAAGATTATGCAAAATGTACTGGAAATCGCGAGGATTCACAACATTCTCAAACTACACTGTGGTTGAATTAGTGAGTTGTTCGCTCCTTGGTTGAACTGAATTTTTGCAAATAATAGATAAGATGTTGCAGCGCAGGAAGTGCAATATTTCAATCCTATGTAGCTGTTTCCAAAAACATGGGAAAGTATGTGCTGTTGACGCACCACTAGTTACTTTTGTCAATAGAAGCTCTTTAAACAACTTTCAAAGAATATCAATAGTTTTCCGAAAAAAAACTTCGCATTTACAATAAAGCTTTCCCTAACAAAAAATTCGCATTTACAGTAAAGCTTAAACGCCATTTTCATAAAAACTGTTCCAAATTTTGAATGAAAATTGCAATTTAGGTCGAAATTTTACTCTTCTACTGAATTCTCTATCAATAAGAAACCGAAAAACTGAGCATATGTGAAACTAGTGGTGCTACAGAAAGGCACAGTTTTTTTTCGTATTAGTTTTCTATTTCATTTGGTCTCTGTTAGCCGTTCGGAATTGCCACATACTCTTTCCAGCTGCCGTCTATCGCCGCCCAAACTTCATTTCTTGTGACATTTTCTTAATTTTTTCTGTTTCTTAATAATAGAATGAAAATACTTTAAGAATAATAAAGAAGTGTAAAACCTCGTCGTAAATGGCAATTTTCATTGAAAAATTTGAAGCCGTTTTTAAAACAATGGCGTTTCATCGTTACTTTAACTTCAAAATACGCAACTCTTTTTCACAGAAAATTTTTGCGTTTTCGAAAATTTTTAATAGATGTCATTTGAAGTACATTAACTCACAAATACAATAGTGTTTACAAATTGCTGTAAATGTGCACATTAATGGTGTGAGAGACCTTTCAAAAATATTACATATGTGTAATTTTTTTAAAAAAAAGAGAATACAGCAAAGTTAGTTCTCATCGCTGAACTGGTTGTGAGCCGCTAGTTGTGATATTTCATAACATACTGTGTCACGAGTGGTAAATTGTGTATAATTTCAGTGCGATATAGTTCTATTAACTCTATAGAATATTAACGAGTGTTTACCAGGCAGCCGTATCACGGCTTGCCTTGTGCTGCCATGGCATCCTCCGAAAAAGTAAACATAATCAAAGTTTCATCAAACGTTCAACCAAATGTGGAAGCCAAGAAATCCTACGTCAGCGCTGCATCGACTGAGATGTTCCCGACTAAAGACCAAGCCATTGTTATTGACTCTCAAGAAGGAATTACTATAAAAGATTACATAAGTAAGTTAGCCTCTATTGTTAATGCCAGTGATATAAGATTTGTGTCCCGCATCTCCAATAATAGAATTTGTGTCTTTCTCAGTACTAAACAAATTGCAGACTACATTACAGATAATTTTAAGTACCTTAACGTATGTGGCAAAGAACTATCCATCAGACCTCTCATTAGTAAACAAAAGAGAATTATCATTTCAAATGTATGTCCCATTATCCCCCATGCTGTAATTGAAAATGAACTGGTCAAAAGAAATATTCAATGTGCATCTAAAATCAGTTTTCTCAAAGCAGGTATCTCAGATCCAGGTTTTTCGCATATAATGAGCTTTAGGAGACAAGTATATGTAGACTCTGATAATGTAAACAAACTACCAGAATCCACAACTATTTTTTATGATGGTACTACTTATAGAATATATTTTTCAACCGACACAATGACCTGTTTTACTTGCAAACAAGCAGGACATTTTGCCAACATATGCCCAAACAAAACAATTGCAACTGAAGTTCTTGAAACAGATGTGACTACTGAATCCCTTGTAGATCATAATGACAACTCGGAGTCAACCACAAGTCTTCTGAAACAATCTGATGAAACTAATGTAGCTGAAGTATCCCTTATGCACAAACAGGATGACAACCCTGGTGCTACTATAAGCCCCTCAAAACCAGCAGAAGAGCCTTTGTTTAATACAAATGAGTTCCCTGCCATTCAGAAAAGAACACTACCTTCTGAAACATCCTCACAAGAGACAAGTGACAATAAATCCATACTGCTGTGCAATAATGTATCAAAACAACCAAAGAAGAAAAAACAGAAACAAGAGAAAAAAGAAGACACTGTCATAAATGAAAATGTTTCAACCAAAACTTTGGAGGACCTCATTGAACCTTTAAAAAGAAAAATTGAAGGCAATCCAGAAAAATTTCCATTAAACTTCTATCAATTCAAAAACTTTTTAGAAAACTGTATAGGTTCCAACGACCTTGCAATGGTTGTAAAAAACTACACTGATAATATTCAATCTGTTATAGATATGATGTTGGGCACCTACACTTTCCTGGAAGAAAGATCCATCAAGAATAGGTTTACCAGAATTATAAATAAGCTGAAAATGCATGTTGACCATCAGGAAGGAACTGAATCAGGCATTTCTGAGTAAAATCCTTATTATAGTATAAATATGATCATTCTACAGTGGAATATAAATGGTTTCTACCCTAGATATGAAAGGATTCATCTGCTATGTAATACTTATAAACCTGAAATACTAAGTTTACAAGAAACTAACTTTAAAGAAACGCGAATAGGCAGGTTAAAGGATTATCTGTGCTTTTACAAAAATCGTAGCTCGTCTTCCATTGCCAGTGGAGGTGTTGCTATATTTGTGAAAGATCATATGAAAGTAAATTGTATTAACATTCAATCTGAAATGGAGGTTATTGCAATTAAAATACAGGTACCATTATCAATATGCATATGCAACATATACATACCCAATAGCTATCCTCTTGACATTAATGAAGTAAAGGATATTATAAGACAACTCCCTAAACCATTTATATTGTTGGGTGACTTTAATTGTCATAACACCCTGTGGGGATCTATCAGAAATGACTCAAGAGGTATCAACATGGAAAATCTTATAGAAGAAAGTAATCTATCCCTGTTAAACAATGGTCATCCCACACATTTTAATGTGAGTAATGGACAGCTTAGTGCAATAGATCTCTCATTATGCTCTACTAATGTGACAGCTAATTGTAATTGGTTTGTTCTAAATGACCATCATGACAGTGATCACTTCCCCATCTTCATTAACATCGATACTCCTTGTTTTACTTCATACTATACACAAGAAATTAAAAGATGGAACCACAACAAAGCGAACTGGACACGCTACCAAGATAGGATTATAACATCTTTAAACCAAAATGATAATTTCGATAATATCAACAATATTGACAATATCATTAAATCATTCACAGATATCATTACTAATGCTGCCAATGAATCTATTGAATCCATCAGATCTCCAAAAGGTAGGAAGATGGTTCCCTGGTGGAATGAAAGATGTAAGGAAGCACTTAAAATGTCTAAGCGAGCTTTCAACCGATACAAGAAACACCCAACCACAGAAAATAAAATTGAATTTAAAAAACTAAGAGCTTCTACAAGAAGAACAATTAAAGAAAGTAAAGCCAAATCATGGATTGATTATGTGTCTTCCATCACGATCAATAATAACGTAAAGGACTCCTGGAAGAAGATCAACTCTATACAAGGCAGCAAAAAACTGAATCAGATTCATTTTCTACAATGCGACAATAATCAAATTCTTACCAAACAAGAAGACATTGCCAATGAACTTGCAAAAAGTTTTGCGAAAAATTCTAGCTCACTGAACTATTCCGAGACCTTCAGGAAGTATAAAACAGAACAAGAAAAAGAACAGTTTTTCACAGATGCAGGATGTGGCCAAGTGCAAGAATACCTTAATATGCCCATAACTATGAATGAACTGTGCGGTATATTAGAAGCCTCTAAAAATTCAGCTCCTGGACCTGATAATATACCAAATATACTTCTCAAGAAGCTCCCATCTGAAGCGAAAACAACTCTTCTTAAAATATACAATTACATTTGGACAGAGCAAACCTTCCCTAACATATGGAAAGAAGCCATTGTTATTCCCATTCCAAAACCTGGAAAGGACCCAACAAAAAGTGGCAACTATAGACCCATATCCCTTACTTGCAATATGTGCAAAATATTGGAAAAAATCATCAACCTTCGACTCAGATGGTACCTTGACTTCAAGGAAATAATTTCCAATAATCAATTTGGGTTTCGACCAAGACATTCAACGACCTCCCATCTTATAAGCATTGATACCTTCATTCAAGAAGCATTTTCCAATAATCAGCATGTACTAACCGTTAATTTAGATATCGAAAAGGCTTACGATATGGTCTGGATGTATCGTGTGCTCTCCAAATTGCAGGATATCGGTATTAGAGGCAACATGTTTCATTTCATTAAACATTTTACTGAACATCGGACCATGCAAGTGAGAACTAATGGGTGCGTATCTGAGACTAAAAGAATAGAAAATGGTGTCCCACAAGGTTCAGTAATCAGCGTCACACTGTTTTTAATAGCAATCAATGATGTGGATGAAAACATCTATCCTCCAGTAATGACAAGAAAATACGCCGACGACATCACTATTCTATGCAAAGGAAGAAATATCAAGTCTAGCCATGAAAATATTCAGATGGCATTAAATAATATTTATGGTTGGTCACTTAAGTCAGGCTTCAAGTTCTCAGCCCTGAAGAGTGAGTGCATTTTATTTTCTAGACATAAGCAAGATAACCTGCCTCTTCTCAAATTAGGTAATCAAAACCTTAAGTACGTTACCAGCACTAAAATTCTTGGATTACACTTTGATGTCAAACTATCATGGAGTAAACATATTTTAAATACAATCACTGAATATAAAAAGAGACTCAACATATTGAAATGCTTATCTCACAACAATTGGGGTGCAGATAGACAGCTGTTATTAATAACATATAATGCACTAGTTCGATCGAAAATAGATTATGGATCCATAATATATAATTCAGCAAACAAAAATATCCTCAAAAAATTGGAAGTCGTACACAACCATGGGCTAAGAATATGTACTGGTTGTTTTCACACCAGCCCAATTGGCAGCATTCTTATTGAATCGGGCGAATCCACCTTGTTTCACCGCAGAGATCAACTAAGTATTAAATATGCCCTCAAAGCTGCTACTTCAAGCAATCCTATTATTTATCATGATATTTTCCCTAAAATTGTAGGGCACAAAATCCACTCCCGATATCAACCACTACACGCAAAAATCAGGAGAATTCTTGATGAACTTAGTATTGAGAGCATCAAAACCGAAAAGAAAAGACCGTACAAAATACCTCCCTGGATAATCCAGGATTTTGTAGCAGATCTATCTTTAACAGAATATCAAGAAAGTCATCAAACAAAAGAATTCTGGGACCTCAAATTCACCGAACTTTCACCGAACAAATATAACAACTACTACCATGTTTACGCACCGGTACAAAGAATGACCAAGGAACCTGGGCCACTGTAAACTCAGGTGAAGTCGCAGTCAAATATCAACTTCAACATTATGCCGGCCAGGAAACAGCTGATCTTTGTTCAATAATGACAGCGTTAAAAATCATTAAACAAACCCAATCCAAGAATTTTATTATCCTATGCAGTTCCCTAACTGCATTACATAATATGAAGAAGAATACTACCAACTCTGAAATGAAAACCATCGTACATGAACTGTATCATGATATGACAACCTCAGGAAAGACAATCAAGCTGGTGTGGTATCCACAGCAAATCAGAACAACACAGAATGTAATAGAGAACCTGAACAGGAGAATGACAAATCCAGAAGACACCAATACAACATTAACAGCGTCCAATACATTCGAAGACCTAGTAAAATACATTGGAAAAGCAATGCAAGATAGATGGAATACCAACTGGAAAACTTTAAGATCCAGTTCCCTTCATCAGAAAATAAATAATTTCTACAATCTCAAAAGTAAAAAGCATCTCAGCAGAAAAGAACAAGTAGCTATTACAAGGATTAGAACTGGACACTGTAAACTAAGTCATTTACATTTAATAGAAAGAAATCCAGCCCCCATATGTGACCACTGTAACATCCCTATTAACATGTCTCATATCATTGTCCAATGCCCCCTTTACAATTTATCGAGACAAAAATACCTACAGAATCTGAACGTGGAGTCAATCCTTACCTCTTTTGACTACCAAGACAGAGTGATCAAATTCTGTAAAGATGTAAATATATTTGTTAAAATTTAATTCAAAAGTTGATTGTGATCTATTGATGTATGAATGTTTTCTAGTGTATAGTGTATATAAATGGTATTCAATTTGTTTGTATTTCTTTATTAAGCACATACAAGAATTGTGAAACTAATGTAAACTTTGAGTCGCTAATGACCTTAGTTGTCGATGCGACTATAAATAAATAAAAAAAATTTTAAAAAAAATTAAAGTTAGTTCTACGTCATCTTAAACAGTGTAATAATCTCCATTCGTACGAAACGTTTGAAGAAAAAGTTTTTGAGCCATTTGTGTTTGAAGGTTTCGAGAAAATGCGGAAATTTTAACTAACTTTCACAAAAAACTATTAAGTTTTCATGAAACATTATTTGACATTATATACAGCACATATACTCACAAATATAATAATGTAAACGAATCACCGTTAATGTAAATATTAATAAAGCGAGAGACAAGTCAAAAAATTAAATTTTTGTAATTTTGAAAAAAAACAGAATACAGATAAATTGTGTCTACTTCAACTTAAATAGTGCAATAAGCAAAATCTCTACAAAAAGTTTGCCCAAAAAATTTGGAGCCATTTAAATGCGGAATTTTGAGCTAGTTTTCACAGAAAAACTATTCAATTTTCGAAAAACATTATTTGACATTATTTAAAGCGCATGTACTCATAAATATAACTAGTGATGCTACAGAATGGCACAGATTTACCGTACTAGTTTTCTATTTCCTTGGGTTTGGGCTAATTATTCGGAATTTCACCTACTCTTGTCAGCTGCAATCTATCGCCGTCATATTATTTTACATTTTCTCAATTGTTCGGTTCCGGAAAATATTAATTTTAGGGAACCGAAATATTAATTTTAGAATATTAAAGAACACAAAAACCTTGTCCTAAATGACAATTTTCTTTCAAAAATTTGTAGCCGTTTTTAAAGAAAATGGCGTTTAAGCGCTAGTAAAAATGTGAAATTTGAAGCGCTTTTTCATGAAAATTTTTGAGTTTTCAAAAAACTTCATTTAAAGTCATTTAAAGAACTCACACTCTCAAATGTAATAATGCTTACAAACTGCTGGTAGTCAAGCAAAAACAGGTAAAAAAAGTACATGTATGTAATTTTTGAAAAAAAGAACGTAAAATATGACGTTCATGACGCCTGACAGTATATTTAGCACTATACGTGCCAAGAGTTTAAAGAAAAAATTTGGAGCAGTTTTCGTAATTTTTAAAGTAGCAAATATTGCACGAAATATTCCGAGAAAACTATTAATTTTTTAAAATAAAATGTACCTGAACTTAAAGAAATAATTCTCTTTGGAGAAAAAATATATTTCAAGTAAAAAATCTCTATCTTCAATTTTGTAGTAGTAGGAAGACCGAATAAAATTCAAACTTTTTTCAATTTTCGAAAATTCAGAGTTATCCGTGAAAATCGGACCTATGCTATTTCATTCTATTCTTACAAGAAATCTAAAGAAACTAGTGCTGCTGCAGAATGGCACAAATTAGTTATTAGTTTTAGTTTTCAATTTCCTTTGGTCTCGGCTAGCTACTCACACTTGCCACATACTCTTGCCAACTGCCATCTATCGCCGCCCAAATTACATTTTTTTGACATTTTCTTAATTTTTTGGTTTCCTAATGGAACAGCGGAAATGTCAATTTTAGAATATTAACGAACAGTAAAACTTTGTCCTAATTGGTAATTTTCTTTGAATAATTTGGAGCCGTTTTTAAGAAAATGACGTTGAAGCACACAAAAAATGCAAATTTTGAAGCTTTTTTTACAGGAAATTTTTGAGTTTTCGAAAATCTTCATCTAAAGTCATTTAAAGCATTTCAACTTAAAAATACAAGAGTATTTACAAATTGCTAGTAATGTGCAAATTGAAGGTGTGAGAGATCATTCAAAAAAATACATTTATGTAATTTTTGCACAATCAAAGAAATATCCCAGAATTAACTTTACGTTACATTAAAGAGTCTAATTAGCACTATGAGTTCGAAAAGTTTTAAAAAACAAATCTGGAACGATTTTTGAGATAATGGGGTAGCGTTTCAGAAAATGCAGAATTTTGAGATAGTTTTCACAGAAAACGGTTGTTCTCGGGAAACTTTGTATGACGTTATCTAAAGCACATGTACTCATTAATATAATAATGTCAACAAATCGCCGCTAATGTAAATATTAACGTCGTGAGAGACAAGTGAAAAAAATACAATTTTGTAATTTTTTACAAAACAAAAGAACAGAGCAATATGTCGTTAATGTCACCTCATATCAATGTCATTTAGCTACAAAAGCATTTAACTACAAAAAATTTAAAGAAAAGATTTAGAGTCGTTTTTGAGAAACTGTCGTTTTTGTTATTTTTTAAAATTTCAAATATTGCGTGCCATATTGCGCAAAAACTACTAAAGTTTTCCAAAAATGTACATGACATGAATAAAATAACTTTCTTTGGACCACAATTTTTATTTGAAGAAAAAATATTTACCTTCAATTTTGTGGTTCTAGGAAAACGCCGAAAAAATTTCAAACTTTTCAAATTTTCGAAAATTTACAGTTAACCGTGAAAGTGAGAACTATGCCACATTTATAAGCGTATTAAGCTTTATCCTTACCAGAAATTTAGAGTAAAAGTTTGGATCAGTTTTTGAGAAAATTTTGAAAATGTCCGGGGGCTTTATGTAAAGAACCCCCAATTTTGAAGTTTTCCAAAATCGAGGCGCCTCGAGTGGAATCATATCGACGGGGAATATTAATTTTGGAAGAAATAGCACGTATGGTTTAGACGGCAGTGTTGTTCACAGACTGACAGACGGACAGACAGGCGGCCAGACAGACGGACGGCCAGACAGACGGACGTTTTGCTTTCAATTGGCTTTTCAATATCAAGGACCCACAAAACGGATTCTGGCTACACACCTATAAGGGCATTTTTTCTAAATTTAGCAACCTGTTTTATCTACTGTTCCGTTATCAGGGCCCGGCAATGAATTTTTTTCTGCCGAAAATTCGCCGTATTTTCGCGCAGCATTACATGACTTTTCTAATACTACGTGTATCACTCTGTATGTACGTACGTATACGGGAAAGTAAAAACATAAGAGTCGTGTTTGAGAAAATTTTGAAAATGTCCGGGGGGCTTCATGTGCAGTACTTCCAAAAATTAATGAATATTTTTCAAAATCTCAGAGCTTTGACTCAGGCCAGATAGAAAGGGGTTTGTTGAATTTGGAAAAAATCGTACACGTAGTTTAGGCGCTAGTGTTGTTCACAATCGCCGAACGGATGGATGGACGGACGGAAGCTCTGTGATTTTGAAAACCATTCATTAATTTTTGGCGCCCTCGGACATTTTCAATATTTTCTCAAACACGGCTCAATTTTTTAAAAAATTTCTTGTAATAGAGTAAAGTACACTTATTAAGTTGGCGTAAGTCCTATTTTCACGGATAACTCTGAATTTTCGAAAATTGCAAAAAATTTGAATTTTCTTCGATTCCTTTCCACAACTACAAAATTGAAGATAGAGATTATTCCTTCGAATAAATTTGTTCTCCATAGTAAGTTATTTCCTTAAGGTTATATACATTTTTTTAAAAAAATAGTCGTTTTTGCAAAATATTGCGTGCAATATGTGCAATTTAAAAATTACATAAACAAGATTTTCTCAAGAACGGCTACAATTTTTTTCTTTAAATGTTTGGCAGGGATAGTGATAAATGTACTCTATGAGATTACACAAACGCCATACTGTTTTATTCTGTTTTTTTTTTTTTTTGCAAAATTTGCAAAAATGTAATTTTTGTACCAAGACTAATGAATTAAGTTCACTAATTCTAGAACAATGAAATCATTATTCTCCGTGAACACAGAATTAAACATGTTCCTATAAATGTGGTTAAACTTCTTAAAATCTACTAAGATGTATTCTTGTAGGATGTAGTGAAATATAGTAGGAAATCCTGCTATCCACTTTAACTTAATGCATCGCATTTCATTAGAACTGGAAATGTTTTGTAAAATGTCACGTGACAGATGATTGCTAGAAATTGGATTGGTTTAAACTCTCTAATCTCTGTTATTAATTCACTCAAACTTCGAACTTAAAAATCTCGCTTAAAAGCAATGCGAACTTAAAAAATTTGCCATGGTTACTATAATCTCGTACGCGTAAGCTTTCTCGCTCTAGAGGACGAATGGTCGGCATCTTTCGATAGATTGCTCATAATGAGTAAATGACGGCAGAGAAGCGTTCTTTATATTAATTTTAGTATATCACAAAATCCAGTTTTTATTATAAAAACGGTTACTGGAAGAAAGTGACAACACATGTAGGGACCATTAATTTTCATTGAAAGAAAAAAATCAGAAATTAATTTGAATAGAGCTGAAACTTTGTTCTAAACGGAAATCCTCAGTGTAAAGTACAACGTCAATGTGTTCGAGCTGTCAAAATATTATAGTCTACACGCTAAAAGTAAAGTTCAAAACGTAAGCATCATTAGGAGTGGTTGGCATTTCACCTGTCCGCGAGCCATGAAATGCCTCCGATTCCAACGCACACGGTTAAGTACGTCCGTGACCCCGACCGCAATGAACTCACATTGCATCTAATCGGAGTCAATGCCGAATCACTCCACCGACACACAGTATTTGGAAACCGATCCGCAGATGAAGCAACACTTCGGAGATGAAATTAAACAATCATTCTTCTGCACCCACAAACCATTGTATCGCTCCATCGTGCAGCTCGGTCGGCGTAGATCGCGGATGAAAATCGGCATGGGAACGCTGCAGGCCTCACTGACCGCTGATGCAATTCCAGTGAGGCGGTCTATTGTTCCCGTGTTAACCTCGAAGAGGATCGCCACTCTACCAGTGCGATGCCGCCGAGGAGGGCCCAGATAAAAAACTGCACCGTTACTTAACTCCACTCATCGCTGACTCCTTTGAGGTGCTTTGACGCCCGCCTTCTACGCTGGCTTGCAATCGTACGCTTCATCGCCGCTATGCCAATAAGACCACGGTGTTCTCCGCACTTACGGGCCCTAATATCCGGACCGCTTTGCGCAACTAGTAGGGTACTAGGAAAGTTTTGCAATACAGCTTTATTTATTTAGTTTTTCTTTCTCGCTACGGAGTAGAGAGAAAGTTAAATAATGCTTCGCGAAGAGAAAGCGAATTTTCAACAGGAAAACTCTTATTCCAAGGTCCTGTAAACGAAAAAGTGGATAAATCCATTTGCTAAATTTAGAAAAAATCTTCTAACACGTGCAGAAGCCAGAATCCATGTTTTGTGGGTCCTTGATGCCGAAATATTGATTGACGGAAAAATGTCCGTCCGTCTGTCTTTGAACATTGATAGCGGCTAAACCGTTCAGCCGAGGTTCTCCAAAATTGATATTCCTGAGTTTCGATTTGGCGGATGTCGCGGCCCCTTGGATTTGAAACAGATATTATAATTTTGAGGGGTACTTTACATTCAGCCCCTGAGGCATTTCATTTTCAAAAAAAAATTAAATGGTACCATCTTTTTTAATTAAATTTTGCTGTTGGAAAGTGTAAAGGAGATTTAAGAGAATGGTGCAGGTATCATGTTCGTAGAAAACCTTGATTTTTTGAAAATTGTAAAAGTTCAAAATTTTTTCGGGGTCTTCCTACAACTACAATTATGAAGATAGATATTTTCGCTTAATGAAATGAGTCCTGCATTGCCTCACAGTTTATCAACCTCTCGTCTCATATCACAATTCCTAAGTCCCGAGCGGATGAACTATGTCTTAATTAGTGCATAATTCGTACACTTCGCGCTGCTCAAGTGGCCGCTGTACTAGTTCACCATATGAACACGTGGCCGAATTTATTAACTGTTCCATTTAAATCAATTAGTTTATCACCTCTACGCTGTATCTAGCTGTCTTCTGTGGCCTCCCTGCATTGACACGTGCCACCAATACTCAACAAGTTTATCCCCTCCACGCTGTGCGTCGCAGTGGCACGTGGCTTGGTTACTGCAATTACCACGAGGCCATCCATCTCACCAGCATCGCATGCGGTATCCAGCCGGATAGCTGGAATCTTCACCCTTAAACGAGCCTGGGTTCATCACCCGCCCGTAATCAGCCATTATCAACTTCAACGGCAATGTATTTTACCAACAGGTGGTATTTTAACCAGACTTTCCAGATGTACTTTAACTGTCTGCATCAGCAACATTGCAAGCAACTTAATTCCTTCAACCCAAAATAATGATCATGTTGCTAATTGTGTTATTTCTTCCTTTTAATTAATATATGTATTAAATTTATTCAGCCTTTTATTCTACCAATAACATTAAAATTAATTATTTTCCATGCAGTCCTGGGCCTGCACCAAACGCCCAGGTAGTCCTCCGAAATTAGAATTAAGAACTAGATATAAGTAAAATTAACATTAGGCCGAGTTCCAAGAGGAATGTTTGGGTTGGTTCAAAATGTAGTTACCAAAAGTACACTGTCCTCGAATCACCCCAATCAAATGTATTTTGCTTATATGTTATGGCAATTGCAGCCTATTTTGTGTAAACAGTAGTCAGCTGCGTTTTCGTTCGAAACATGAAACGTCAGCACAGTAATGTACAGCCAAGCGCCAAAACTCAAGAAATATCTTCTAAGATTGAAATACGTGACGTGAAATGACATAGATCCGATTTTCACAATTAACTCTGAAGTTTTGAAAGTTGCTTAAGTTGAAAAACTTGTTCAATTCCCTGGTATAACCATCGTTGAAGATGGTTTTTCTTCAATTTTCTCTCCACATTTAGTTCTCAAATTAATTTAATGTACATTGTCTTTAAAATATTATTACTTTTTGTATAATTTTGAGTGAAAGGTGGCAATATTAAAAACACGATTTTCTCAAAAACTGTCCCAAATTTTTTATGTTAACTTTTTGCACGGATAGTGCTAAATGACGTGACATAAACGCCGCTATTTTGATGTCATCATTTGATTTTACAATTACTCCAGTGTATTGTTTTTACATCAACAACTCCTCACGTCGATAATATTTACAATTCGGAAGTTCGAATACATTATTGCATTTGCGAGTACTAATGCTTAAATTGATTTCTGATTGAGTTAATCTAAAAATCAATTTTCTATGTAAAAATAAATTTAAATTCCAAATTTTCAGAACGCTCAAACGTCATTATTTTAGAAACGCCACTCAATTTTTCAAGAAAAATATGCATTTTGAAGCTCATTTCCTACTTCTGTAATATTCTTTTAGTTTTATTTCAATTCCACTAATTGGGGAACCAAATATTGCGAAAAAGGGGAAAAACGTGTCTTTTAGACGCCAGTGGGTAGCAGTTGGGAAGAGGGTGGGCAGATATCCGAATAACTAGACCAGACTAAAAAGATTAGGATACTAGCCAGTTCGAGAAAGTCTGTGCCATTCTGTACACCACTAGTTACTTTCTTGTACTTGTATTTATGGAGGACACAGAGTTGTCAAAAATTATGGTTACCAATATCGAATTAGCAGATGACAGTAGTATCACGTAAAAAAGATAAAAAAGGGCAATGCACTGGCAGAGCTTTCATTTGTACTCAAGTGATTCATTTGAAAAGGTTTTTGGCGTGATTATGGCTTTCACGACGGCAATTAACAAACGCGGAATGGTAGTTGGTGCTAGTCGCATGAGACCTTCCAAATTTGAAAGTCGTTTGGGAATTCAATATTCCGAGTATAAGTGTCAAGAGTGTGCCAGGAATTCATTTCAAGCAAAATCACTCACCACGGGCAACACAAGGCGAAACAACGGTATGGCAAACATGGCATGTGCTATAGGCGCCACTCACAGGAGCGCTAGATAGAGTATGCCCGCTAAAACAAATAACAATTTGATGTATCCGGAGAGGGGCGCAAATTAAATACCTGCCATGGGTGCCTGAACACCTACAAATGCCTCTGCACAGACCCCACGAAGCCATAGACCCACGTAGTCAACAAGGCACTGTGCTATCTGGTGCTGTCTCTATAAAGAAGTGTGCTGTTTTTACACGGAATGGACTGGGTCCTGTGGTCCAATTGAACCTATCATTGATTGGAAATGTTTATGTTCAGCTACATGAAGACCATTTGCAGCCATTCTTGGGCTTCCTGTTTCCAAATAAAGATGGAATTTTTATGGATGTCAATGCGCCATGTACCACAATTGCTCGCGATTGATTTGAAGGACTTTCTGGACAATTGAAGCAAATGACTTGGCCCAGTATGTATCCCATGAAACACTTATGGTCAATTTGTGCACAGGAACACTTTCGAAATTACGGACAGTTACAGAAGAACCATGGCTCAATACATCAGCAAGGGACTTCCAACGACGTGTTGAGTCCACGCCACGTCAAGTTCCTGCACTTCACCTAGCAGAAGAAGGTCCGACACGATGTTAGGAGGTATCCTATGATTTTTGTATCTTCAGTGTATATAGGTAATACTACAGAGAAAGATATATAATGTAACGGAAACTCCAGATTGAGATTTTAACACCAATACTTTTTTGTGGAGCGGGTGTTACCGAAAAATTGTTTTCAAAACGTCTGACTGTTCGTCTATGAACAATATCTTATATCATACATAGGATTTGCAATTAGACTAGTATATCTCGGCTGTTATGACTCGACTGAAAACTATTCGAAGTTGAAATGAATCTTTCAATTTTGAGGAGTTCTTCACAGTAAGTCCCTGAAGCATTTACACTTTTTTACTTAAAAAGGCTCCAAAAGTTTTCTTTAAACTTTTTGCTAGAATTTAGGTAAACAAACTAAAGAAGATGACATAGATCCAATTTTCATTAAATCTCTGAATCTTCGAAAATTGCCAAAGTAATTATTGTACCAATTTATAGTATAACGGAAACAATAACAATTAAAAGTAAAACGGAAAATAAATTTTAATTTTCGTTTCTTTAAAATATTTCATGTAATTATTCCTTTACGAAACTGAGGTTTTTTACTCGACATACATACATTGTAAGCTTTCATTGCAAAATTGGTAATTGGCTTTTTTAATTTTCTCTACATTTCCTAGTTTTAAAATAGTTTTATCTTTCCTAAAAAAGCAAAAAAATATTGAAGATCAAGAAATATGCAAAACTGAGAAAATTTTGAACTTTTGCAATTTTCGAAATATTGGTCACTGACTTTTTGTCGTAAATTCACACGAAAACTAAATAAAATTGGCATAGTTGAAAAAAATGGGTTGGATGAAAACGGTAATATATTGAGCTATTTCTGATTAAGGGGAGAAGGTACCATCTTTACCGTCCATATTAAATTTGCTAATGTTGAGGTACCTTTCCTAGTGTGATGGTCTATTAAGACGCGTCCCATAATAAATTAATTAACTGAAATGTTAGAGAACAAAATAACATAAAAACCAAACAGTCGAAGAGGGCAGGGTAAAATGAAAGCATTATTTGTTTAAGAAATCCAAAGATCTGAGTCGTTAACAGACCAATGGGGAGTAAATAAACAAATAGCGAACATTTAGTCAGTGAATAAAGAAATTGTAAAAATTTGTATCGTTCGGAATAGTTAATTTTTTTAAATTAGAGAAAACATTCCCATATTAGGGAAAGAACAATTGAATGTGTCGACATGTGATGTGCGATCACGTAAATATTCATTGCTAAGAAGATTCCAGTGTGAAAAGTCAGAAATTATCATTATTATTGTTCGGACTTTTTATTTTGTTATTGAAGTTGTTGAGACGGGGAAGATGACGAAAACGTTATTTTATTTTGCAAAATGTAAAGAACATTACGATTATAACAAAACAGAACGGCTGTTTTTGTTTTAGACTGCGCGGCAAAAGAAAGTTGGAACAATAAAAGTCAGATAGTCGAAGGTGCGTGGGCGAGATGCGTCGTGTAGAATGAAACAGCGAATCTCGAGTAGGAACTTAGATAAAGTTTTGAGTTTTGTTTCAACGTGATATAGCATTAATAGTAGCAGCGTAGCGTACAGCATTAATAGTAGTCCGGGGGTGTGGAATCGGAATCCATTTATAGAATTGGAATCGAATTGCAACTGAACGTGGACGCAGATGCAACAACGCGGAGAACGTCACAAGGAAGTGATAAACTATTAAAATTAACAAAATTTTATAACAAGGTCAAGATTGTTTTATTATTATAAGGGTAAATTAGGATGGCCATAAATAAAAAGAATCCAATTAAAATGAAATGTACTTGTATAAATGAGAAATACGAAATATGTGTGCATAATTTTCATTTGTAAGGGTATTTGTTTTTTGTTGAAAGGATATATTTTATTTGTATTATTATATGTAATGTGTTCGATCGAAATTGTTTTCACTCTGTGTCATTCGACTGGTAAGAGATGCCACATAAAATAAGTAGTTGCTTACATTATGTTCGGCAGCCATTGTTGAAATTTCATGTTTTACTTTGTAGGTTTTTTTCTATAATTTTTATTATTTTGAATATGATACATGGTTCAATTTAACTTTACAAACTTTATCACATTGTTTTGATGCTTATTATCTACATTAAAAATCTAAACTATTACTTCTTTACAACTATTTATTAGGGAGAGGAAACCCACTGAGCACCTCACAAGGAATCATCCAAATTGGCAAATTGTATATAAAAAACATGCTTGGGAAATCTATTTTTTATTCTGGTTGCGTTTCTGGGTGCTTTGCCTAGGTTATATTGGGACAGTTGTGTAATTGATGGTAAATTGTTATAAAAATTATGGGATAACTTAGTGATGTGATGTATGATAGGCTTTATTTGAATTTCTTTATGAAGTTGTTTGTTTGTGATGAACCAGGGTGCATTGGTTATTGTTCGCAGTAATTTATTCTGTATGACCTGTAATTTATGAATATTGGTTTTTGCTGCATTAATCCAGACAGGACAGGCATAGAGCATTAGGGGTCTTATTACTGCTGTATATATGAGCTTAGCATTTTCTATTGTTATTTTACTGTGGTTGTTTATTAATGGTTTTAATTGGATTAGTTTGACTTTTGTTTGTTGTGTTTTAATGTTTATATGTTCTTTCCAGTTAAGTCTGGTGTCTAAATGTAGTCCTAGATATCTCACTGGATTGTTTTGTGGAGTCCAAGGAATAATGTTATTGTTCAGTGTGAGAGGTGGTGGTGTTGAAATGGTTTTTAATGAAAAGATTTTTGCTGTTGATTTGGATGGATTTAATTTGATTTTCCATTTGTTTGACCAAGCACTGATTTGATTTAGATATTGCTGTATTGTGTTTCTTAATATATCAAGTGATGTGCTAGAACAATACAATGCTGTATCATCTGCAAATTGTGCTATATTGATTGTGTTGGATGTAGGGATATCAGCAGTGTAAATATTAAATAATATAGGTGACAATGGGGAGCCCTGAGGAAGTCAAGCCAAAATTGGTTTGGGGTTTGAGAGATGTTTATCTATTGAAACTGCAAAAGTTCTATTGCTTATGAAGCTATTGATAATGTTGGTTAAGTATTTGGGTGTACCATTAATTTTAAGTTTGTACATGAGACCTTCATGCCATACTCTATCATATGCTTGGGAAATGTCTAGAAATGTTGATATAGTGTGTAATTTTCTTTGGAATGCTGTATGAATATGTTCAGTAATTCTTAATAATTGATGAGTGGTTGATAGCTTTTCTGTGAATCCAAATTGATGTCTGGGGATGATACCATTTTTGTTGAGGTAATTGTTGAGTCTTGTTTGAATGATTTTCTCTAGAATTTTTGATAAAGAGGGTAACAAGCTTATTGGTCTATAATTTTCTACATTTGCTGGATTTTTGTTTGGTTTTGGTATGGGTATTACTATAGAGTGTTTCCATAAAAGTGGAAAATATCCTGTTCTTAATGAAGAGTTATAAATATTATTTAAGAATGCTATGGCTTGGTTTGGTAGATTTTTGAGTATTTTATTGTTTATTCTGTCATGTCCTGGGGCCTTTTTATTGGGGAGTGCTTTTATTATATTTGTTATTTCCTGAGGAGATGTGAATCTGATTCTAGAGGGTACATCATAGTTAGGAGATGTTGCTATCTGTGTGATTGTTTGATGTAGGTTGTGTGGGTGGGAATCATTGGGTTTGAATGTACCTTCAAAATGTTTTGCTAGGGTTTCTGCTTTTTCAAAAGGTGAGAATTTTTTGCCTGTACTAGTTTTTAGTGGAGGAATGGTATTCTTTTTGTTAAGTATTTTATTTTTAAATTGCCACAATGTATTATTACTTGAGCTTAATGTTTGGATCATGTTGTTAAATTGTTGCTGTTTGTGAGTGAAAAGTGTTTTTTTGGTAATATAGGTTAATAGATTTAGTTCCTTTTTGACTTCAGGGTTTCTAGTGTGATTCCATAATCTTCTTGTTTTATTCTTTGTGTAGATTAGATTTTTTATGCTTTTGGGTAGTTCATTTTTTTATTCTGTGTGTTTATAAGTGATTTGTTTGATTTACTGTTCTGTAGTTCACTTAATATAATGGTATTGAGTATTGTTATTGCTTGGTCTATTTCTGGAGGGGTATTTAATATTTTAAATTTTGGGATGGATGTTTTTACATTATTTTTAAATTTGTGCCAATTGATTATGTGTGTGTTGATCTGAGGAATGGGTGAGTGGGTGGGGAGTGAATGTTGTGTTGTTATTATTACTGGTAGATGGTCTGAGTCCATTTCATGGTGTACTGTGGAGAAAAATGTTTGTTGTAGATTTGTTATACCTATGTCTAATATATCTGGGTTCCTAGAGTGATCATTTGGGTAGTAGGTTGGTTCATTGGGTGCTATTATATTAAGTTTGTGGTAGTTTATTAATTGTAATAATTGTGTACCAGCTGAATTATTACTTTTACTTCCCCACTGTATGTGTTTCCCATTAAGATCTCCTAAGATTATTGTTGGAGTGTGTTGATTAATAATACCACTGAGATTGGTATTTTGGATTTTTATATTGGGGGGCTTATATGCTACTATTAGTGTAGTTTCCAGATTGTTGTTATTATTGAACTTAATTGCTGCTGTCTCAATACCAGGGGTTGGTGGTAGTATTATTTGATAACATGATATTGTGCTGTTTATGAGTATCATTACTCCTCCTCCATTATTATTTTGTCTGTCTGTCCTGATTACATTATAATCTGGTAGGCTGAATTTTACACTGTTGTTTAAATGTGTTTCAGTTATACATGCAAAGTCAACTTTCTTATCTTGCAAGAAGTATTTTAGTTCATTGACTTTATTGATTAATCCATTTGCATTCCAATTGAGCATGATTAACTTATTAATTTGTGTTTGTTGCATAATTATTATTAATGTATGCTGAGATGGATGATTGAATGTTGTTTATTATGGATGGTATAATTGAGTTAATTATATTGATTATGTGAGTAGCTATCGTGTTGATCAGGGAGTTGAGGAAGCTGTTCTCGTTTGTGTGTGCATAAGAGTTTAGATTTTGGGGGTTATTATGTTGATTGAAATTTTGAGCTGTGTTTCTGTTGTTTATGTGTCTAAAGTTGGGGATGTTTTGAGTGGTTCTCAGTCCGGGAAAGTTAGTTTGGGTATTTTGAGGTGGCGCTGCTGAAGATTCATTGGTTCTTGTTCTATTTTGGGGATTGTTGAGGTTAGGATTTTGGCTGATTTTTTTATAATAAGGGCATTCTACTGTTCTGAGGTCCGCTCGGTGGTTTCCTTGACAATGATAACATTTGAATGGTTCATTTTTATGGGGGCAAGTTGCAGAATAATGATTTTTGGAACAATAAATACATGCTATTTTATGGTTACAATTATTTTTTGTATGGCCAAAGTCTAAACATCTCATGCATTGAATGGGGCCTTTAGGTCTTCTTCTCCTTTCAGCTTTTACAATGAGATTACAAATTTCACTTATTTCTAAAATAGTTTCTATGTTTTCTTCCCCATTGAATTCGGCTGCTATTACTGGAATTGGGTTATTGTCTTTTCGGAGTCTGGTAACTTTAATGAGTGATGGGTGTTTCTCTTTCAGTTCAGTGTATATTTCCTCTTCTGTGATTGATGTGTGTTGGTTTTTGAATACAACTGAGAATTTCTTATTTGCTGGGTCCTTGTAAGTATGAAATTGTCTTCCTGTGTTTATTAGATATTTGGTTATGTCTCTGAAGTCACTGATTTTCTCTGGTTGTATTTTTACTCTATTATTTATGAATTGAAGTGTGAATTTATTTGTCACTTTGGTATTGATTTCCTTGCTAAAGTTCGTTATGTTAGTTATATTTGCTACATAGATTGGCGGGATTTTGACAGATTCTGACACACTTGGCGAGGTTTCATTTACGTAACCAAACCAATTTTCATTGTTGGGTTCTAGTTCACTGCTCAGTGGCTGAAATCTGTTGCCCGTGGGGACCGAATATGAATACTGCGTTGAACTGTCTCTACTGGCTTGCTTTGATTGCACATTAGACCTTTTTGTTTCGTTAGCCGAGGTAACATCATCAGAAGGACGCTTTAAATTTTGCCCTGCGGCATGTTGGCCTGAAGCGTTACCTTGTAATGAGTCCAGGTTTTGCTGTCCGAACGAGGTCTGTTGATTTAGCTGAGGTCCCATTGTTGTTTGGCTTGATTGAGATTCCATTGATGTAACTTCTGAACTGATGGTTTCCGTTGCTTCTTCATACAACATCGATACGTTTAGTTCTGGGATGGAATAATCACTATTTAGTGTTGTTAAGGCATTACTGATGATCTGCCCGGTTGTCGGGAAGTACCCGTTGTGCATAATACGTAGCACTCACTAGTGGCACTGTTTCCACAGTCCACAAGATTTTCGCTGGTTCACAGTCTTTTCAAATTCACACGGCTATCACTGTTCACAACGATAAGAGAGGTCCGTTCAGTTCGACAGTCGAGCGCGGAATGACTTTGTAGGTAGCAATGCTCTGTGATAAGGAATAATATTAAAATATTAATCGCTTTCTTGTATAGGAGCGACCTTGCGACCCAAAGAGAAAATAAAAATTTGTTCTAAGGAGAACATAAATCGAATCAATATGGAAGTCATGGTGGAGTAATGGCGGGATATTCTAAATCGAGAATAGGCAAGCATAGGCTTGTTCAGTGTGGAATAGAAATATAATTTGGTCGTAAGTATCAGTATTGATTCGTGGCAGGGATTTATGTTTCACCACACTAGAAAATAGTTACTAGACGTATATTAACCTTAGCTAGAAAATTTTGATATTTAGCACACTTAAGGGTACAATCTTTGTTATTATTTTTATATTTTTGAGTGTATTAAAAACTAATTAGAATTTTTTTTCAGTTAAAACTTTTGCCCAAATTTGTTCAGCATTTTTGGACAAACATTATTATTTTTATATTGTTTATTATAGAGTAGTACATATATAAAGATGCCAATTTGTTGTTAATGCTTTATAAAATGTATCCTGTAAATTTTAATAAATTATGAATAATAGTTTATGAGTAAAGGTACATTAATTACAAAATACGTTTTCGGCAAACGCCATTTGAAAAGTTTGCATTTATCACTGCTCCACTAGAACATTTCTGCTACGTATTTTGGATCATCTCCTTCAGCAAAAAAGACTAATGCTATCAACATATCAACAGGAGCCTTTTTCAATAACCCCTTAACAAACGAACATGTGTACACAATTAAGAAAAATATAGTCATAATTGTACGCAGTATGGAAAAAGGGGGCATGGCTGATGCGCACCAGAATATTTAAACAAGAATTAAAAGTACTTTCAGACGTCCCAAAAGAAAAACGTTAATATATTTGGAAAGAGCAACGTTTGAGCTATTTATTTACCCCCAAAAAATCGATAATTTGACCAATTTGATGGTACCTTCTCCCCTTAAGTGATTCTAATATGTAGTTACGTAATGAACGTCCACGATTTTACAGGACACTAAACAGTGGTTTCGGCTCATTTTAGTGAATGTAGTGCCTGTGCCTGTTTAACCGTACACGAATTTGTAGTAAATAAGGCTACCTGTTGCCTAACTGGAAACGAGTATTTTTTGTCAGAATAGTGTTTCTACACTCCAAACGATTCAAGCCAAAGAGTATATATGATTCAAGCCGTTTATTTAGAAGATAAACCAAAGGGAGGAATAGCATAAGGGAACTCACGATCAAACCTATAGGGCAATTTTTCGAAATAAAATTATATTAAAAAGTAATTAGCAAAATATGTACTTTGAAATCATCCAATGATTGTGAAGAATCATTGGATCTTGTAAATTATATACACAGAAGCAGCAACGACATCCGCTGTCTAGAGAACTGAGAATGTGGGTTAGAATCCCGCAGCAAAGTTTTACTATACAACAACATGGTAGGCAATGCAAACCACTATGAATCGCATATACTCATTTAAATCATCGTTGATTTCATAATTCTCTAGTAAACCTAGATAACAGTTTCAGGAGACAATCATAAATGTCAACATTTCTTTCTGAATGTACACAAAGGTGAATATTATTAGGTACTAAATAACAAGAAGCACACGGTTTCAAAGGATTAATAAAGATTGAGATGGCTTGATTGTTATGCACTTCATTATTTACTTCCGTATTTATTTCACTAATAAAAAGTCACTCCTATGAAAAATTAAAAAGAAAAAAAAAGCACACATGCTCTCTGGTTTCGGTTTTGACCTACAAATATTTGCGCGACTACATTCATCTATCCTGAGACGAGTTACCTCCGGCGGTCACGTGGGAGCGATGTGAGGGGGCAACATTCTCGATGCAGCGGCGCCGAAGCTGCGAAACGAGTGCGCGGTTGCGCCACCGCCCCTGCCGTTCATCGCGACGACGACGTCGCCCCCATCCCGCGCACGCACCCGCGAGGAGACGCCGCCGCGCCGTCGATCCTCGCGAAGGCCGCGCCGCGTCCTCAATTAACGCGAGCGCCGACGCAGCCTCGCGACCGCTGCCCCGCGCGGCGCCGCGCCGCCTGCTTCACCTTCGCGGAGAGCGAAAGCCGTGCGATGCGTCGCACGTTCGCTCTTCCGGAGCAGGGCCAAGGAGAGAGAGCAGTGGGCACGCGGCGACGGCAGCGGCGGAGGCCGGGACGGTGACGGTGACGGTGACGGTGACGGTGACGGTGACGGTGACGGTGACGGTGACGGTGACGGTGTCGGTGACGGTGTCGGTGACGATGTCGGTGACGATATCAGTGAATGATTGAGTTATTCCGGGCGCGTCAACTGTTAAGGTCATTAACCTGCACTGCTCCAATTAGGAAAGCTCGCGCGACACGCCCCCCCCCACCCGCTGCCTGGTTAACGGAGGAAATACGTATGTTAATGAATCAGAGAGATGCCGCCTTTAACCCTGCAGTGGTAACGTGACTTTTTGAAACAAAAGTGGTAACGCGGGGTGTCTCCAGACCCCTACTCTTTTCACGATATATGCTAAATTATTGAAAAACAAATTAATATAATATTCTTCTTCTATTATTAACAATTTTTGCGTGTAATTAAACAATTTATTAGGAATTTAGTTGCTAAACAAGTCTGAGAATTCATCAGGAAAGCATCTAATATTTGGAGTTAACTTTTCTACCGGTCTTCGCGTGTTGTCACATCCAAGCCCATGTTTCGTAGTACAAATTGAAATATTTTGAAATTCAAAGTACAATGGAAAATTTCAATACCCACATTATCCACATTCCACAATTCAGCAAGATTTTGATGCCCTGATTTCACAGCTCCAGCCAAAATACGTAGCCCAATTACTGCCTTCATTTCCGCTTTCTCAGTCTTTTAGGTGCTGTGATCATTTTTATTCCTCTCTAAATCCATTTAAATTTTGATATTGGTGGATTCTGTAATTCTCTCAATCATATCCAAATCAATAAACAAAGAAAACATTATCCTGCTCTTTTGGAATTGCGTGCAGACTGCTTTTCCCAGGGCGATATTTCACGCCGTTTGTCAGCTATCCGTTTCACAATTCTTTTCATCCCCTTGGATGGATGGTACGGAGTTTTTTACTCTGTCTGGCTGTCGGCCATTGGTGTTCTTAGGTGGCCCCAAGATTATCTGAGATACTAGATGCCCAGTTGCATACACGATGTGTTTGATTTCAGTAATATCTAGATCTCTACTTGAGGTCTGTACCACCTCATTTAAGATAGAATTCGCTGTTTCTATCACTCTCTTAGCTTAAGCATTTTCGTAAATTCTCCTCAACGGTACACGAGATTCGAATGGAAGTAGACGAACTCGTTCTATCTCGAGTCGGAGGAGGTCCCGCATCACGTCCTTAACGTGTGACTCATGGCCAGATGCATTTTCACCACTGACGGTTGTTTCATTTGGAAGAGTTGAACCTTCAAGGGGACCATCGTTTTCAGGGATATTAGATGGTACTAAATGTTCTGGTTCTAAATGTTCGTCATGTGGACAGTTTGATCGAAGAACACACTCCGCGTTTCTCTGGGTGTCTGCAAGTGTTTCTTCTGTGAATTTTCCACTGCTGTGTATGCATCGTCGTTGATTGGCAAGCCCCAATTTTTCGCTCTTGCATAGTAAAAGCACCATATCACCTCCTTTAATTCATCCCGTGACCATTTCTGAGATGGCTTCAAGCTACTGCCGGCGCTGGGTCCCTGGGACTTATTATTATTATTATTATTATTATTATTATTATTATTATTATTATTATTATTATTATTATTACTATTAATTCCGTAAGTGTAACGCATGCATTTATCGTGGGAGGTGGCGGTGATCTTACTCGTTGGATAGCGAGATCCGGCGCCGACCTGCTCATTGCTCGAGTTTTTCCCATCTGTTATCTCCCAACTGAGAGGCACCACACCAGCCAGGACACGTTTTAAGCTCCTGACTGCTTTCCCGATAAGTGTGATAATAGTACGTGTAACTGTGTGTGTGTGTGTGTGTTTGTGTAAATAAGGGAAGATGATAGTCCTAGGGAGAGGAAGGAAAGATGATGATCTTCCATTCATCTAGTGATGATCGAAAAAAAGCAAAAAAAAAACCCGGACAATTACCGATCAGAGGAGCTGTACTTTACAATTCTTCAGATAGTGTCTGAATTCGATATAGCTACCTACCTAGTGCGGTCAGAGGTACTGCAGTGACATCAATTGATGCCCTAAGTAAGTAAGCCGGTGTTGGTGGCGACATCTTTTTACTTTCCCGTATACGTACGTATATACGGAGTAACATACATAGTTCAGGAAAAATTAGGTTAATCTGCAGAAAATCAATATCGAGATTTCAATGGAACTACACGTTTTGGGGTCCCCTGATACCGAAAAGTTTTTTTTTCTTCAAAACACCCGTCCGTCCATCCATCCGTCTCTCCGTCCGTCCATCCGTCCGTCCGTCCATCCGTCCATCTGTCCGTCTGTCCGTCCGTTAATCTGTGAACAACCATAGCGGCTAAACCGTAAGTACGAATTCTTCGAAAGTGAATATTCTCCGGTCGATCTGATAGTAAATATTTACCGGATATAAAAATATACCGGATTTTGATAGTAAATATTTTCAATGCAAAAATAAAAGTTTTCAGCATTCATGAGGAAACTAGTACATACCTTCTGTATGTTTGGAAGGGTTACTTTGCGATACGCAGACGGAAAACTGACTTCACTAAACGCGTAGCGCAAAGAAGGCATGGCCACATAAAGCAATTTCGTACTGCACAGTAAATAAACCACAGAAACGACATGAATCATCATGATTTCTACCTCTCGTACTGAGAATGATCACAAGAGTTATGTACTCGTATGTTTCCGTGAATTCGCGTTAAAATACATGCTCGGTTCCTTTCGTCACATTGTCCGTTAACATTTCATTCGCACGCCCAAGTCTAACTGTATGTACTAGTTAAGTAAGTAACTATTACTTAAAAAAAATAACAGCTTCGTCGAGCAACGAGTTGACTGCTCACAGCGGCATTGTGCAACCGGCTCGTGATCTCGTTCTCCTCAATGTAGCCGCTTCTTGCAGAAGGCCGCGCAAAGTTGCCTTCCGGTATCGGAGGAGCGGATCCCATCCACCGCTGGGCGACCTCGAGCTTCTCAAAGAATCCCGCCCACCGCCCCAGTGGTTATCGCCGCCGTCTGTTGCTCGCGAGAGGAGACGCCGGGACGACTCGGAGGTCGACCTCCGCGGCCGCTTGCCGGACACGGCGGTGCGCCGCCGCCGCTGCCGCCGCCGCCGCCGCCGCCGCCGCCGCCCCCCCCGCCGCCGCCCCCGCCACACAGCGTGATTCACAGGAGGTGGTTGCGCTTGCGCCGTGAAGCACGTGTCCGCCTCGCGGCGTGCTCGCGAGAGACTGTGACGGCAGCGGTGATTGGAGTGGAGGAGGGAGATGGAGAAAGGTGGAGGAACTGGAGGACGACGGGTAGCCATGAAGAGGCGGACGAGGGGCGATAGTAGTTGTGATGATTTTTGATAGTGGGATAATGGCGATACACAAATACGTCCGCTCAATTTTATTTTATATTTATTACAAATATTACAGCCTCTCGGGTAGCTCAGGGACAGTGTACTAGCTTTCTAAGGTGCGATCCCGATTTCCGATCGGACCAAAAATAGTGCAAAAATTGTATCGAAGCTAATGATAGTGAAGACACCAGTGATAGTGACGAAGCCTAAAACGATTGTAAAAAAATCCGACAGCGAGTGATAAAGCCAACTATGATTGCAGAAGCCGACAATAACTGACGAAGACAACAATGACTGACGAAGACGACAAAGACTGACGAAGACGACAAAGACTGACGAAGACGGAGACAACAATAATTGACTAAGACGGCAATGACTGACGTAGACGGCAATGACTGACTAAGACAACAATGACTGACGAAGACAACAATCACTGACGAATGCAACAAAGGCTGATGAATACAATGACTGACCAAGACGATAATGACTGACGAAGACGATAATGACTGACGAAGACTATGTCTGACAATGCTGATAGAGACAGGTGATGCAGACAATGACTGATGGTGACAACAATGATACGATGCCGACAATGATAAGGACAAGTCAGACAATGGCAGTGACGAGTTTGACAATGATGGAGACGAATACGACGATGATAGTGGCAAAATCATCAATGATGACGACAAGTTGACAATGATGGTAGGGAAGCCCACATTGAAGGTCACGAAACCGTTAAAATGAATCTGACAATGATAGTGATGAAAGTGACAATGGTGACCACGAACCCCACAATGATAGTGACGCAGACAACGATAGTGACAGAAACGACAACAGTGACGTAGTCTCTCGGGCGATGTTAGTGATGAGAAAGGAGAGAAGGAGGAGAGTCGAAAGTGACAATGGGATCGGATATGATGCTATATGAGGCGGTAGCGACGGCGACGGCAGCGCGTGCAGACGCGATGGCGGCCAGCGCCCTGAGTTACCGCGCCCGCCCCGGAGCCGATACGGTCGGTGATGCGGCAGCGCGGCGTGGACTTTCACTGACGCTTGCGTGCTCCGCTTGTGCATCCGTAACAGGCCGGAGGCTGCTCTCTGCCCCCGAGCCAGCCCCCTCCCCCTGAGCCCCCCCTGCCATCCCCGAGGCTGCGATGATCCGAGCGCCACGCTCCTCTCGCTGCCGGCCACGCAAGAGCGCATGGGCTCGCAGGAGGGGGGAGGTAATGGTTGGGGATCTGCCTGAGAGCGGAGAAGTTGATCTCAATTTAAAATTCACCTGAGATGCCATGTGAGTCGTCATAAAAGCTTTGATCGACACCTCGACTCAAGTCCGGCAAGTGAGATAACTAATATTCTGCTTTAAGAGCAAAAGTAAACTCAACAATGGACAGACATTTCAGGGCTTCTGCAACAAATTCATGGAATTACATATTTATTAAGTAATAAATGATGCAATTGAATATCTCGGGGTAATAACATGCTGTCACAATACTTCATTTTTGAGGAAAACGGAGGGTAAATGTTTAGGCATTGGGTCATCTTGCAGCGAATCTTTAATACAAAAACCCAATATCTAGATACATCGATGAAGCGTCGAAATACACAAATATTTCAAATTCATCAGAAATTTGGCATAGCACGTTATTGCCCCAAGATCTTCATTAATAAACTTAATGATTTTTTCAGCTCGTCGACTGCTACGGTCATTAGTTCCGTTGGTGTAATGATTGTTTTATCCCGTGAGGTCGCGGTGTCCCTCGCCCACTGGATTGATTGATTTTGATTGATTCGTGATTTCGGGCGCGTCAACTAGAAGTTGTCGCACACTCGTCCCGTAAGTGCAGTGCGTGTGTTTTCCTCGGGAGGTGGCGGTGATCTTTTCCACGCTGGATGGCAAGATACGACGCCGACCTACCGTCGACTAGCGGGGTTTCCCTCAACAAGGTATTTCCCACCAGCGAGGCACCGCTCCAGCTGGGACAAGCTCTAAGATCCAGACTGGCCTCCCGGCATGTGTGGTAGTGTGGTGCATATTAGTGTAAGTGTGTGTGTGTGTGTGTGTGTGTGTGTGTCAGTAAGAGGTGAGGATAGGACAAGGAAGTGAAAGGAAAGATCACGCGCGGTCCGTGGCCCGTTTGTTAGGGTACTGATGCGGCATTCGCCTGGCGTTGATCCGAGAAACCAGGGAAATCTACTGTTCAGAGCAGCCGGCCACTAGAATTCTCCTCCAGACAGCGACTGAATTCGACCTGGCTGACAAGCTAGTGTCGAAAATCCCGCCGCCGTTGGGACTCGTACCTAGGACCTCCCGGTCAGAGGGACTGCAGTAGCATCAGTTGAGCCATCCCTCCCGGTCGCCCGCCGGAAATTGAGATTCGGTTCCGACCTGCACGTCAGATTTTCCCTCCAGGCATCTTCACCAGCGGGACACCGTCCTCATCGTGACAAGCTCAAAGCTTCCACGTGGTCTCCCGACGTCTCTGGTAATGTACATAGAGCATGTATAAGGGGAGATAGTAGAACAAGGAAGAGGAAGGGATGACCGCGCACGATCCGTGGCCAGTTTTTTGGGTCATTGCTCTGGCCTTCGCCTGGTTTTGGTCGGAAAATACATCTATCAACGTAGTTGGTAACTAGAACTCTCCTCCAGTTAGTGGCTAAAATCTAGTGTCGAAAATCCGTAAACATCGGGACCTAGATTTCCCGGTCAGAGTCACTGCAGGGATCGATAATGCTGAACTCAACCGTTACTTTACATTGTGATATGCCAAAATGGTAATAAAAGCAATGGAAGTTGTATAATGCAAGGGGAATAGCACTTCTTCAGGAGCTCGGAATATTAAGGTGAGCGAACAAAAATGGAGGTCGCCTTGGAAGCGGGGGCGTAGAAAATAAACAACCTGACGTTAGAGGTCATTTTTGGAGATACGATATGTAAGCGAGTGACCACTTGATGCGTAAAAACATTTTATAACAAGTGAAAAGGGGAGCTTTCAGGTTTCTAAAAAAAGATCGCCGGATTCATTCTCTCTTTAGACGTGGTAGCGATCAGATCGAATATTTAGCTGTAGTCGGGAAGAGTATCAGTTTTGGTGAAATTACATCAACTTTGATCCGATTGGTACTAAGTAGACATTGAAATAGAACTTGGATTATATTGAGTGGTGTTCAAAGACATATATTATTTTCCCGTGAGACGGAGACAGAAGAAAACGCAGTATTAGGGAACTTTGTTTGTGGTAGAAAGTACAGTTACGTGTGTAGGCGTCCATCTGTGACGCAAGTGATAGAGCAGTCGGTAAACTAGTAATAATATGACACAGTAGTCGATAGGGGTTAAATATCGTGCCTATAAAGGTACTAGAAGAGAGACATCGTGGGATATCTGAGAAGATTCTTCGTGGCGCCGTCGTATTTGGAGAAGAAAAAAAAACGCGCGAAGAAATAGTCTGTGAGAAAAGTTTGAACTGTCATTCCAATCAAAGAACCGGTCATGACCAAAAGTTTTCAAAGCTTTAAAGCTGCATTTTGATGATTGTAATAATTCAGATTCAATTAGAATTATCAATTATTATAATAAACTCCAATTTGTTTATTAGGGAAAGAACTGTTTATCATTTTAAATAAGTACAATCCAGATTTTTTTAACAGGATCTTCAGATTCCTGGCTATTTCGTATAAAGGGCAGATCGGGTAACTGATTGCAGATTAACTAGGTACCAATTACGAATCAGATCCCAATAGACTGAGCGAGCGCGGAATTCTCTGATGTTGAAAATCAAATTGCATACGAGAATCAATAAAAGTTGTAATTATTTCCTGACGCTCAATTCAAGCTAAATAATCATTTATTTGGAAGTAATTAGGAGCATAAATTAAAACAGGAAGATAAGAAGCTATAAAACATAATTCAATATGGTAAACGTTATTGACACGAATAATGCTAAGGGAAAGTTACCTATGTTTCAACATTTTAATTAACAACAACAAACATGATAATTTACAATTATTATTAATTCCAATAATTTTCAGTATTTTTAGAATTTGCGGTATTTCAAACTTTATTGAGTCATTTTCAAAATACATGAGTTTAGTCATAAATAAGTCAATGTGTTATTTAATGCAGTGACCTAAAATTTAATTGGTCTAAACATTATTTCTAATACACTTGTAACATTTTCACCATAAAAATGTAATAACTAAACACACCTTTTGACGTATGAAATGGAACAAAATTATTTCTCTCGAATATGGAGCACATGGATTATCTTTCGCTCAAACATCAATGTTACTAAAAAACGCACAATTTATAAGAAAATTAAACAGTCTCTCACATATGTAAGGGTGTCCTGGGTGTCAATAAATACCCAGGAACTCATCTCATCTGTTTATTTATTTATCTACCTATTTAGTTATTTATTCATTTTGATCAGCAATGCAGGAAAATAAGCTTCACACGAAATATGGATTAAATATCCCAACTTTTTGTTCTGTTTTTGCATTTCGAGTTTAGGCCGGGAGTAAGATTATACAGTGATCGTGTAATGCAGCAACAACTAATAAATTGATCTTCTGTATGTAACATGACATAAAGCTGTTTCAAAAAGATCGTTCGTTGCGCATAAAATATTTCGTTACGCAATTTTGTGATGATTACTACCGAGGGCAATTATGGAGATATTTTTATACTTAAAGGCGCATTTTTGTTTCATTATATGATTAGTAACAGAACCTCACTTCTTTACGCTGCTTACTAGATAGCTAGTTAGATGTTTTAATTAAACGTGAGTTAATTAAAAAATACTGTGTCTGATATATTTAACTGCAATTGAGTAAAAATCAATGAGTGTGATTTAAAAAATAAATTAATATTATAAATATAACAATAACAATAAACATAATTTAATATTACTCAGGACCGCACTACACCACACGAGGATTTACAGTGGCTGCACTCCATTGTATTGCATTGCACTCCATTGCATTGCATTGCATTGCATTGCATTACACTACACTGCACCGCACTACACTGCAGCGCACTACACTGCACCGCACTACACTGCACCACACTACAGTGCACTTCCCTACGTTGTAACACTTCTGAACATTGTACCACACATTAAAAGCTAAAGTTTTAACTTCTTGAATGTCAGATGGTTACGTTGCTTAAGCTATCGGTACTAAACTAATCAAATTACTTATACAACTACAAACTTTGCGAAGAATAGTTCAGTTTGCCAGTAGAAATTTATAGTTTTCAACTTTTGTAATTCTTTTGTAATAACGTTTGTAAGACAAATGAAAATTTCCCCTCAATTTCTTTTTTCGTTCAAATTTTGTGAATATTCCGAAATATGTGCCTCTTGACCGAAATACGTGCTCTTGTCTAATCTACTCTGAATGCCCGCAAAGTTGGTTGGCCTGCAAAAAGCGAAAAGCCACTTTCATCTATCTAATCAAAACCACAAATTTATAATTCACTCTTTAGAATTTGTTCGCCAATCAACTAAGTGTCGACAGTCAGTTGCCCTGCGTAAAACGAAAGGTTCTGGGCTGTATTAATGGTTCACTTTAGTGAATACCCTAGAAATTTCGGAGTATTTTAGAAACATCTCAAACTAAAATTATACCTGCAAATCTCAAGCAATTATCGATTTCAGTGGAACGTCTATTTTTTTTATCAACGTAACCAACCTTGTGCTCGTTTAAATAGAAGAATCGCTTATTTGTTTCTAGGCAGATTATTATCTCTTGAATGCGAAATTTTTCAAGAGTCCTCTTCTCTTTCTCACTTTTTCTCCGCTTCGACAATATCCACTTAAGCAACCGACCGATTACGCCACTGGTCCCAGAGATCCATACACTCCTCGGCACGAACAAAGCTAATATTCAGCTCTGGGTGCAGTTCTCATCTCCCGTCTGACCGTCGCCTTGGGCAGCGCGTGTGCCTCGTAAAGTGAAACCCGAAACACAGATCGCGTCCCACAGCGCGCAAAGCGTGACTTGGCTGTTACGTCCGAGCTCGCGAAGTCTCATAGAGGAAGGCAATCACTTGAAGGGCTATGCAATGACTCCAAAAGATGGAAATAGAAGATTTACAAATAAGTCGTGTAGCTTCGAAGTTTTGAAATGGTTTGGTTTGACGAGGCACTAAGAAATAGGGGTCATTTATGGCGGAAAAAACACCACCGTTTCCCCCTCTAACAGTCAAACACATGTGTCCTATGTAATTTTTCAGAAAAAATACTTTGTTACCGCACATCAGTTTCTTGACAATTTTTGTTCTTCTAAGACGATCATAAGGTTGTTCTTAATTTGAGTTGAAACGCTGAGTAGAACAATAGTTCAGGAGCTACAACGTGTCAAAGATGACTATTATCTTTGTTTTTTTGAAAAACTCGAGTTTCGGAGAAACGCCTGTAGAGGGCACAATTACCTAATGTCTAAATATTTCGAAGTAAAAATCAATAGTTTTGATTACAAACGACAAAAAATGAAAAATGTGTGAATTGACAGAATTGGGGTGCATATAACGAAAGGCCTGTATCGACCACGGCCATAAGATTGCGCACGACATTAGATCGTCAGAATCTTAGCCCGATAGTCGACCGTCAGAAATGAAGTGCACTTGCAGTTTGCAAAAGAGGTTAATGATCACCCGGGTCTACGACAACGTTTCAAGTATTAGAAATGCCCACTAATTTACGGTGTTATACGGCCTGCGGCGAAATGGAAAATTATTTTAAAAAATACTACGGACTCTAGGCTGAGGTAAGTGAATTGCTATTGCTATGACGTATTTATTGCTAAAATTTTAAGTAACAATTTGCTATGTTTGTTTACGGCATACTCGTTCTGAATTCAATTTCTTCTCGCGGGGATGCTTCTATAACCTTCATAACACGATAATATTAGAGGCGTTTTCTCGGAGACGGAATGAAGGAAATTCCTTCTGACTTACGACTACTTTCTTCTTCCGAATATAATTACCAAATCAAACATATGCATTGACGTTTAAGAGAAAAAATATAAGTTTTGAGTTGATGAGGAAATTTACTTTGAGTTTTAAACAAAGCACGCTTTCAAGCGTCACAAAAACTGTAGAAATCGTTGTAATGGATTGTCTTTCCTTCCCTCGTGTGTAAATTGTCTCACAGCACTCCTGCGGACAGAATGGGTTTGTATCGGAGCTAAACAGAGCCAGGGAAAATCTCCTCTCTTGAACTGCCTTAAATAAACGTCTCTTTCAGCTATATCAGTGGTGTCAAGGTCTCCTACTGGTGGCAGTAGCACGCCTCGCGGCACCGTGTCATATCACGAGCTTCTTTGCGCCACTAGCGTTGGGACGTTCTAGGGTTCGAGCCCCGACGGTGGCAGGATTTTCGTCACTAGCGTGTCAGCTCGGTCGAATTCAGCTGTGAGGAGAAGAATTTTAGCGACTGGTTGCTCTGATTGGTAGTTTTCCATGGTTTCTCCGATCAATGCCAGGCAAATGCCGGAGCAGTACCCTCATAAACGGGCCAGGGACTGCGCACGATCATTTCTTCCTCTTACTTTTCCTATCCTCTCCCCTTACTTACACATATATGCGCTATCACACATGTTGGGACACCAGTCGGGAGCTGGTTCCGAGTGCGGCGGTGCCTGATGATGAGAGACATGGAAGTGGAAATCCCCTGTTACCTGTAGATCGCATCGTCGTGTAGAACGCAGCCACTGGCCAGATAAAACCTGCACTACGCTAAGGACAAATGACAATAGAAGTTGTCGCGCCCAGATCACGAAATATTTAATCAATCATAAAATGATCACTTGGATTAAATGGTCACTTCCAACTAAAGACCGCCACAGGTGGCTCAAGGCATCAGCTGTTGTAACTGCAGTGCTGATGTAATTGCAGTGAATCACTAATTAATCAACCGAATGAAGCGGCAAATCGAAGCGATAGATCTTTCTCATTCAATCGCACGATGACGCGCGAAATACAATCTGGTATGTTTAGTTTATGTCTAGGTCTGTACTTCGTAGTTTATGCCCTGGCTACACTTCGTAATTTGTCTTCGCCTATCCTGTTCATACTAGTTCATAAGACGCAACTGAATTAAAATTACTTCAGGCTTTCGGACTGCAGGAGAGACATGTCCTGGTTACTTCACAAATAACTAATTAAAAAAACCAACGTAAGTAAGTGTTTCATGTAATTAATTACTATTAATAAAATTAACTGGAACCGACGCATTGCTGCCACAGAAGAAATAAGTGTGTAAATATCGTTTGAAATTTGAAAGAGATATCTTGTTTAATTAAGAATGATAGAAATAATGATATTTACTTTCTTGTCAGTAATGAATATATTTTCTGAAATTTAATGATTTATAAAAGAGAAGTATACATAATATTTATTCCATTTTGTTGATTTTATTATTCAAGTGATTTAGAGTAGACAATATTTTTTTGTTTTTCCATCAGCAGCAAAAACAATTTTTTTGGCTGTGCGACTCGTGGCATCCAACATACAACTGGATAGATAAAATTTATATAAATAATGTCCATGAATCAATAGAACAACATACTTCCCCCTTCATTTTAAATGATATTTTACACTTAGACTGAGCTATTTTACAAACATTTCAACACTTTATTACTTTCTGAAACACGCCCATGAGCCTACTTTTAGTTAATACGCTCTTAACGCATTTCAGACAAAACAGAAAGTGCTTCAGTTGGTAACTGTGCCATTCGAGGCCCACATTCCGTCATCTGTGCACCCCTGAACTACACAGCTGTTGGTTTCAATTGCGCCATGGCAATACCCAGCATCGGACGATGAACACCGAAAACGTGGACGACCAGACGAAGTACTCAGCTCAGCGCTCTTCGTGCACATAAATAAAATAAATACAACGGGATGCAATACTTTTCTTTGTAACAATACCTCGTTGATCACTCGCAAAAAATGTTGATTGCATCATAGGCACAACGGAGACAGGTCCCTAGTGACCGAGATCCAAACTACGAGAGGAGTCGGTTAAGCTTAGAAGGACGGACTTGAGGTCATTTTGTCCGTGAGAATTCCTTCCAGGATTCAATACTCAACGCCGTTCTAATGTAGGATGGTTACGTTACTATGATGCACAGTGTCGTAAAATAATTAGCAGCACCTTTCACTTATCTGCGTAAAAGCTTTCATGTTAAAAGACTTCAGAAACAAAAGTTCATTTTGAAGTCAAATGACTCACTAACTCTGAATTGTTTAAGTGATTTCCATATTTACTGTCCTGTAGTGTAAAACAAATGTTAACTAAAAATTATGGTGGCGCGTACAGAATGATGTTTCGCAAAAGTTATTTCTTACAAGATGACGCAATTCTCTCCAATATTCTAAAGGTTATAAATTCTTCTTGTTATTGTTCTTAAATTGCTAGCTTCACAGTCGGGGGAATAAATATTGAAACTAATTGACGTTATGAGGATTCACAGGACAGTCCGCTGTGAAGTATTTAGTGGATAAGCGAAGTAATTCAACTTGAATACCATTTTTGAGTTTAATGTTTTGATGATTCTAAATTATGTTCACGCCCAGCATAAACTTCCGGATAAGCAATTTTTCAGAATCCCAAAAAGTCTTAGAAGAAAAGAATAAAAACGAGAAGAACAATATACAGAATAGAGCAAGTAAAAACCGATTTTAACTCGACTACTTTCCAACATTAAGCTTGCAGGATAGAAATAACTCTCAGAAAGACCTACGGAGCAATAGAATTCCCTTTGAAAGAGACTGATTAAACATTTAGAATCCTTTCTAAACTGAAGAGGACCAGCAAGGCTGAAACAGTCTTGAAGGAAGAAAAAGATTGCAGAAAGTTCCGGTTTACCAAAATGTAGGGGTACGGGCCTAGACTTCCCCACGCCATTTGACAATCGAATGACTAACAAGAATATACAAAATATTTGTGCAAAAGCTTCATCATTAAGAAGAAAATATTATTTTCTTCCAAGAAACAGTATACACATTCTTGTTCAGCATTGTACTGCGCTTGAATGGAAAGAATCATTTCTATTGCATTCGGCGATGAAATTAATGTTCATTGCTGTATGCTATGCATCACCGGCCTCCGAGTTTAGCACTGTCTCTAAGCATTTTTCATTATAAACCATTTGACGGTCACCCCAGCTGGGCTCCGTTTTTGCGACTTTGCAGAAGGCAAAGTCTTATCTCTACAGCGACGACTGCCAGGGCCCGCTTTCGGCGATACATATGTCGGCAAAAGAAAAGACAAACATTTCTGGCAAATAAGCTTTCGATTTCTGAACTCTAAAGTTTGCCAATTCGGTGAAACGTAATGAATGCCGTATGTCTGCCTCTTACAAAATGTAAAGTCGTCTATTTATGGAATCTATGAGAGGACACGTATTTGGTGCGTTTTATCACAGGATCACTAAATAAACTAGTTTCTCTTCGATCACTGATGTTATTATAAAGGTTCCAAAAACAGCGAATCCTAAATTTCTATGTATTTATTTAGTGTGAAAATAATAATTGTTATTACTGTTTGCTGTGCACAGCTTTTATTAATACTTTTGGCAGATCTTTCTTCTTTCTCGACACTTGATTTTACAGTGTCCACATACAAAATACTATTGTTGTCTTTATACTCTTGCCCAGTTATCAGTTTCTTCATTTGTTGCCATTTTGTCATCTGTTTTTGTTTGGAAGATCCTTTTGCAGTATTTATAATATAGAAACAAAGTAGGACGTCACTAATTTTCATCTCACGGTCTTCACGCCTGATAATTGCCATAGATACGTTCAATATCCTCACAAGCACGTTCTCTAAGCCTTTTTATCCACTGTACATTCTACAGATATAACTCACGGAATCCAATGCAAGTTAGTGTTATTAGAATTCTGAGGCAAGGTATGTACTGTTGCTCTACAACCTTTTTATTTTGGTCATTAAAGCCGTTGTGGAGTGTTCACTGCAACCAAATCACGCATAGTGTATTTGAAATGAGAGCAGAAGCTTTCGTTTTTTTATAACCGAGAGTTCATTATGCAGAGTCGACCGCATTTATGCCAGTTTGCTAGGAAGTCTTACACAGCAGTTGCAAAAATTGTGTAACTTCTAATCTATCGAGTCAAATTTAAAATATTTTGCAACGTTGTTTGGAGGCATTACAACTCGGTGTTTTGAATTTGATGCGGACAAGTCTGGCCATCCTGTATTCATTATATTGGTATTAGTGGTACAAATTATGTAAAAACAAGCTTAGAAATGTTTAAGGTAACATTTGCCCAAATACCAACGGCAATACTAAACCAAAGCGTTACGAAACATTGGATTTGGTTTAGAATAATGCATGAGATTGTTCGAATGAATTCGCAATATGCGAGTCAGAACATATCCTATTACCATTAATGTCAGCAGTGCGGCTTCTACAGAAGACCTTAATTAATTCTAAAGCCACAGATTCACAATAGTTTCAGACATTTAGAATTGAATATTAATATTTTATTAACCTTCCTGGTCTTCGCAATTCGCGTACGTTCGTGCAATTCTTACGTCCTTTTCATATCACCATGACCTCAACAACATTCATTACACACGTCCATACAATTCATTTGACAGGCTATTAAACTTTTCATTAATTATCATTTGTGCTGCAGCTGAAATCCGTTACGTATTGCGCTCCGCATACGTTACAAATCACCCTCGCGTCAGAACAGCGCGACCCGCGCTCCATCTATGCAAATGAAACGCCCGTCCCCGACCGACGTTCCAAATGAGGGAGGATTGCCGCATCGCGTCATTGCCGCGTGCACACGCGGTTAAAAGCTCGCTGGCACTGCCGTCGATCGCATCGGAGGGCAGCTCCGATGGCTTCGAAAGGCCTCGGGTCGCTCCGCTGACGGACGAGGCCCGCGGCAAAAAACTGCAGATAGACCGCAGCCCGAGGCCTTCATCGCGTGATGGCCCTAAGTGAATTCGTGTTGCCGTGTTGAATTTACAATCTTAATATTTCGATAACCTTGTGCGAGTAGGATTAAAGAAATAGTGTCACGATCGAGCGCGGTCAGTGAGTGGAGGGAAATGATCGGTGAACATTTAACTGCAGTAATGAAGATATCTCTGTTGGAGAACTCTTAAGAAATTTAAAATTTAGTACAATTAATAACAAGACTAATGATCTTATTTTATTCATTATACTCATAATATACTCTTAAATTGTTCTATTTTCGTACTCTTCAAATTATGTACATAAAACTTTTTCTTAATGATGAAACTAGTACATAAAACAGTTTTGCTCTGACCGTAGCCCGTGAAATTTTGAGACGTGCAATTTTGCTCTGGTCAGATTAAATAAATACGTAATTCATATAAAGTTGAACAGAATTCATATGATTTCTATAATTCTGTTAGTTGTGATCACAATATAAGAGCGGTTTAGCTTTAATCTTACAATTGTTTACGGCATTTACGGCATCAAAGATCACTTTTTCCTAAGGAACAAGTGGTGGAAAATCTCACATAATACACTTATACAAGTGAAATTGACATTGCATCCCTGATTGGTACGCAGCTGCCCATGCACTGCTTTTCGGCAGATACACGAAATTTCAGAGAACAATGGCAATTACAATGTACAATTCTATGGTTTTTCTGCTGTGACGTGCAATACACAGGAAAATGCACTCCTTTTTTATGAAGAATGATCCACCGACACCAAAAAGTATTTTTGCGGCCGTGCGAAGTGAACAGTGACAATAATCTTCTCAATTTCAATAAATTCAGTTTTCAGCTTTTATTAAAATAAAATACTTTTAGTTTTGAAGGTGGGGAAGAAAATACGCTTTAATATAATTGTAAAAGTTTGAGACAAACTAATTTAGCGCTACACTAGCGGTCCGCCCCATTGCGGGATTCATCACAATCGAGCGCGTAATTTTGGTTCATGTAGTACAGCAGAAAAGCGCCATATTTGTCATCACTGTCGCCATATGAGACCGTACTAAATTCTTAACTTCGGGTGCACCATAATTCTTTCAGTTTATTTCAGGTTTATCATGTTTGGACATTTATATTTGCTGCTAACTGCTCTTTCAAAAATCTTTGCATCTTGCTTTTATAAACGTTTTTTCCATTACTTTAAGATTTATGTAAAATTTATCAGAGATTTCTGAGAAATCCTACTTTAATAATTCAATTGAAATAAACTCGTAACAAGTCGTAACTAGTACTTGTTTAAGTGGGTACTAAACAACACTAAATGTAATTTTCAAAAAGATTGACATATATTTTCATAAAATATGTTACTATTTATTTATCTCTAAGCGAGTCTTTGGGGTCAGGCATAACGATAGCGAAACTGAGGGAATTCTTAGGGGACATGTATGATACATTTTTTTGTCATTTAAAATTATAATAGGTAATAAGTAGGGGCGAATTTGAACTCTTAATTGGTGATGTGCGGTCTCTGAGACCGCTAAAGAAAAATAAACGCATAGACCTCCTTTCCGGTACGTCGCAGTAAGTTTTTCTTTACAGTATCTTCCTCTTTCTAAAGTACACTCACACGCGGGGCAGCGGATCCAGTGACAGCGTTCGCCTTTGAGGGTCAGTTGAAGTTTCGGAGCGGTCTGGCAGATCTCACATCACCAATAGTGAAACTTTTCTTCCCGCAGTGAATGTGCAATTCAAATTGTTTATTAATGGATAATTTTCGTATAACAATGCATTATCGTATTTAAAGGAAGGTTTTTTAAAACAGTGAATGCTGTTTTTGAAGGAAGTACCATTAAAATGAAATTAAAATCGATGAAATCAGCAATAAATGCTTTAAAAATGATTTATTAATCGAAATCGACGAAAAATGCAAAACAATGACATAATAATAGATTATTTCATTTTGTCGTAACATACAATTGATGTCTATACTAAAAGGTATTGTTTAGAGCAAAATAAAAAAGCTCTCATTTCCGTTCGTTCTCGGCGGCGATAACAGGCGCGCCGATACTAGTGTGTTCCGTATGCACGTACAGTACTACAGTGTTCGAGAATGCCAGTTTCGCAACTACTAGAACTGGCGAACAGAACGAAAGGTACCGAAACTCGGCCTGTTATCGGTGTGCGCCGACCGCGTCGAATAAATGCTGGAGGCGTCACTAGAGCTCTGGCCACCGTTTAGTATAGATAGCTCAAACTCGAGGAAGTCTGGCGGTATATCTTGTTGAATAAGGCAAACTATTTTTGCGATTTGCGAGATTTGTACGTTAATCAATGCACAAGCAATTTAGCTGCACCTGCAATGTTTGTAGATAGCCTTAGGCTTTTAATATGTATATAATAAAAATAATGAAAAAATAACAATTATGACGAATTTTTATTTCGCCTATTTTCACGTAAATATATTTTAAGGCATATTTAACTTTCTAAACTTAAAAAAAATCTATTTTCTTCTAGTTTGATTAAAATGTATGTTTAAATCATTTCCACTTTCACTAATCCCAGCCATTTGGCACCGAACCTCTATTTTGTATCTAGATCTAGACCGAGGATGTCATTTGTTTTTGAGTTTGACATTCTGTATCTTTAAAAACCACAAGCTCGCTTTCCTCTAAATTCTTTACTCAGAGAAAAGAAGCGGATTACACAGGTCTACCAAAGAAAACTTTTCGAAATTTGATTTTATAATTTCATCTGATCTTTGTTTTTTGGTGTGCTGGAACCGAAGGTGAGGTCAGTTTTTCTCCATCACGTACACATTTTTTTTCAATCCCAAGTTCAATCTCTAAAGATAGTAGTTATAACGGCATAAGAAAACAGAATCGGCTGATTCTGTTTATATTTATTTACTACTTATTAACAATACCAAATGCACTGTATAGTGCTGATATAAACTTGCCAGAGTAAACAATGATGCATATTTAATTGTAATTTTTGTGAAAACGTGTTCTTTTCTCCTGGAAATTTCTTCGTGTGCGCTTCCTGGAATATGACTCTTTAGGTGTTTGACGATGTAGAATCCTGCAACAATCCGCCATCATATTCAAGTTCCACTTACCCTGATACCTACGTTTCATCCCCTTGATGTCCTGATGGCACCTTTCCCCTTGTTCTTCAATGACGTTCCCCAAGTTTTCCGGAAAATAGTCTACATGCGAGTGTAGGAAGAGAACCTTTAAACTCATATGGCAACCTAGTATTTGAAACGCCTTCGGCATGCATCCCACATCACATACATCTGTAGTTAGGATCATTTACGTTACCAAGGAACTAGTCAACAACCTCTTTAAAAGAATTTCAGGCTTCCTTCTCCTTCTCATCCATGGTCTGAGCAAAATGTGGATCTGAGAAAATTTTTTTGATGTCTGGGTCTAGAAAGATTCCTTCTTTTATCCTAGTATCACTTAAATCAGGAAACATGGAGCACAATTACTTGAAACATTCACTTTCTTTATTGTGATGAAATCTGTTATAATTCTTTGGTACTTCTCGATTGTATACTCACCACAGGTAATACAGTAGTATAGACTGGTAACATAACGCCGATGAGACATTTTTTCAAAATGCCCTTTCAAACTTCAGAAAACCTTTTTAATCACTTTGAAGCAACTAGATAAGTGAATGTATTCACCCCAATTGACATTACTGGATTGGGAGAATGTGCAAGAAAGTGGACTGCAACTTCCATATATAACCATTTCTATCTTGATTAACTTCAGAAGGGGACTACCGAGAAAAAAAAACAATTACCTTCCTATCTGAACAGAACTTTCATGACCACACCACTTATTCCGGCAGAGGTTATTACTCAGGCCAGATGGAAACGGGTTTTTTCAATTTGGAAAAAATCGTTTGCATAGTTTAGGCGCTAATGTTGTTCACACACACACCGGACAGACAGACGGACCGACAGACGGACGGACGGACTGACAGAGGGACGGGCAGACGGACGGACAGACAGACGGACGGACAGACAGACAGACGGACGGACAGACAGACGGACGGACAGACAGACAGACAGACGGACGGACGGACGGACGGACAGACAGACGGACGGACGGACGGACGGACAGACGGACAGACGGACGGACGGACGGACGGACAGACGGACGGACAGACGGACGGACGGACAGACGGACGGACAGACGGACGGCAGACGGACGGACAGACGGACGGACAGACGGACGGACAGACGGACGGACAGACGGACGGACAGACGGACGGACAGACGGACGGACAGACGGACGGACAGACGGACGGACAGACGGACGGACAGACGGACGGATATTTTGAAGAAAATTGTTCCCTCCATAAAAACAAAAGTGGCTAAGAAATGTGAAGTCTCTTCACTTAACACTTTCATTGATGTTTCAGATATACTGATTGATTTTTTGGAAGATGGTTTGATTGATTGATGATTCCGGGAACGTCAATTGCTAAGAACAAAATTCCCGTAAGTGTAGTCCATGATTTTGCTGAGGATATGGCGGTGATCTCCTCCCTTGGATTGTAAGATCCTGCGCCGACCTATCGTCGGCTATCGTTTTTTTTCCAACCAGGCATCTTCCACCAGTGGGCACAGTGTAAGAAAGCCTCTAAATAAAATAGTTTTTTACACCAGTAAGCACATTATGCAAAATAGACATTCTGACAGGCTGGAATCTTGTAAATTAATAAATTATTTTTCCAAGATTTTTGTTTATTTTGTTAAAGAAAATTTTGTGTTATGAAAAATGTTCCAATAAAAATTGTAGTGTTATTAACACGTTTATTTAAAGAATTTAGTTGCACTTTAGTTGCTATACATCAAACAAATTAAATGACGTAATGTATACGCCGTGCGTCCATTAACGTGACTATTGCATGTGCACCTACTTAAGGGTTAATCTTGTTAATCAAGTGAGAAATCACGATGGAATGTTTAGTTGCAGTACTTACCACAAAATCCAATATGAAGGATCTTTCTTACTCCTAAATTTTCAATATATTGTTAGAAAATGATATGTTGACAAAAAATATTGATTCAGTGGAAAAATACTCGTTTAATTAAATCATTAAAAAATATGTAAGCATCATTAGCATTTTGTTTGAATTAATAAAATGTTTTATTTATTTATTTTGTACTTTTTACTTAAGTTTTTTCGTCGTCCTTTTCATTGTAGAAACGTTGTTCGCCGTAATAGAGAGCCATCGATTGAATAATTTAATGTGAAGGCTAAAACCTACTTTTCGACTTATTATAATGTCTGCTGAAGTCTTTTAATGGCCATGAACTCAAATAGTTGTTTAGGCAGTTCTTTGCCATGAATATAAATGCTTGTTTACGTTGAGGATTAATAATAATTATCTTGGTAAATACACGATGTTCAATGTGTATGTTCTTTGACATTTTACGAACTGCAGCTTACAGCAAAAGAAAACGTACTCTCCGCAATCGTATCAGCTGCTAAAGTGTTATCCCCTTCACTTGCTTCTCAGGGATCTTGATCCTGCCAATTAAATGCAATTTTTAATAGGAAGTCCTCATTTTGGGACGGTGCGGAGAGTCTTTCCTGGTGCAGTCTATAAAGATAACGCAGGTAATGTTGCATCTGTTGATACAGATCTAACTTATCAATGAAAGTTCCATTTAATGTTCGTAATATAGCAATACCTTTGAGAATATGTTAAAATCTGCCAAAAATATTCTCGCTCTTTGGGAGTTAGTCCAAACAAAACTACCGGGTCTATCGTACCAAAAGGCAACTATAATAATCACTGTGAGAACGATACTTGATGGAGAGGATATTTACAATATAAATTAGCATTTAAAGTCTGCTATAGGGTTTAAAATAAATATCTGCTACGGATACATTTTTGTTGCTTAAAATTTTAACTCAGTGTAAAACTGATAATCGCAAGAGGAAATACATTTTAGTTTTGTTCAAAAATAAAATAAGAACCTGTAAACAATGTACGACCTCCAGTAGGATAAGACCACCACCAAACATTTAATTCATCAGTTTCCACTTTTTTAATATATTCAGATTCAGCCAGCTTTCGTATCGTAATTAGTCATTTTGTGTTGTGTGATTAGACTTTAATTATCACTAACCTCAGATAGAGTTTGTCTAAACTAGCTTTCCTTCCTCGTGATAGAAAGAATCAGAAGGAACTAATGAAGCAAGCCTGAAATAATGAAGCAAACTCACGACCACTGTTGTAGAGGACGGTACCACACACGAACAAATTCTCTTTTCCGGAAATACCACCTAGACGCTTAGAAACCAGAGCGTGCGAAACACAATGTACCTTCAGGGGTCAGCCCGCATAAATCCATCGCTTTTCGAAAGGAGGATGGCAACAAAAAAGTCTTGGAATTCAATGCAAACTGTTGGCCGGCGCTTTCTCCGTTGCACGTAACAGAGGCGCCGAGGCCAGTGATACATGGCGCGCGGGAGCAGCGAGTGGCAGGCGCGCCTCTGCCGCTTCTTCTCGGGCGCGGGGCAGACACGCTGCTTAATGAGACGCAGACGCCCGACAACCGCTCGCCTCTTGCGCCGGAGGCGCGGGGCTTCGTCCACCCTCGCGGCCCGGGCGACACCGCGGACGGGGGACGGGGGACGGGGGACGGTGGTCGGGGGGCGTTGGAGGGGGGGCGGGGGAAGGGGCGGGCTGTTTCATCACGGCCGCGGGGGCCTGGTCGCCGCTGCACGATATTTGAAAGATGCGACACCATCAGTCCTTCAGATCGGTTTTATTTATTTATTTCACAGTTTTACATTGTTATAGAAAACAACTCTCTGTTACCCACAATTCTAATAAATAACATAATTTTAATTTTATTTTTCCATTTGTCCCGATCTTCATAATCCTTGTCTGTGAAGTTCTTGTCCTTTAAAATTCCCTTAATTTCTCTCAACCAGCTGTGTTTAGGTCTTCCTCTTTTCTTCCTACCCCCCGGAAACCACTCTAATATTAGTTTTGGAATTCTATTATCTTTCATTCTTTTCACATGACCAAACCATTGTAATTGCTTTATTGAATCGTTTCTAAAATTGTATGAACTTTATTCATTTTTTCTCTTATTTTTAAATTTCTTATTTTTTCTAATTTTGATATCCTGGATGATCTTCTTAACAAATCCATTTCTGTTGCCAGTAATTTTAGTTTTAATTTTTTTTTTAATTTCCAAATTTCCGATGCATATAAAACAGCACAGATCGATTTCATTTGTTTATTTAGTTATGCTTTTTCATAGGTCTTTTGCGAGCCGACAGCCGGTTAACCTTTCCGTCCCGATGGAACGTATTTTCGATCACACACTTGACACCAACACACTTGCGGGCTCCTCTGATCTGGGGTCAGCAGAATGCGAGGCCCTCCGCGACAACACATACATCAGAGACAAGTGACAAACAACCATGCCCAAGGCAGGACTCGAACCTGCGACCCTTCGGTCGCAGTTTCGTTTTGTCGATAAATCGCTAAGTCGACTCACGCTCTTAGCCACCTCGTCCATCCAGGTCTGCATTTATTTATTATTGATTGATTTTTATGGGGCCCTTTAACTGCTATTTTCACATTTCACTTACATTGATTCACTGTAAGTGTAGAGCATACTTTTTATCAGCTGCAGGGGTTTCGATTGTGGAGAGTGCTTGGTATTGGAAACAAGACCTTATGGAAAGGGAATATACAATATAGAGTTTCCATCTTCTCTCTCCAGTAAAAAGATGGACTAGAGTTCGTTGCCACAAATATTGTAAATAGAGAGAGATTTTAAACAAAACTTATGTACATAGATTTTGTAAATAGTTATAAGAAACCATTTTTTACATTATATCGAGTAAAGTCAAGCCAAGACAGACTACTTTTCTCATGCTTGATTATTTCTAAACCAATGTCGAGGTAAAGAAATGTAAGAAAGAACACGCCTCCGAAATTTCCATTAATGAAAGGAAATAAATTTTACATTCCTTTGGTCTCTGATTTGTGTATTATTTTTATTTGTAAATATTTTTGCATTTCACTTTCCTTGTATTTCCCCGTATGGGGCCTGATTTGGAAGACTAGCGACAAAATACGTTTTAAGAGGTATTTGGCTTCGGCGCCTCCTTCTTCCTCTTAAGCATGACAGGTAGAAGCACCCATGTAAGGATAGTGTAAGCAAAGAAGAGCAGGGACAGTAAAGATGAATGTAAATAAAAGGGCCGAAGAGGGGAAATACCAGAGTATTGATGAATGAAAATGATAGTAAACGTAATTTCAGACAACTATTAAAACAGCATTACCCTATTTTTAACTGCTGTCATTAAACTCGTTAGTGTTTTTCATGTATTTGCTCGGCAGATGGCGGTGGTTTTGCTCCGCTGGATGGTGAGATCTGGCGCCGATCTACCTGCAGTTGCGGGGTTTTCCTCAGCCAGGTTTCTCCCACCAGCGGGGCACCACCCCAGCCGACACAAGCTGTGAGCTCCTGGCCGGCCTTCCGCCATGTGTGATAGTGTAGTGCACGTAAGTGTGTGGGTGTGTTTATGTGTGTGTGTGTTTGTTTGTGTGAGTTTAAAGAGTAGGATAGGACAAGGAATAGGAGAGAAATATCGCGCGTGATTCTTGGCCCGTTTGATACGGGACTTATCCAGCATTCGCCTGGTATCTTTGATCGGATCCACATTCGACGGGCCGGCAAGTTTGTACATGGCCAGATTCACAAACAATTTCTTATAAATACTATTTGAAATTAAATTGTTATGATGGATTTTAATGCACTTTTTTAAAAGGGGGTATTCCTGAATACACACCAAACTTTTCAATATCTTCTAAAGAATGAGGAAAACAAATGAACGATTTATGATCTACGTGACAGCCTAAACATCATTAGAATGCATGTGTTTGGTGATCAATCAATACAATTTATGAGGACAATCATCTAGAGAACCTGTTTCAACGCGTATGTAAATATTTATTTACTGAAATTTGTGATCATAAAATACCGACGACATCGAGTACATATGCGACAAAATCTTATCAGAACATTACGGAAAAGACTCATTTCATTGCTAGATTTATTAAGAGAGATTATTTTAAAAATAACCAAATATCTCAACACATTCAAAATATTGCGCAATTGAAAAATTCCAGATATTTAATTGGCATTACAGTTTAATTGACATTACAGTTGTTTACAATAAGTTCAATTTTTTCATGTTCATTACATTTTATTCCATTTTAGTAATCGTAGTATGATTATCGAGCTCTGTTTCTGCAGTTATCATTTGAAATCGATGTAACATTCTACATACTGGAACAACTATTACAATTTTTTAAAATTGCTTAAACAAAACGCAACCTTATTTTAATGTAGATCATTCTAAAAATGGTTTTTAATAGCGTACTGATCAAAATAGGTATTCGCTTTGCCTCATTATTCTTATATTGTCCATACCCTTTCAGTTATAAAAGCAGTAGCAAAAATTTGGTATCGTTTCTATTGTCATTATTCCTTTCGAACATTATTAACAAAAAGTATGTTGGAAATACGGGTGTGTTTTAAAGTAAATGCAGGCAGCGAGACTCCGAAAATAATTTTTTTGACGTGGGGCGTATGTAATAGGAACCCACACCTTGCGTGCTCCTAATCGGCGCGCCCGATCCACACTACCCCAGCCAGCATGCGCCCGACACGCCCCCTCGCGGCTTCGCAAGCGGGAGGGAAGACGCTCGCGAGAATTTCAACAGACGGCAGAAACACATCGCCGCCATCTCCTATCACAAATCGATCAACACAAGAGGTTTCCCAACGGCCGCAGTCCAAGCGTCGGCGTCGGCGTTCGCGTTGGCGTCGGCGTCGGCGTCGGCGTGGACGCTGGAACTGCTCGAGTAACTCGGAGAAGACACGACCCACGTCACGATCGGAATAGAGAAGGGCGGAACTCACGGTGCCGTATGTTCAGGTTGCATGTCTCTGCGGAGATGCTTGAGGTAGTGGTGGTGGGAGTGGTGGTGGTAATGGTGGAGGAAGTGAGGAGGGTGGCTGTGGCGGAAGAAGTGGTGACAATGGTAATGGTGGAGGTGGTGGAGACGGCGGTGATAATGTGGAGCAGAGGCGTGAGGTGCAGCAAGAAGTTGAAAAGTTGGTGGTGGTAATGGTGGCGGTGGTGATGACGGAGACAATGGCGATGAAGATGGTGGCGGCAGTGATTCTGTGTCTTTGGCTGTGCGTGTGTGGCTGCAGCAGTCTATCAATGGGTATACACCGATTACTATAAGAAGGGACCACTTTGAAAGCAATTTGTTGGCCACTGTTGGTAACATAACTGCCGGTTATCTCATGCACTTATTTTGTCAGTGCGTTTGACTACAGTTAGCTCATTTTTAAATGGGTTCATTCATCACTATCTCTTGCACTGCCGTCATTCTACATGGCGTTAACTTATTTCCCGACCTTTTCAACTGGTCCCTTGTTACAGTAACGTCTCTATATGTGTGTCTGTCTGTGGCAGTACCCCTACCTGTGGCTGATACTGTGATGATGAGCTGTCGGTGACGATGGAGATGGTGGACATGACAAGAACAATTTTAGGAGGAAGAATTGTGACTTATGATATAATATGTTATATAAGGTAAACAGTTGTGTAATGCAGTGTAATATGTATGTCTTAGGTTCTCAAGATGGAGGTAATCAACCTCCGAAACGTTAACTAAAAGACTTGAAGTGATGTTAGTGTTGTGTTTATTTGATGTGTAAAGTTGAATTTATAATGCATGGTGACTGTCAAATGCTACGGATCTATCGCGATGTGTAACAGACATTGCGAATTCAAAAGACAATCTGCACCATAAAGAATATGTGATAGATTACAAGAATGGTAGGAACTTCAATGACGACGGTAGAGGTGAGGGTGGGGACGACGACGGCAACGGTGGCGGAGGTGAGATGTGAATGGTAGAAGCTTGGATAACGACAGTAAAGGTGAGGGTGGAGACGACGATGGCAGCAGTGGCGGAGGACGTGAGAGGCGAATGGTAGGAGCTTGGATGACGACGGTAGAGTTGAGGGTGGGGACGACGATGGCAGCGGTGGCGGAGGACGTGAGAGGCGAATGGTAGGAGTTTGGATGACGACGGTAGAGTTGAGGGTGGGGACGACGATGGCAGCGGTGGCGGAGGACGTGAGAGGCGAATGGTAGGAGCTTGGATGACGACGGTAGAGTTGAGGGTGGGGACGACGATGGCAGCGGTGGCGGAGGACGTGAGAGGCGAATGGTAGGAGCTTGGATGACGACGGTAGAGTTGAGGGTGGGGATGACGATGGCAGCGGTGGCGGAGGACGTGAGAGGCGAATGGTAGGAGTTTGGATGACGACGGTAGAGTTGAGGGTGGGGACGACGATGGCAGCGGTGGCGGAGGACGTGAGAGGCGAATGGTAGGAGCTTGGATGACGACGGTAGAGTTGAGGGTGGGGACGACGATGGCAGCGGTGGTGGGGGACGTGAGAGGCGAATAGTGGGAGTTTGGATGACGACGGTAGAGGTGAGGGTGGAGACGACGATGGCAGCGGTGGCGGTGGAAATGAGAGGCGACGGGCGCTGCGACGGGAAAGGCGGAGGCGGAATCGCGGGGGCGGCCGCTGTTGTTCTGCTCCGCTGCTCAGGACGGCGCGGCGATTGTGTCGTGCGGCAGAAATTCAGCTGATCGATGACGCAGTTCCGTCTTCTGAAACGTTATGCTTTGGTTCACGTCTTTCGGAGAGATAGTATGTAATACAGTTGCCACAATACACGACTTAAGCATGAAGACGATTTTCTTAGGACAAACAAGATTTTTGCTCGCGACCTTTGTACTCAAATATTATGAAATATTTATCAGGATACACACTGGTCAACGGAAATTGAATAAAATAAATAAAATTATTCAGAGTAATGAAAATGAAAATGAAAATACACAATGGTATCAGCCATCTGCATACGAGTATAAAAATAGACGCCTCAAAAATTAGAAAGGAGAAAAATTTCTCTCAACACGTTCCATTCGTTGTGTACACGTAAATGAAATATAGAACATTATTGCGTCAAATAAATTATAATATAAAAAATGCTTTAGACTCGAACTAAAATTGATTCAAACACATAGGTAAAATGTTACTCGTCAAAAATATGTTAAAGAGTTTTTATTTTAACTTAAATAATA